>JAVJIF010005901.1:0-274569 GCA_038442645.1 Agave tequilana | reverse complement strand
TAAAACTCCGTAATTCGTAAATGACTTACTACCCAGTTACAACTACGGCGTTTGTTTGGACCGTAATTCGTAAAAGACTTACGTAACTCAACTAACACTCACTTGCAACCCAGTTACCACTCACTTACAGCCCAGTTACAGTTAATTTTGTGGTCATACAAATTTGTAATATTTTTTTATATTAATATTAAAAAAATTTAATATTTAACTTTTTTAATATTTATTGCAGTATTAAAACTTTTAAATCACCAAATAGTTAATTTTGTGGTCAACTTTTCACTTACGCTTACTTATACATTACGATAACCAAACACCGTAAAGTACAATACACTTTCCCACTTTACAATTTTATATTACCAACCAAACACCGTAAAATTTACATACATGTAACTCATTTACAATTGTAAAAGACTTTACCAATTATAACTACGAATTACGGCCAGTTACGACAACCAAACAGACCCATAATATATAACAGAAACACACAACTAAAAGAATAGTACCTATCTGTGTTTAACGTTCTGAAAAGTACCCGGCGAACTCCCTTGGGATTTTTAGAGACTCCATTACATCAGCTGCAGAAAATTATTATTGTCATTGGCTGAATTACATAAAAGAAGGCATGCTAAGAAATAATTTGAATCAATAAATAAACAAACAATATTTAAAAGAATAAAGGATATCCTTCCATGCTTCCAGTCTTCCCTCTCTGAAACAGTTGAAAATTAAAATAAGTGCTCGAATAGTGGAAAAACACCGCCCCTTATCCCTCTCTATAGCCTCAATTAAACATAGAACATTTCTAATTTATTAAATTGATCCCATCAAATGGAACCTATAGGATAGGGTTATCTGCAGATGGGTTAAACTACTTCCAATAAACTTTGGCATGCGAGTCTAGGCACAGAGAGGGTTAAGGTTTAGAAATCTAGGACTGATCTCATTTTCCTTTTCGTTTATGCATGAGATACAATTCTTGGTGGCTACTGTTATGGCTGGTACTTGCTTAGTTGCTTTTTTCTTTTTGTCCAGACCACATTATGGCTATAGTCATTACACTTGAATCATATTTGATATTAATAAGTTTTACATATTGGATAAATGATTTATTTTTATTCAAAATCTTGCTAGGCTTAGCTTCTCATGACGTTTTTTAGGATTTTACTTTTTAAAATGGTTTCAAATATTGGCCGATCTCGATATATATTGGCAATAGTTTATCGGGTTTTGAGGTACCCAATACCATATTAACCTGATAATATTAGCTCATACCAATGCCATGCTGTCAATATAGCTGATATTGATAATATTGATACTAAAAACTATTGGCCAATACCGATACACATAGATAGATTTCAGACCATTGTTTTACTTCTAATTCTTTATATTTTGTTTTTTCATTTGCAATTTTATATCAACTATTTGTTTCTTTGGTATTTCGCACATACACAAATATAAATTTTCCTTCTTAGTGTATGACTAGTTAAAGGAAGTGAACTTGATGTATCATCAATAATTAGGATGAATAGTCTTGATAGAAGGTGTTGACGTAAGAATATTTTTATTTCTTTAGTATTTTGGTTTTTACATAGTTAGCTTTCAGTTTTTTATTACATAGTCAGCTTCCAGTTAGCTTTCAGTTCTTTATGTTTTAGTATGATACATTTGTCATATATAAAAATCTGTATCTATTTTTCATCCTTATCATTATGCTTTCATCAATCTCTATGGTTATGCTTTAGTTCCATCAATCTTTTAATATGTTGGCTATGAAGTGTGAGCGTGTACCACATAGGTTATAGTTACAATATTTGTTTTAGATAGTTGACATTTCAAGCATATGATGAATGTTAAACTTGGCAAAGTTACATTAAGACAACATCTTCAGTTCATCATGACACCTGTTATGTCCCTCGTATCCACTATCCAACAAAGCATTATCCCAAATGCCATGAAACCAACTCCAGCATTTAGAACCTTGATTACAACCAACTACTAATGGAGACATTATCAATATTTTTTGAGAACCGGCAACATGCATAGTTATGTACTTAGGTGATGATGCCAAGGCATCCATGGCAGGTTTCAATACCCATGCATGCTGTTTAACAAGTTTAGTTGTGCCATCTGGCATCTATAATGATATGTTCATAATTTATCTGACAGCTGCGATGGTACTCAAGTCCCAAAAAACTGCAAGGCAAGTTCATGGATGGGTCTGGCAGCAATGCACGTTGTTTAATTGGTTTGCTTGCAACGGCCAACAGTTGAGATGTTTACGAACTAGATCTGAATAAAAAAGTCTTGCACGCATGAGAAATTGATGTGATAACTAAACAAGGCATGAGCATAACTAAAGGGAAATGCCACTTGACTCTGGCAATTTCGCTGGTGATTTAAGCATGTCTCTGAGTTGTGAATCATGACTATGTGAGACAAGATTAATCAGAAATTGAATGGTTCCACATCCAATATAAGGAATCTAATGATCCTAGCTACATATATATAAAAATCTCAACCACTACCAAGTACCAATTACCAACCTGATGATGGTACTTTCAACAAAATCCATGTGTGGGTTAACATAACAAGTGTTATACACCAATTTTAGAAGGGCATGCCTCATTACACATAACATAAAGATGAAGATGTCAGCAAAGATCACCTAGTGCCTGTTGTGCCACTTAAAACAGTTTCAACAAGAAAATGTTTAGCCTTAAAATAAGTTAGACTCACAAACTTATTCAGTTGATTCAGATATTCTGGCCAAGCCTAAATTAGGCATTAAAACTAAGTCAAGTGCGAGGTAAAATCCAAATGAAGTCCACATAAAGACTAAGTGAAATCAATTAAGCATGCCTAATATAGACTGCAATCCTACCCAGCTTCAGATTGAAGCCTAATCAGACCAAAATCTGTTCCACCAAACAATGCTTTTAAGACATTCTCAAACAAAAAACATGATCAAATTAATTTAATGCCCATTTAGCTATGTTAAGAACCTGTTTTAATGTTATGTAACTCTTTCTACAATTAAATTAAGCAACAAACTATCTACCCCCTAAAGAATCATACAAATGAACCATGATTACTCCTGTGAAAATATTCCAATCAAATTAAAATTATGTAGCATTCACTTATTTAAGGCATCAAACTTCAATCTAGAAATATTTCCTATCCATATGTCCTGCCTCAACTCATTCAAGCTTAATGTTTTTATTGAGGAAGCAGGCACCGGTGGTTTCAATACGAAGTGGTTCAAAAACCAACTTTACATTAAGACAAACAATAACTCAAAATAAATGAAACTCACAAGTCTCACCATGAACGTCAATCTTCAATACTGATGTTTTTAACTGACATTTATCTTAAGGTCAGCTGAACAAAAATTAAACTCAAAGCTAGTCAAACACTAAATCTTGCTTAGGTCAGTAAGAAACAGCAAGCAGATTCATATGTACTAAAACTATGTACTCCCAAATCATCATTAAATATGTACATACAAAGGAATTGATACCAGGCACTCAAAATTAGAACTTGTCTCACAAAATTTCACATCAAGAATCAAAAATCAACGTAGAATAGCGTTTACCAGTAATATTCTTGTTTCTCGGTACATCCACCAGCAACGCAGGACCTGTTTCAAATTTCAATAATAATCGCAATCAATATCAAACAAAAAACCGAGCAAAACAACCAAATATATTGCAATCAATAATTAAGGTCTTCAACTTTAGGGTTACTGATAGCCGTCAAATATAATACTACCATTGAGGACCTCAAGATCGAGCGTGTCGACATCGAACCCGGCCTCAAAGTAGTGCTGGAACACGTGGCCGGGGGCATCGACGTGGGTCCCAGTGTGAGTCGGCAGCTTCATCTCTGAATTGTTGGCGAGCGATCCGTTCTTCATCGATTTGGGGAGCCAGAGGAACCGGCCGACGCCGTCGGCCGACTCCCAGGACGGCATGTCTCCCTGTAGAAGTAAGTGATGTCGAGGATCCTGCCGCCGTCGTACTCTTCTCGCCTCACCGGCTTCAGGCCGTCGGCGCCGGCGCCGGCGGAGACGACGGAGGAGATGCCACAGGATTGAGCGTCGTCGTACGCGGGGTGGGCGGAGGCGGCGCCGAGTTTGTGAGGTGGGAGAGAGTGAGGAGGAGGAGGAGAGAGAGGGAGAGGGTTTTAGGCATGGCGGCGACCGGCGAGAGAGAGAGAAGAGTGTGTTTGTGTGTCTCGGTGAATTCAAGAAGAAGAGTTCGAAGGGGGTAAGAGAGTGAGAAGAGGTTAGGATTCCCTGCGATTGACTAAAAACAGAGAAATATTGTGACAAGCGAGATAAGTGGAAGTCACTTGCCGAACTGACGTGGACTTCAGGATGCGTTTTTCTTTGGTTTCATCTTTTGTTTTTATTTTATAAGAAGAACTTACTAATATTACCAGCGATAAGGCCCGAGGGATTCGCAAAACCTTATCATCATGAGCAGGAGTGGGGGCCACTCAGCGACGTGGTCTCGGCAGGATTGGTTTCGACAGGATGTGTTTGTTTGAAGCACACTTAGGAATATGGGCTTAGGCCTTCTGCCGGCCCGTTACCTGGCCTAACTATGAGGGGATCATGAATTCATGATATGGTGATCACAACATAAATTGCATAAAAATATCTTGAACTTTCACTTTTTTAAAAAAAACTAAGATATATTTTCATAGAACTATCGTGTGTCAGCTCAATATTAATAAAATGATCACCTGGATGCCATCAAGATTAGATATTCTTTTAAGTTTCTTACTCTCATTTTATGATTAGGCTAAATTAAATTTTTTTATTATTCTAATTAAATTAGTATATTTTATAAATTTAGTGAACTTTCCTATTTTCCCAAAATACTACCACCATATCTTCTAAATTTTTCAAGCAACCCCTTTATGAATCCCAAAAAAGGGAATTCCTTTCCCAAAAAAACTGTGGTACGCGGATTTTAACATTAAAGAACTATGATAGCGGCAAGAGAAAGAATGAAAGGAAAAAAAAACTGAAAATTGTAAAAGATTTAAGTGCAGATCTGTGTTATTTTGAAGACGAAGAGTAGTTCTCTGATAAGCTGAACTGCTAGTGGCGGGATCGTTGATTTTTTTTTTTTTTTTTTGGAGGGGGCAAAAATATATATCATCATAGAATATGATAGCTAGCTCACCATTAAGCACATCGAGATCCAGCGTATCAATGTCAAACCCAGCCTCAAAGTACTCCAGAAACATGTGCCCCGGGGCATCGACGTGAGTGCCGGCGTGCGCCGGCAGCTTCATCACCGACCCGTTGTACAGCGACCCGTTCTTCATCGACATCGGCAGCCAGAGGAACTGCCCCAGCCCGTCCTCGTTCGACTCGCCGTAGGGCATGTCTTCTCTGTAGAAGTGCGTGATGTCGATGATCCTTCCCCCGCCGTGCTCCTCTCTCCTCACCGGCTTCGGATCTTCGGAGATCAGGCCGCACGACCGCGCGTCGTCGTGGCCTGGGTGAGCCGAGGAAGCGCAGAGGGTGGGGAGGAGTTGGGAGTTGATGAGGAGACAGAGCAAGAGGAGTGGTGCTGTGTTTCCCCTCATGGTGATCGTGAATTTTGTCAATCACACTGGTGAGAGTAGCGTCTGAGGGGAGAGAGGGCAAGACTTGCATCCTTGTTGCGCACCCACCTGTCAAATATAGAGACACCCACAGACCCCAGCCTTATCCTGTCAGTTTTGCCCGCACACAGCATGATTGATGATGCGATGTACATAATTGCACGCACAGTAGTTCCCTCAAAACAATAACAAACAATTCATATAAATTTTTCCAACGTATGGATCAAAATGGTAGGAGGCTTTTAATATCAGGAAACTAACGTGAATTTTCTATAAAAAAAAAAAATTTCACTCGATTTCAAGAAACTGTTAAAAACTTTCCTAATACAAGAAACCAACATGAATTTTCATAAAAATCTCCAATATTTTCATAAAACCATCATGAGGTGTTTATGATAGTTTATTGTAATTTTGGAGAAAAAATTGGTAGTTTTTTGAAATTGGAAAAAATTTATAATATTTTCTAGATTTAAGCCGGGGTTCAAGCTGTAAGATGTGATGAGACAAGAGACTATTGGCTTCAGGCTCGGCTCTCAGCAGGAGAAGCCTAAGCAACCGCTCAGGGCCCCACTGCTGAGAGGGCCCACATATGATATCATGTACTTAGAAAGAGAAGAATAGTTACTTTATAAAAAGAAGACTCACTGTGCTTCTAACAATATGCCAAAGTAGCTCAATGATTTTGCCGCTTGGACTTGCCCCTAAGGTTCTGGATTCAAACCCCCAGCGCTCCAAAAAGACAAATTCCTTTTGTAGCATTTCAACTAGTCCGAACGATATCGATATTTACAAAAGACGAGATACGGACAAGCTGACGAGCAGATTCTGCCCATCCTCAGAGACAAAGCGACGACTTGAATCTTACTAATCTAGTGAAGCAGACAGTAAACCAGGTATCACTTATAAAAAGGCCTAAGCAAACCCAAGAGGATAGCTTCACTTGAAACTCTATAGCCTTATTGAAGGGGTAAAATATTTGCTTCGCTTGAGGCTAATACTAGCTTCGCCTGAAGCTTTTCTTGTTAGCTTCACTTGAAGCTCTTCATAACTCTACAAAGAGCTAATCATCAGCTTCGCTTGAAGCTAATTACATCTTTGCTTGAATCTAATACTAGCTTCGCCTGAAGCTTTCTTGTAGCTTCACCTGAGGAGTTGTGCTAGCTTCGTGCGAAGCTAATTTCAGCTTTGCTTGAAGCTTTCTGCACCCTTTACGGGAGGGTTTGCCAGGTCAACACTGGATCAAGTCTTTTGTCAGCTAACCCCACTTAGTGGGGTTAGTGTCACTTTAAGTGGGCGATTACATCCGCCCCCTTCGTCCCGAATTAAGTGAAGACAGCCAGGTCAAATGACCATTTTTAGGCTAGCGCGAGCCTGCCTAGCCTCGTACAAGGTTTGTACTTAGCTTCGCACGAGCCTTTATAACCTCGCACGAAGCTCAAAATAGTCTCTGGCGTAAGGCTAATTGACTGTTACCAATCTTACTGAATTCTAGGGACAGTTACGCCCCTGAGAGCTTATAAATAACTCATTCTTGGGATGAGCTCAGGGCTGGGAGGCTGAAAAAAATCAAACCATCAAGAGGTAGAGGATCAAAGAGAGAAAAAACTCTCTCACTTTCAAGAAATTCAGAGAACCATTTCTCTAAATTTAGGGTGTCAATACCCTAAGATCTTCCTCTCAAGGAATCTCCAAAATCAGCGAGAAGGAATTCCTTAAGACTCCATCGATCACATTGTCAATGGAACAAAGTGATCACACGCTGACTAGACTTCTACCGGCATACTTCCCAAAAATTTCAAGGAGACTACTTGTGATTTTTCATTTCTTTTTCAATTACTTGTAATTTTCTCCTCAAATTTTGTAAGTTTTTCCCAATTTATTTTCAATGGAAAACACCCGGGTGTGCAAATTTCTTTTCATTTTTTCTTTTAAAAGTATATGCAGGCCTGGGATTTTGGGTGTACATTTAATTTCTTTTTTTTTTTTTTTTTCTTTTTAAAGCATATGCGAGCTTGGGCTTTTCATCGTCCATCTTCTCTTGGAGTTTGTGAGTGCTTTTCATATTCACTTTGAAATCTAAAACTTTAAAAAAAGAAAGAGAACTAACAGTATGAAGATGAAAAGACTAAAGGTTTAATAATAAGATTTTAGATGTACGTATACCTAATAAGGTATAATACTAGATTTGGCCTCCTTGGTAGCCAGACTGGGCCCATTTCAGTTTTAAATTATTATTATCAAATTTTTTATTTTTCTAAAATTTTCTAAAATTTTTCTAGATTATTGGAAAAATCTCCAGAATTCGGTGCCGACCAGTGTCGCCGATTGATTCTCAGATTTTTTTTAGTTTTCAAACGGAGTTGAATTACTAAATTCTTCTTTCATATTGTTTCTCAAAATCATATCTTCTATTTTAACTCATTTTTGGGGATTTTTTGAATTTATTAAAATTTGACTAAATTTGTTGTCGACCAGTATCACCGGTTGATTTCAAGATTTTTAATTTTAATATCAGATTGAATTTCTAAAAATCAATTTCAACATGTGTCTTAAAATAATAGTTTCTATTTTTAATTTTTACTCAATTTAAATAATAATATTATTGTCTCTTCTTTTCTTTTCTTACTTTTTCCTTCTCTACTCATCTACTTTATTTCTCCATTTTACTCTATTAAATTTATTATTTAATAATTTATTTATTTACATTTTTTCTCATTTTCTTTTTCTACTTCTTCCTTTTCTTTCTTTCTTTCATTTTTCCTTTTTCTTTCTCTTTCTTCCTTTTCTTTCTCCCCCACCTGCTCCCTGCCTCCCCCATCCCCTACTAACAGTTGCAGTAACGACAGCCTCCCCCCTCTCCATTCCGTACTCTCTCCCTTTCTTTTCCCCTTTTCCCTCTCTCTTTGTCTTTTCTCTTTTTTCTCTTTCTCCTTTCTTTCTCTCTCCATTTCTTCCTCACTCCTACCAACTCCTCTTCCTCTTCCCCTTGGCCCCCGCCAGCACCAACCCAACATTGTTGTCCCCTAGCCGGCCTCATCCACTAGCTTCCCCTCCTCTTCTTCTCCCTCTTTCTCTCTCTTTCTCTTTCTCTTCCTCTTCACTCCTCTCCTTCTCTTCCTTTCTCTCTCCACCGCGCGCCACCAGCCCCTCCCGACTACCGAGCCACCCAGTATCGCCCAATGTCGCCCCATGTCACCGGTGTCGCCCCCTGGCCGCCACCCCTGGTCGCCACCCTTAGACACCCCCTTCATTCTCCATCTCTCATTCCCTCTCGTCCTCTCTCTCTGGATCTAGTTCTGGATCTCTGTACTCTCTCCCCCTCTTTCTCTCTTTGGATCTCATTTTGGTTCTTTCTCTCACCTTTCTCTCTTTTTGGATTTGGTTTTGGTTCTCTCTTTCTCTTTCTATTCTCTCTCTACTCTCTCTCCTGCTCCCCTCCCTCCTTTCTCTTTTTTTTCTTATTGGGTCCACAACCATACCAAACTCAAACTCAAGCCCAAACCTGATTTGGACACACATCCAATTAACTTAAATTAGATGGGCTTGAGTTAATAGGTTCAACTCAATAGTGACGACCCAATAAGTTTCAATCCAAATCCGTTATGCGCACTTCAGATCCGTTAAGCATTTGACTCGGTTTTGAGTGATAACTCAACCGTTCGAACTCTGATTTTGCATGATTCTTGAGCCATTGCAATCATGGAGACTAGAGCTACATGTTCATGTCAAACCACTGCGAGTGCTTTTGACTATTTTTAAAAATAATATTTTATTGTAAATATTTATTTTATATTTCATGTTGATGAATTTTCTACGTGTTAATTGATTGTTAAACTGTTGATTAAAGAATTCCATGGTAGTGAATTGGTGATTGTGAACATGATTGTGAAGAGTTGAAATGGATTAACTATGTATGATTATACTGTAATGTTGATCGGGTTAATGTTATAGAAATACTAAGATCATCTTGTTATATTGAAAGATGTTCTTGTTTATTTATCAGAAAATCTTGTTATCATGTATCTTTGTGATAATCAATGTTATTGATTAGACCAATATCTATATAACATTAACATTAGAAAATTGACACCGGGTTGGGGAAACTGAACAGAGACAGCGTTTGCATTTTGGGTGGATATTGTTTGTCGTGTTGCGTACTTGATGGTACTGGTTGATTGTAAAATTACATTTTTATCATCACCTTTACACATATATACTTGATCATTTCTTTATTTATTAATGTTATTAACCTTTTTTTTATTATGGTGTATAGTTACTTAAATGAGAGCATAAAGATACAAGAAGCTTCATTTTATCCCTAATCCTATTTAAAGTTAGATTTTAAATAAAATTGAATCCAAAGGAGGAAAGGATTAATCTTCATCTCCTAAATTCAAGTTCAAATTCAGAAAATAAAGTCCTAAAAGATTAAGGGGATAAAGTTAATCCTAATAGGGATAAGGAGAATAATTCAAATTAAATGGAGTTCAAAATCAATTCAGACTCGATTTAGACTGTACAGCTTTCAGTATTCAAATCATAACTTCCGCTACAGATATTTAAATCTGATGATTCCAAATGCTACAGAAAGAGGGCTTGAAGGACTATAATTTTATATTTACCACTCTGTCTCATTTAGTCGTATGATAAGTCATATTCAGCAAATAACATGCCAACTTGCTGGAGGACTGAATTCCCTATTGAATTAGGAAACCTTCTAATTTGTATCCTATTGTGATTAGATTTGAGGCCTATTTAAAACTGAAATCTCTTATTATCAAGTATCTCCATATCAGAGATCATAACTTAGCATTTTTTTTAGTTTCTCTTTCAAATTTCTTTTGTAATTTTTAGATTTTAGTTTTACTTCTACTTCTAATTCAAGCTTTGTAAAGAAAAGGAAGCTCTTTGTAATTGAAGATGACAACATCAATAATAAGATTTTTTTCTTTCTAATTTATCTTTATTTACTTGCTTTATTTACTTACTTTCTCATCTATCATGCTTTCTTTAGTTTTCATTATAAGTAGCTAATCTTTTTTCATCACTTACTAATCTCTCCACCACTACTTCTAATTCTATGTTAGAATAAACTGATTGGATCATATGCATGCTTAACTCTTATATTAGTTAAAGTTCTTGAAGGCACATGATGATGATTAGTTAAATCCATATATATTAAAACTTTCCAATAGTTTTTCTTATTCTATACTTGGATAGATTTGATAATTTAATGTTGAATCTTAGTTATTCTTATTCTATGCTTAGAAGGCTTTGATAGCTTAAGGCTAGGTCATGGTTAGTGATTATTTCAAATAGGATTTGGTTTTTATTTTATGTATCTTGCTTGAATTGAAGGAAGTTAGTGGTGGTAGATGATTAGTAGGTCATGTTTCTTTAACTCTTTTCTAAAATCCTAGATCACTCTCCAAATTTTATATTTTTTTATATTTTTAACACTTAACAATTGAGTTCTGTTTTTAGAAGAATACTTAACCAATTTAGTTTTTAAGGAGATACCGAAAAGCTTCTATCGCATTTCTCCCTGTAGATTCGACCCGCATAGTCCTTTCTACAGCGGATAAATTGTGAAAGGCAGAGATTTAACCAACATTCAAATAACATACTTTTAACTCTTTAATTTATTTCTATTTTTGACAATCAAATTTTGGGGTCATTGCCTGGAGGAAACGGTATTTTTTTATTTACTAATTGGTTAATTTTTCATAAAAAATCATTTAAAAATTCCCATGGCCTATCCAAATTTATTTGTGTACAATTCAGTTGATAGGTCGAGACCATCTTTCCATCCATCAACCTCTTTTTCAAATTATCAAGATTATCTCCACCTTACTCTATCATCTTTTACATCCTATCCTATAATTTGGTGCAATTATCAAGAATCTCAAATTGAACAAAGTTTTGAAAACCTTTTTGAAGATGAACTTAACGTTTGGATGATTCAATTAGGGATACGTTGGTTAGTTGCTTACCTCCAAAAGATATAGTTAATTCAAGTTTTGAGGAGATGTATAAAGATAAGCTCATATTTCTAGATATTCATGTTGCACCAATAATATTGTGTGATAACAAGGTTGAATTTGTAAAGAGTAATGAAGAGAAAAAGAAAAGGAGGAAGAGGAAAGTGATGCACAAGTTGGAGAGGATTAGAGCTAAAATGACAAAAAGATTGACCTCTCTAATTTCACCACTAAAAAGGTCACAATGGAATGATGGAAAGCGAGTTAGAGAGAATAAACCTAAATGATATATAAGTATAGCTCTTTTACATTTTATTTTATGAATTGAGGACAATGCGAGATACAATACATAAGATAGATGTGGGGAGATGGTTTATTAACATACTAACATAGATAGGTTTACTAATATTTTTTCCTTTAAAACTTTTGAAAAAAATATTTAAATTTATTTTTAAAAAAGTTAAGTTAATTTTAAGGAATAGAAAAATTATAATTAGAATTTCTTAATACTTGGTCAAAATAAAATTATTTGTTTGATTTTTAGGTTTAGGAGAAAAAAATTAAAAAAGTAATTTAGTCTTGGTATTTTTACCTTAATAAAATATACATGCTTTATACACTTGCACACTTAAGATTCAAAACAAAGACTCTTCTGTCTTAGAAAAAATATATATAAAATAAACAAATCTAATTATTGATTAGTTAGGTGTTTTGGCCTAAGAAAGCCTTGATACTTACATGAAAGATAATTAGATAAGTTTAAAAAAATTAAAAAAATATATCAAATGTGTATTAACACATCTAATAATCAATTAGTTAGGTATTAAGGCCTCAAGAAGCCTTGATACTTACGCAAAAGAAAATTAGATGAGTTATACATATTAAAAAAAAGGAAAAAAAGAAGTGCTTAAAGGGTAATGAAGTGGTAATACTTCGAACTTCGGCAAAAAAAATTATATATATAGAGGCATAAGAGTTGAAGTTGAAGAATCCTGAGTAAAAATTCACAGTTACAAAGGCGCATATGACTTAGAGTAAAATAAAATACTAAGTGAGAAATTCAGTTTTAACCCTAATCTAAATTGATAATAAATTTTTTGCATCGAGACTAAGTATAAGAATGAATAATTTGATAATTCTAAGACTTATAGATTACTTGATTTGCTAAAAAAATTATTTCAAATATTTTTCTCTTTCAAAAATAAATTTTGAAAATACTAATATTTTATTGTTTTTTTATGAATTTTGTGGGTGTAATTCACTGAAAACCCTCACGAGATAACACTTGTCCTCTAGGGTAACCTAGAGATTTAACGGCTTGTTGCACATGCTAAGTGCAACCATGATTCCTTTGAAAGTGAGTTAAGTTAGATTAAATTAGTTTCTAACATTTAGTTTTACTCGAGGACGATCAAAAGATAGGTGTGGGGTGTGATTGTACTCCAAAATTATATTTTTATCATCACTTTTACACATATATACTTGATCATTCCTTTATTTATTAATGCTTTTAACTCTTTTTTTGATTATGATGTATAGTTACTTAAATGAGAGGATAAAGATACAAGAAGCTTCATTTTATCCCTAATCCTATCTAAAGTTGGATTTTAAATTAAATTGAATTCAAAGGAGGAAAGGATTAATCTTCATCTCCTAAATTCAAGTTCAAATTCAAAAGATAAAGTCCTAGAAGATGAAGAGGATAAAACTAATCCTAATAGGGATAGGAAGGATAATTCAAATTAAATGGAGTTCAAAATCAATTCAGACTCGGATTTAGACTGTACAGCTTTCAATATTTAGATTATAACTTTTACTACAGATATTCAAATCTGATGATTCAAAATGCTACAGAAAGAAGACTTTAAGGACTATAATTCTTATATTTACCACTCTGTCCAATTCAGCCATCTGATAAGTCATATTCAGTAAATAACATGCCAACTTGCTGCAGGACTAAATTACCTATTGAATTAGGAAACCTTCTAATTTGTATCCTATTGTGATTAGATTTGAGGCCTATTTAAAAAGCTGAAATCTCTTATTATCAAGCATCTCCATATCAGAGATCATAACTTAGGATTTTTTTAGTTTCTCTTTCAAATTTCTTTTGTAATTTTTAGATTTTAGTTCTACTTCTACTTCTAATTCAAGCTTTGTAAAGAGAAGGAGGCTCTTGTAATTGAAGGCGACAGCATCAATAATAAGATTTTTCTTTCTAATTCATCTTTATTTACTTGCTTTATTTACTTGATTTCACATTTATCATGCTTTCTTTAGTTTTCATCATGAGTAACTAATCTTTTTTCATAACTTACTAATCTCTCCACCACCACTTCTAATTCTAGGTTAGAATAAACTAATTGAATCATATGCATACTTAACCCTTAGATTAGTTAAAGTTCTTGAAGGCACATGATGATGACTAGTTAAATCCATATATTTTAATACTTTCTAATGGTTTTTCTTATTCTATACTTAGATAGCTTTGATAATTTAATGTTGAATCTTAGTTATTCTTCTTATTCTATGTTAAGAAGGCTTTGATAGCTTAATGTTAGGTCATGGTTAGTGATTATTTCAAATAAGATTTAGTTTTTATCTTATGTATCTTACTTGAATTGAAGACAACTCTAAGATCTAACTTTTATGATCTAAAATGAAGTAAATTCTTGCATAGGTTAGTAAGTTAGTGGTGCTAGATGATTAATAAGTCATATTTCTTTAACTCTTTTCTAAAATTCTAGATTACTCTCCAAATTTTATGTTCTTTTTTTATATTTTTAACACTTAATAATTGAGTTCTTTTTCTTAGAAGAATACTTAACCAGTTTAGTGTTTAATGAGATACCAAAAAGCTTATATCGCATTCCTCTATGTAGATTTGACCCGCATAGCCCTTACTACCTGGATAAATTGTGAAAGGCAGAGATTTAACTGACATTCAAATAACATCCTTTTAACTCTTTAATTTATCTCTGTTTTTGGAAATCACTGGATTTGTTGGCACTTAGCGATGCTGGCTCAATTTTGTAGGATCGAGCACTCCTGTGGTCGTAGAACCCTTGATATACACGGAACCCACCTAAAGCACAAACAAAGTCTTTACCTCAGTTTCAAATAACATCACATTAAATAACCCAACAATGATAATACTAGGAGCGTGTGTTATTTGATCACTCTTTCGTTTGGATAATGATATTTGCATATTACATTCGAATGAGTTTTATTGGGGTGCGGATGCCAGTATGAACTAACAGTGGTATGGGATACTAGAAGGGAATGACTTAAATATCAAGCGATACTGAAAATTATTATTGTACAATCTAAAATGTTGTATGATAATATACTTGTATCATGTCTCTCTTATTTTAATTGCCATGAACTGATAACTCTTGACAATGTACGTTATTACACTGATGATATACTGATTGCCCATATGAATTCATATAAGTTGTTTTCACGGCTTTCTTATTACTTGTCATGAAATAATGATTTTTCGATATATGTAATCTCTCTTAAAATAACTTTACCACTATTTGGTTAAGCACGATTTGTTATTATACTTAACTGCTATTTAATTATGTACTATATGATAGTTCACTCTTGATGTAGTCATAATATACTGGTTGTTATTATAAACATATAATACTATTGTTTCTTTATTTTACCGCTCAATAGGTCGCTTATTGATGACTCTGAGTCTACGTGCTTGATCGGTTACTGATATTACATATTTATCATCACATTTTTATATTTATTATTTAATAAACTTTGCTTTAATTGTCTTTTTTATCTAATTATTTGCAGGATCTTTACTAAGAGAAATGGAAAATAAAATGAGCCCAAAAGACTACTAAAATGCAAATTAAATCAAAATCAAGAATTAGAGCAAATGTCCAGCTGAAGATCAGAGCAAATCATAGAGATAACACTAAATAGAAACCGGTTAAATTTTAGATTTTTATGAATCCATTTTATTAGCTCAAATATTAAGGAGGATATCGTCAAATTCAAAGCTCAAACGGAGAAACCAAGAAGACAATAGATACAAACAGAAAATTCAATACAGCCTCCCCTCGGTTCTGGCCACAAAACTGCCACAGATCTGCCACATTTATTGCGGATCCACCACAATATTTTAATATCTGGGGAGCGTTAAACGCTCCCCTTATCTTTAGACGCTCTTCCTTTTCATTTTTGCTATAAATACTTGTAAATTCTGAGGCTAGAGGGAACGACTAATTAGATAGTATAGGTTAGGCTATTCTATAATCTGTAACTTAGGATTTTTTAGTTTTCTTTTATTTAATTTTTATGTTATTTATGTAACTGAGAGGAGATGAGAGTTTCATGGAGGAATGAGAGTGAAGCTTGTACTGAGGGTAACACCGGTATAAGTAAGTCTTCTTTTCTTTCATTATTATTTGAATTGAATCAAAGTTTTCTTTTCTTCTTTACTCTTGTTTTTATTTGCTTCCCTCTAAGTGCTTTTAAATAAAACTGATTCCTACATCCTCAAAACTGCTTTACCATTGCAAGTGCTATTGATGGCTTATGGTGATGGATAACTGTTTCTTAATAAGTTTAGCTTGCCTCTTAATTCATAGTTAGATCGGGAATGGAAAAGATCCTATATACCATGCTCTGCTCGTCTTCAAAGACAAGGTAAGTCATCGCGACGGAATCAAGGTAAAAAGGCGCTGAAAAGGTAAGTAAACATTTCTTTTTTTTAATTCTCATTTCTAGGTTTAGAAAACGAGTTCAAAAATCAACCCTCTTTAATTTAATCTTTCTATTTCTATGTATATATTTATTTTTCATTTTCTCCGCCTTCTCAATCTACCACTTTCTTCTTAACTTAATATAGATTTTTTTCTTTTCTTTACAAGAACAAGAGAAGAACTTTTAACTATCGTTAGTGAACTAAAAGAGAACTTACTAAAACCTTCTATCGCTAGTCTCTCCTTGTGGATCACAACGAATATAGCCACTTCCTATCATAATAGCATTGAGAACTTGCATATTCTATTCTTTAATCTAAACTACTATTTTCTATATGCAGGTTTCATCTCAATCAATGTTCAATTCACTTTCAGAGATTTTGCAGGAGCAGGAGTACTTTGATCGTGTCATGGAGTTCGGGTAGTACTTTCTTTTTCTGCTAGTGAAAACTATATTTTCTTGATCATGTTTTCTATTCATGTAATATGTCAAGACTATGTAAATATTTTTGTACTTGTTCAATAAAGCTGAATATGTGTGTATATTGAGTTTATTTCCTATACGGAGGCTTAACGTGTGTGTGTGTGTGTGTGTGTGTGTAAGTATTTTTCTCGTGTATATACATCGCCGAGTCTCTTCGCATCTTTGCTATGGTATATTTTGGGAAGTGGGGCATGACAGAATTTTATTGATATCAGAGCTTAAGTTTACACAAAATGTGAGTAACTGTCTAGGTTCATAGTCGGGCTCTTACAAACAGTACGACATGTTATCAGATTATAAATAATTTAAATTAGCTATGAGTACAAGAATATCACGTTCTTTTAAAAATCCATTCCTGGACTTCTAAAATTGCTTGATTTTATTTGTCATCTAGAGTATATTGATTCTTTTCCACTCCCCTTCATCCTTTTAATTCCACTCCTCTATCTTTGATCCACGACATTTGTCACCCAATCTCAAATTTGATTATAGCTATCAAAGCGGCACAGCGGAAGCATGGTGTGCCCATAACCCTCAAGTCTCAGGATTATTAAAATATATTTTTCTTCCACTCGGATTGAAATTTCAAGGACGAAATTTTTTTGTTAGGTGAGTAGAAGTGTAACTCCCAGTTTTAGATGTACGTATACCCGATAAGATATAAATACTAGGTTTGACTTTCTTGGTAGCCAGACTAGGCCTATTTAGTTTCAGATATTATTTCTTAATGTTTTTGATTTTTCTAAATTTTCTAAAAAATTTTTGGATTATTTTGAAAAATATCTAGAATTCGGTGTCGACCAGTATCGCCGGTTGATTCTCTGATTTTTAGTTTTCAAATAGAGTTGAATTTCTAAATTTTGCTTTCTCATTGTTTCTTAACATTATATCTTCTATTTTAACATATTTTTGGAGATTTTTGTGAACTTAATGAAATTCGACCGGATTTTGTCGACCAGTATCATTGGTTGATTCTAAAATTTTTTATTTGAAAATCAGATTTGATTTCTTAAAACCAATTTCACCATTTACCTTAAAATAATAGTTTCTGTTTTTCAAAAATTTTGGGAACATTTCTGAAACAGTCAATTTTTACTCGATTTAAATAATAATATTATTTTCTCTTCTTTTCTTACTTTTCCTTCTCCAATCATCTACTTAGTTCTCTCATTTTACTCTATTAAATTTATTATTTAATTATTTAATTATTTTTCTCATTTTTTCCTTCCTTCTCTTTTCTTTCTTTTCCTTTTTCCTTTCTCTTTCTTCCTTTTTCCTTTCTCTTTCTTCCTTTTCTTTCTCCCCCTCTTGCTCCCTGCCTCCCCCATCCCCTGCTAACACTAGCAGCAATGACAGCCTCCCCCCTCTCTCTTTTTCTCTCATTTCTTTCTCTCCTTTTCTCTCTCTCAATTTCTCCCTCTCCCTTTCCCCCACCAACTCCTCTTCCTCTTCCCCTTGGCTGCCACCGCCAGCCTACCCCAGTGCCACCGTCTTCTAGCTGGCCTCATCCACCAGCTTCCCTTCCTCCTCCTCTTCTCCCTATTTCTTTCTCTTCACTCTTTCTCCTTCCCTTCCTTTTTCTCTCCACCACACGCCACCAGCCCCTCCCAACCACCGCGACACCCAATGCCGAGCAACACCACCCCCTGCCACCGGCGCTGCCCCCTGGCCGCCACCCTCTTGGACACCCCCTCCTTTCTCCATCTCTCTTGCCCTCTCATCCTCTCTCTCTCTCTGTGGATCTCGTTCTGGATCTCTCTCCTCCTCTCTCTCCTTGGATCTCCTTCTGGTTCTCTCTCCTCTCTCTTTACATCTTCTTCTGGTTCTCTCTTTCTCTCTTCTCTCTCTTTGGATCTGGTTTTGGTTCTTTCTTTCTCTCTCTCTATTCTATTACTACTCTCTCTCTCTCCCGCTTTCTCCCCCTCCTTGTCTTCTTTCTTCTTATTAGGTCCACAACCTTGTCTTCTTTCTTCTTATTAGGTCCACAACTATACCCAAACCCAAACTCAAACCTGAACCCGATTTGGATCCACATCCAGTTAACGTAAATTGGATGGGTTTGAATTAACTGGTTCAATTCAATAGTGACCCGACCCAATAAGTTTTAGTCCAAATCCGTTATGCGCATTTTAGATCCATTAAGCATCTAATTCAGTTTTTGGGTGATAACTTAGAGGCCCGGACTTCGATTTGCGTGATTCTCGAGCCATTGCAATCGTGGACTAGAGCTACGTGTTCGTGTCAACACTGTGAGTGCTTTTTGACAATTTTCAATGAAATAATATTTTATTATAAATGTTTATTTAATATTTCATGTTGATAAATTTTCTACCTGTTAATTGATTGTTAGACTGTTGATTAAAGTTTAAAGAATTCCATGGTAGTGAATTGGTGATTGTGGACATGACTGTGAAGAGTTTTAAATGGATTAACTATGTATCATTATAGTATAATATTGATCGGGTTAATGTTATAGAAATAATGGGATCATCTTATTATATTGGAAGTTGTTCTTATTTATCGTGTTTATTGGAAAATTTTGTTATCTTCTATCTGTTGATAATCACTATTATTGATTAAATCCAGTATCTATATAACATTAACACTAGAAAATTGACACCGGGTTAGAGAAACTAAACAAAGGCAGCATTTGTATTTTGGTGGATATTGTTTATCATGTTGGGTACCTGATGGTATCGGTAATGTTGGCACTTAGCGTTGCTAGCTCGGTTCTGCAGGATCGGGCACTCGTGTGGCCGTAGTTCCGGTATGCACAGAACTCACCCAAAGCACAAGTAAAGTCTCTATCTCAGTTTCAAATAACATCACATTAAATAACCCGACAATGATAATACCAGGAGCACGTATTATTTTATCACTCTCTCGTTCGGATAATGGTACCCGCATATTACGTTCGAATAAGTTCCATTGGGGTGCGGCCCCAGTATGAACTACCAGTGGTATAAGATACTAGAAGGGAATGATTTAAATATCAAGCAATACTGAATATTTTTATTGTATAATCTTAAAATGTTATATGATAACATACTTTTATCATGTCTCTGTTATTTTAATAGACATGAATTGATAACTCTTGACACTGTATGCTATTACATTGGTGATATACTGATTGCCCACATGAATTCATGTAAGTTTTTTTCGCGGCTTTCTTATTACCTGTAATGAAATGATAATTTTTTGATATATGTAATCTCTCTCAGAATGACTTTACTACTGTTTGGTTAACCACGATTTGTTGTTATACCTAACTGCTATTTAATTATATATTATATGATATTTCACTCTTGATATAGTCATAATATACTGGTTGTTATTATAAACATATTATACTATTTTTTCTTCATTTTACAACTCACTAGGTCGCTTATTGACGACCCTGAATTTGCGTGCTCAGATTCAGAGATTTTGCAAGAGCAGGAGTATTTTGATCATGTCATGGAGTTAGGGTCGTTGTTCTCCTTTTTTTTCTACCAGTGAAAATCATGTTTTCTTAATCATGTTTTCTGTTCATTTAATATGTCATGACTCTGTAAATATTCTTGTACTTGGTCAATAAAGCTGGATATGTGTGTATATTGAGTTTATTTCTTATACTGAGGCTTAACGTATATACGTGCAAAATATTTTCTTCGTGTATATGCATCGCCGACTCTCATCGCATCCCTGCTACGGTATATCTTGAGAAGTGGGGTGTGACACAGATCCTTCTTTCTATAAGTCTCCCCTTTCTCTTTCTCTAATTTCGTTTTGTTTCCTTCTATCTCCCATCGCTCTTACGTCATCCTCAGTCAGCGCAGCAGCCTGCGCGAGCAGAGGTTGGCTCACCCCTTCTAAGATTAAATGAATTAGATTTGATGGCGATTAAAATGAGCTTCTAGAAAAAGTACTATGAAAGTTTAATCGATGAATTTATATCTAAACATGTTAGAAAAATGACACTTCTCAAATAAAAGTTTGTGTAGATTTCTATTATTTTGATTTTTCTGTAGAAGGTAATATGTTGAGAAATTAAATTAGAAAGGCACCAAGTTTTTTTTTCGCACAAAGCCCTCGAAATGTTTGAGACTACCCTGATTGGCTCAAGACCTACAAGCCCAAGCCCATGGCACAAACACCAATATGGGACTCGGTTGTAAGACAAAGGAGAGTTGTGTGCTTTGTCTTATCACCAAATGATCTTAATGTCCCGTCATATACCCTATGTAAATGGCTTCAATCCAATTAAGAGAGGTAAGTTGTATTATTTATCGAAATAGATTTGTGCCATTTCGGAAAGATTTGAGAGCAAAGTCTTCTCATTCAAATATAACCGTACAACATCTGAATGTAAGATCCACTCCGTTGAAATTGATTTACATTATTTTAACTAACTAAAAATAAAAATCATGTATTTTGAATACTTTTTACCCATCCATCAAGGAGGCACAAATGAAAGGCCGAATAGTGAGTTGGTTAGTTAACGATGTAGAATATTTGAAATCTAACAAAAATTGGTGTAAGGGGTTTTTAAGTGTTTAGATCATGATGAAGTGATCGAATCGAGAATTTGTACGTCTAAAGACGTAGATCTAAGTAATATGCTATTTTGATCATTCATTTTACCCCTACTTGATGGATGGACAAAAAGTGTTCAAAATACATGATTTTTAATTTTTTAGTTACTTGAAATAATATAGATGAACTTTGACGGAATGGATCTTGCATTCAGATATGAAAGGGTTGTATTTGAGTTAGAAGGATTCGGCCGAATCCTTACAGAATGAAACAAGTTACCCTTATTTATTACATTTATTTGCATTTATTCCTATATTAACTACATCTCTCTCCTTCTCAAAAAAACAAAACGAACAAAACAAAGACAAAATAAACAAAAAAATAAAAATAAAACTACATGTCTCTTTGAGCCCAACCTGACTATTGGAGGAGGCTTTGATCGGGATTCGAACCCGACTCTAACGACACTTTCTATCGGGCAGGTCATTTCGAACCCCTGACGCATCCATGGAGCCCACTCAAACTGTATATTCAAACCAAGCTGCGGATCTGAATCAGTGGGCCGAGTCTCAGCATCCCATACTTCATCAAGATGGAAGTTATATTGCTTATGATAAAATGGTATGTATAGGAAAAACAACTTTGCATTTGATCTACCAGTAGTGTCATTCGAGTCCAAATAGCTGGAAAGACATGTTTGACATTATAAACCTATTATGGTTTTTGGCATTATGATCCCATTCATTCTGTAAAAATACATTGTTAATTTGCAAAGTGGAGCCATAAAACCTTTTCCATCAAAGAACAGAAGTGTAAGCAGAAAATCGCATAAGAATAAGACGAACAGTAAGATCTGTGATTTGAAATTTCCCAATGCAGTCAAAATCAAATAAGTTTTGGAGAAAATGGCATGGCAAATCATCCAACTCTTTAGGAAAGGTTTGACTTCTCATTCACTCTAAAAAGTGAGAGTTAACAAGTTTTTCATCATACATTTTCTACTAGTTCATCATTACTTTATTTCCTAACCACTGCTCATCTTTTGAATTTGACCACCCATATCTCAAAAGCAAGTGGTGCGAGATATGTCAACTCTCATTTTTTAGAGTGAATGAAAAGTGTATAGTATAATTCTTTCGAAATAAGGCTTGACTACACACTTCTCATTCATTCCAAAAAGTGAGATTTAACATATTTTCCTTCACACATTCTCTATTAGTCACATTATTTTATTTCTTAGTTACTATTCAATCTTTGAAATTTTAATCAACCCATACTCAAAAATAATTAATAATGAGAAAATATTAACTCACTCTCTTTTACAGTGATTGAGTATATAATTACTTCCAAAAATAAAGGAATTACTATGAACTTTCATAAAAATCTCTAAAATTTTCGAAAAATACTATAGAAAGTCATAGTTCTGTTGGAATTGAAGAATATAAAGGTGAATCTTCGAGTTGAATTATGGCAAGATCCGTTGATGGAATCAACCGGATGATGGTTGGAGTGTGTTCTCCTTCCATTTGTGATGAACGTGGTATATTCACATGTTCAATTCCGACTTCGAATGAATGAGATATTCAAGTCCAAAGATTGCCTAATTCAAAGCCAAAACGGGACTAAAGGTAGCTTAAAGCATTTAGTCCCACATTGGCCGTGGGATGGAAGTTTGTGGTGTATATATAGAGAAAATTGAGAACAAAGGGCGTGCCCTTTGGGTACTTGGAGTTTTCGCGCGCGAAAAGGAGAGAACTATGCACGTATGTGCGTGTGCGCGCGCGCGCGGCGGCGGCGGCGGGCGGCGCGCCGGCGCCGGAGCCGGGCTCGGGCTCGGGCTCGGTTCCGGGTTTGGGTTTGGGTCTGGGTGAGTTCGGGTTCCCTACCTGGCCTGGTTCTTTTTGAATTGGGTCTCAAGGTATGATCCGAACCAGATCCACTTCCAAACCAGACCGGACCCGATCCACCAACAGGTTGCGAACCTGTTGGACTGCCCGCTCCGCTGTCAGGATCTGAACCGATCCGCCAACGGTCGCGAACCAGTTGGCAAGCCAAAGGGTGCGAACCAGTTGGCAAGCCAAAGGGTGCGAACCAGTTGGCAGACCAAAGGGTGCAGCCTTTGGTTGGGTTCAGACCTGAAGGCCCCTTTTGGAATGCTATATAAAGCATTCCAAGTTCTCATTTTAATACACACCAAATCTAAGATTTCTCTCTCTCTAAAAGTTCTGACTTCGGTTCTGAACTGGGCTCCAGCGAAGTGGGAATCCACGACTTCCAGAGCGACTTCCAAGTGAAGTGGGAATCCAAAGCGACTTCCTAAAGGAGATTCTGTCAAAATTCTTCAACCTTCCTACGTCCTCAACAGTGGGTGTTCCTCCAAAAGAGTACTGGTTGACTACGGTTCGACCGTACGGTGATTTGGTAGTGCTATCCAAATACCGTGAAGAAGTGTTGTATCTTGGGAGACCAGCGTCCATTATCCCGTTAGCACCGGTGCGGGGGACGTAATTGTCTTAAGGAGATTCGCTGTAAGCGTACCTCACTTCAAATACTGTATAAGGGGACTAAGTCCTTTATACAGGGGATATACTTTACAGTATATCGAGATTGACTTAGATTCAGTCTAAGTGATACTGTATAAGTGGATTAAGTCCTTTATACAGGGGATATACTTTACAGTATATCGAGACTGACTTAGATTCAGTCTAATTGGTGCTTTAACCAAGGAAGGAAATTGAAAGGTGGTTCTTAAATTAAGGAACGTTCTATTGAACGGAAAACCTCCCACCTGATATTTGCCGACCTGGCCAATTAGATTGTTGATATCTCAGTAATCTTGATTAGTTGTCAGATTGATTCTTGTTAAGCAGAATACCCAACATTCTTAAGACAATTAACGTTTCTTACTTCTGTTCTGCTTGAACTTGAAGAAAGATGTCTGAGACAAATCAAGATAGCTCTAGCAAGGCACCAAACATGCTACAAGCATTGATGCCTACTCCACTTCCTAACCAGAAGCCGGAGAAGCCAGGAAAATTTGATGGCACAGAATTCAAGAGGTGGCAACAGAAGATGCTCTTCTACTTGACCGCTCTTCTACTTGACCACTCTTCATCTGGCCAGATTCCTGGAGGAAAATCCACCAGAGCCTGCAACTGATGCATGGACTCAATGTGACTTCCTTTGCCGAAATTATGTTTTAAATGGACTGGATGACTCTATTTACAATGTCTACAGTCCTATCACAACGGCAAAGAAGTTATGGATCAGTCTTGACAAGAAGTACAAGACTGAGGATGCTGGTACCAAGAAGTTCGTCGTTGGACGATTTCTGGAGTACAAAATGGTGGACAGCAAGACTGTAATCAGTCAGGTGCAAGAGTTCCAACTTATCTTGCACGAGATAGAAGCTGAAGGTATGATCCTACCTGAAAATTTTCAGGTTGCTACTATCGTGGAGAAACTCCCACCTGCGTGGAGAGATTTCAAGAACTACCTTAAGCACAAGCGAAAGGAGTTGAAATTGGAAGATCTCATTGTGAGGCTTCGTATCGAGGAGGACAACCGCAAGTCTGAGAAAAGGACCAGCAAGAACTCCTACGAAGCAAAAGCTAATGTGATCGAAGACTCAAAGGGGAAAGCGTCTACTTCCAAAGGCTTAAAGCGGAAGAAGACTTCCCAGGGGTACAAAGGCAAGGTTCAAGAAGGCAAGAACATGCGCTTCAAGGGAACTTGCTACATCTGCAACAAAGAGGGGCATAAGGCGAATGAATGTCGCAGCCGACTCAAACAAAACAAGAATCTTGTTGATGGTCTTTTTAAAGACAATGTTGCAGTGGTAGACAAAAAATCTGTGTACCTGTACCAGAAGCTTATAAATAAAGAAAATTCTTCTGTTTATTTGCTTGAGTCTCCTAATTTGTGGCATGCTAGATTAGGGCATGTAAATTACAAGTCTTTAAAGAACTTGTCTAATCTGGGATATATTCCTAAACTCAACTTGGAAGAAATTCGCAAGTGTGAGGTTTGTGTTGAGGCCAAGTTGGCTAAAAATTCATTTCACTCAATAGATCGAAATACAGAACCTTTAGGGTTAATCCATAGCGATCTATGTGACTTGAAGTTTATGCCAACTAGAGGCGGTAAAAAGTATTTCATTACTTTTATCGATGACTGTACAAGATACTGTTATGTGTATCTTTTGAACAGTAAGGATGAGGCAATAAATATGTTTACAACATATAAAGCCGAAGTTGAGAATCAACTCAACAAGAAAATCAAGATTCTAAAATCCGATAGAGGCGGAGAATATGAATCAAATGATTTTAGTGAGTTATGTGCTAGTTTTGGTATAATACATCAAACTACAGCACCATACACTCCTCAGCAGAATGGAATTGCTGAACGGAAGAACAGAACTTTGAAGGAGATGGTTAATTCCATGCTCGTAAGTTCTGGAGCTCCGCAGAACTTGTGGGGGGAAGCTCTATTAACTGCAAATCATATTCTAAATAGAGTACCCCACAAGAAACTTGGTCTAATACCATTCGAGTTATGGCATGGAAGGACACCTTCCTACCATTACCTCAAAATGTGGGGGTGCCTTACAAAGGTGCTAGCACCATTACCTAAAAAGACTAAGTTGGGAGCAAAAACTATAGACTGCGTATTCATAGGCTATGCCTTGAATAGTAGTGCCTATAGGTTTCTGGTTCATAAATCAGAAATACCTGATATTCATGTAACATGATTATCGAATCTCGAGATGCTGTGTTTTTTGAAGATATCTTTCCGTACAAACGGGAAGCAGATAAGACTTCTGGGAAAAGAACACACGAGATGGCGTTCAGGGACGAAAGCCCCGAGGAACCAATTGTAAATGCGGAAATTGAACCAAGAAGAAGTCAGAGATCTAGAATCTCAAAATCTTTTGGTCCAGATTTCATAGCATACGCTATTGAGAGCGAGCCTCAAACATTTAAAGAGGCTATGTCAAACCCAGAAGCACAAATGTGGAAAGAAGCTATAAATAGCGAAATAGAATCCATACTAAGTAATCATACTTGGGAATTGGTAAACTTGCCTCCTGGAAGTAAACCAATTGGGTGTAAGTGGATTTTCAAACGAAAATTAAAACCCGATGGATCTATCGATAAGTACAAGGCTAGATTAGTAGCCAAGGGTTATCGACAAATAGAAGGACTTGACTACTTCGATACTTATTCACCAGTAACAAAAATAACGTCCATACGGATGTTGATTGCGATTGCAGTATTGCACAACTTAGATATCCATCAAATGGATGTCAAGACTGCATTCTTAAATGGTGAATTAAGTGAAGAGATATATATGGAGCAACCTGAAGGATTTAAAGTCAAGGGCCAAGAACACAAGGTGTGTAAATTGGTAAAATCCTTATACGGTTTAAAACAGGCTCCAAAACAATGGCATGAGAAATTTGATAGTGTCATGATCAAAGATGGATTCACTATCAATGAATGCGATAAGTGTGTTTACACGAAAACAGTTGGAGATGCATGTATCATTGTCTGTCTTTATGTAGACGACATGTTGATACTTGGGACTAATATTGAGATTATTAAGTCCACTAAAAGAATGTTATCCAACAGTTTTGATATGAAGGATCTGGGGGTTGCTGATGTAATTTTAGGCATTAAAATTACTAGAACACCAGATGGAATCAGTCTATCTCAATCTCACTACGTGGATAAGATGATAGAAAGATTCAAGGATCATGGGATAAAAGAGAATACAAATCCTTTTCTCCCACACGTCCACCTTCATAAGAATACAGGAACTGGAATACGCCAGTTGGAGTATTCGCAGATTATCGGAAGTCTAATGTATTTAATGAATTGCACTAGACCCGATATTGCTTACGCTGTAAGCAAGTTAAGTAGATACACTAGTAATCCTAGTGATATACATTTGACCGCTCTACTACGAGTATTGGGTTACGTATCACATACCAAGGAATATGCCTTGAGATATGGAAAGTATCCTCCTGTACTGGAAGGATACAGTGATGCTAATTGGATTGCAGATTCTGAGGAATCAAAATCAACTAGCGGATACGTATTTACTCTAGCAAGAGCAGCGGTATCATGAAAATCTTCTAAGCAAACATGTATTGCCCGTTCCACTATGGAATCGGAATTCATAGCCTTAGATAAGGCTGGAGAAGAAGCAGAATGGCTTCGATAATTCTTAGAAGATATACCGTTATGGCAAAAGCCAGTGCCCGCTATATGTATACACTGCGACAATCAAGCAGCTATATCTAGGGCACAAAATATGATATACAACGGTAAGTCTAGACATATTCGTCGTAGACATAATACCGTGAAGCAGTTGCTCTCAAATGGAATTATCTCTATTGACTTTGTATCGTCAAAGGATAATTTAGCGGATCCGCTTACTAAAGGTTTAAGTGGAGAGCGTATAAACTGCGCATCGAGGGGAATGGGTCTAAAAGCCTAACCTTACCGAGTCAGCTTAATGGAAACCTCACTTAGCGACTGGAGATCCCACGGACTAAGTTCAAGAGGAAAAACTAGTTATGATTGACTCAGCAAGTAAGCACTTGGGAGCTTGACTCCAATCCATTCCTAAGGTGCACATAAGTGCTTTTCTACAAGTGGATTAAGGATAAGCTTAACGCTTTTAATGATGCCTATATCTTGTTACTATACAAGTGGAGTAGAGTAGACTACTCTTCATAGGTCCATCACCTATGTGAGTATAGAGTTGGGTCGGCTCTTTGGGAATCTCTATGGAGGCTGTTATTCCCTAAAGATACTCTCTGAAACCAAGAATGTCCAGGGCCAAAACGGACACAGCAGAGAACCAAAGTTGATTTGGAAAGTCACTGTGTGAAGCTTGTTGACTTGGCTTACACTAACGGCTAACAGTTCAAGACCTAGTTCACTGATTAGCCAGTAAGTCCGATAAAGTTTTCGCTATGGAAGGTTCAAGACCTAGTTCACCTATCCTTATGCAGTTTCTTTTCTCAAGTACCTTTCACAATAGAGTCAGTCTCTTTGTGTGTCATTCCTTGAATCTCTCATTCATTGTGGGGGATTGTTGGAATTGAAGAATATAAAGGTGAATCTTCGAGTTGAATTATGGCAAGATCCGTTGATGGAATCAACCGGATGATGGTTGGAGTGTGTTCTCCTTCCATTTGTGATGAACGTGGTATATTCACATGTTCAATTCCGACTTCGAATGAATGAGATATTCAAGTCCAAAGATTGCCTAATTCAAAGCCAAAACGGGACTAAAGGTAGCTTAAAGCATTTAGTCCCACATTGGCCGTGGGATGGAAGTTTGTGGTGTATATATAGAGAAAATTGAGAACAAAGGGCGTGCCCTTTGGGTACTTGGAGTTTTCGCGCGCGAAAAGGAGAGAACTATGCACGTATGTGCGTGTGCGCGCGCGGCGCGCGGCGGCGGCGGCGGGCGGCGGCGGCGGCGGCGGCCGGCGCCGGCGCCGCCGGCGCCGGTGCCGGAGCCAGAGCCGGGCTCGGGCTCGGGTCCGGGTCCGGGTTTGGGTTTGGGTTTGGGTCTGGGTGAGTTCGGGTTCCCTACCTGGCCTGGTTCTTTTTGAATTGGGTCTCAAGGTATGATCCGAACCAGATCCACTTCCAAACCAGACCGGACCCGATCCACCAACAGGTTGCGAACCTGTTGGACTGCCCGCTCCGCTGTCAGGATCTGAACCGATCCGCCAACGGTCGCGAACCAGTTGGACAACCAACGGGTGCGAACCAGTTGGCAGACCAAAGGGTGCGAACCAGTTGGCAAGCCAAAGGGTGCGAACCAGTTGGCAGACCAAAGGGTGCAGCCTTTGGTTGGGTTCAGACCTGAAGGCCCCTTTTGGAATGCTATATAAAGCATTCCAAGTTCTCATTTTAATACACACCAAATCTAAGATTTCTCTCTCTCTAAAAGTTCTGACTTCGGTTCTGAACTGGGCTCCAGCGAAGTGGGAATCCACGACTTCCAGAGCGACTTCCAAGTGAAGTGGGAATCCAAAGCGACTTCCTAAAGGAGATTCTGTCAAAATTCTTCAACCTTCCTACGTCCTCAACAGTGGGTGTTCCTCCAAAAGAGTACTGGTTGACTACGGTTCGACCGTACGGTGATTTGGTAGTGCTATCCAAATACCGTGAAGAAGTGTTGTATCTTGGGAGACCAGCGTCCATTATCCCGTTAGCACCAGTGCGGGGGACGTAATTGTCTTAAGGAGATTCGCTGTAAGCGTACCTCACTTCAGATACTGTATAAGGGGACTAAGTCCTTTATACAGGGGATATACTTTACAGTATATCGAGATTGACTTAGATTCAGTCTAAGTGATACTGTATAAGTGGATTAAGTCCTTTATACAGGGGATATACTTTACAGTATATCGAGACTGACTTAGATTCAGTCTAATTGGTGCTTTAACCAAGGAAGGAAATTGAAAGGTGGTTCTTAAATTAAGGAACGTTCTATTGAACGGAAAACCTCCCACCTGATATTTGCCGACCTGGCCAATTAGATTGTTGATATCTCAGTAATCTTGATTAGTTGTCAGATTGATTCTTGTTAAGCAGAATACCCAACAAGTTCATCATAGTTTATTGTAATTTTCAAAGTAAGACAATCTTTTTAAATCGAGAAAAAAAATTCATGATAGTTTTTGTGAAATTTAAGCCTTTGCCTCTTTTGGAGACTAAAACAACATCACTGACAGAGACGAAGCAAAGAAGGGGAAGAAAAAAAATCTAATGGAGGGCTGCGGTCTCGTACCAACGGTTCTGGAAGGTGAAGATCTCGGCGGGTTTGAGCTCCGCGAGATCGACGCCAGCATGGCCAACACTGTGATATCCGGGTTATTAAATAATGAATCAATATCTTAATAGATTATCACCCTAGTGTCCTGATAATTTATGATACTTATCTTGGATAATTAGTGTGCTTACCAAATTTTCATTTTTAAGTGGGAGAATCCATATATATACACAAATAATTGAAACATTCTGTGTATGAAAAATGAAGTGATACAAATTATTCATATATATATATGAATAGCTATTGGTCCATGTATATACATAAAATTACATAAAAGTATTTGTATTGTAAGATGTAAGATAAATTAGTTATATATGTATATGAGTTATTATATATATGTGTATATGAGTAATAAACATATGCTAATATTTAGCTTTGTTTCATAAAACTAAAAATAAATAAAGATATAAGTGAAAATTTGATCTATTAAGAGAAGCATTCGTATTGGATGAAAAGCTAGGATTAAATTGGAGTTGATGAGGATGAGATGGAAGGTTGAGATTTTTTTTGAACATGATGAAGGAAAGGTGGCAAAAGGAGAGTGTAAAAATATGACACATGGACTAAGGTGATTAATTATATGTGTATTTAGTTTTAAGAAAAGAAAAAGGAAAGAAAAATAGATAAGGAGAGCCTCATTTTCTCCTGCCCATCTCCCTCTCTCAGATCTGAAACTTGAGACCCAAAATTTCAAAAAGATTGAGCAATAATTTTTTCCCACAAAACCCAATCTCTTCCTCTCAATCTCTCCTTTTCTCACTCTATCTTCCTAATCCCTCTCTATCCCTCTCAGATCTGGGCCGCAGCAACGACAGCAGCATGGGCAGCGGTGCATGACGGCCGAGTGGCGGCGCGCGGTGGCGAGTAGCCAGAGACAGGAGGAGGAGCCCTGGATGAGGAGTTTTTTTTTTCCATTTTTCAGAATTGATTCATGTTTGATCTAAAATTTTTCAGATTTAGAAAAATTTTCAAATCTTGTTTCATTTTCAGATTTAGACTCATCGTGTTAGATCTTGATTGTGTGAGGGAGATCCCTTCTTGATCTAGATATATTTTAAATTCTCAGTTTCGAAAAAATCCTAACATGTTATGATTTTGCTCCCATAATCAACTTGTATTGCCTTGGAATTCTCAATAATCAAAAATCAGTTGTGAGAGAGTTTCTCTTGATCTATATTCTTTGATAATCCTTGCAATTTTGTAAACTAAATAATAATTGTAAATAGAGTAGTAGGTCTTTTGTTTTGTTGAGAAATTTAGAAGATGGTGGTGGATTAATATGATGATAAAATAAATCTATAATTAGGATTAAAAATGTTCATTGATTATGATTCTAAATCAAATGAAGAGATTAAAGAAGAAGTTGAGAATTTCATAGTTGAACACCCTTGAAATGGAGGTGTGAATCTATCTAATTTCTATAACTTGTAAATTTAGATTCAGTTTATCAGTATATTTTGAATAAAGGGTATCATATAATACACTGATGGAAAGATAATCAAGTCTACTTTCTAACGGCTCTTACCATATCCTTATTGGAGGTCTATACTAAGAGTTATTATTAAAACACAACAGACTGCAGAACTTTTATATGATTGAAGAGTTCCTGATTATTTAGAACTATTATTTTGTATTAAACCTATCATATAATATACCATTGGATAGATAATGAAGTCTAGTTTTCAATAAAATTTTCCATGTGTTGTTTAAGGACCTTAAACAAGAGTTATAATGATAACATTGTGCATTGTTTAGAGAGAAGGGGTAGTATGGATGTTTTTAAGAAAAACTTCTTGCCTATTTTATGTTGTATATTGACCTTAGTGTAACATAGTATATACCATCAAAATTTTAAAGAAGTCTACCTTCTAATGGTTGGTCGCGTCTTAAGCTAAATGTTTGAATTGAGAATTTTACAGGAGCTCGATTCTTGTAATCGGTATAGTTCAAGCACATGTGAAGGATAACAAAAAGAGATTTTTTTTCTTTTACTTCTTGAGTCAAAAATTTATGTGATTAATATCATGTGACATATGTAGCCTTGCAATTAAGTTCCTGAATATCAAAATCATTAGGGGTTATCTATTATTCTTTCATCGTCTTGAAATATTATGAATCTTTTTTGCCTTGGGGTTTATTTACCAATCATGTATAATTATTGCACACGTTACTCTTGATTGAGAGATTTCGTGTGGATCTCTAATTGAGTTATAGAACTATTAAAAGGATCAAAGTATTAAAATGAATAGTGGTACTAAATTATAATTAAATTTGCGAACTGGGGTAATTCAAATATTATCCAACCAAACCAAGAAATTGAGATATAAGATTTGGAGCTTTAGAAAATAATAAAATATTTAATAGCCTTTCATCATACTTTAAATCGCTTAGAACTCTCTACTAAACTATCATCAGTATATCGAAGATGAACTTGAAACATTCCATGGCATATGAGACCTTGTGTGGCATAGTCTTCATTGATTCCTTGTTTTGGTGACAATTTGGATGATCCTAATGAGTGTCGTAAGATAGACATATGAAAAAATTTAAATCAAAAATTCAAATTTCTCAATATAGGAAGCCGGACCTATCTATATCTAATATTTTTCCAAATACTCCTTTAAAAGATGGAAGCTGATGGGTAATGTTTATTCATCTTTTCTTGAGCATTCTATCAAAAGTTTCTGTGTAGATACTCAACAATTTGTCTTTAGAAATCTCATTGTTAGAACATTCTTTCCCCATCTTAATTCTGAGCAGCAGTTGCAGTAAATAAAATCTTGGTCATATTGAAGTGGTATTAATATAGTACTTTCCCCTTCAGTCCTTGAGCCTTCTCATATTAAATTTATAAACAGTTTTGTACTCCCTACTCCAGATAGCGGTAATCGTCCGGTGACTGGTAACATTTCAATGAATAGTGCACGTATCCACTTGCTTGCATTTTTATATTATATATCATGTTTATAGGTAAAGGTGATTTTCTTCCTTTGGTTTAAGATTCCTTATTTTAGATCTTATCACCTATTCCCTTCTTGTGGGCTCTTCCATGCCAAGAAGAAGATTTGACAGTTTTCTTTTGGTGGAATGAATTTAAATTGATTATGTGAACATACATCAAGCCTATGATGAATTTAGAAGGAACTAGACTTCGATTAGAGAAGTCAGCTAATTAGTACAACAATTGTGTAGCTAAATCATTATTGCAACCATAATAATAGCTAATAAAGTATGATAATAATTTTATAAGAATGTTAATAAAAAATTAATGCGTCAGTTAATAATCATATAATATTTAGTAAGGTTGGTGGTTGAATAGAGTATCAATGAGCAGTGTAACACTAATCCGACTAATATATGTATATGTATGTATGTGTATGTGTGTGTGTGTGTGTGTGTGTGTGTGTGTGTGTGTGTGTGTGTGTGTATGTATATATATATATATATATATATATATATATATATATATATATATATATTATGAGACACACACAAGAACTGGGTTAAGTGATGGGTTATGTCAATAAGAAGTATGAACGTGAGTATGTGTATAGTACTTGCACATATACATTTGTGATATATCGTATAATCATATATAGTTGATAATTTGTTAATGATTGTTTATTGATTGTTATGCTTGATGACTAATGGACTATTATTAACTTCAAAGCATGCTAAGGTTCTGGTCAGGGATAAGTAGTGCAATCATTTTCATTCACCAAATATCCAATATGTGAATGAAGAAGCATAACTAGTTAAAAGAACTAATCATATAGCCAAAGGATGAGTATTGAGAATGTAATTAATTGTTTGATACATCGTAGAGTGAATTATATAAATATAAGTGGTATGTATGTTTGAATGTGTGCATGTACTGGATAGTTACACGAACTTGATCGTGTGTGATATATTGATCATATGATTGGTGATTGAAAAAATATCGTAATGTAACTGACATTGTGTGTATTATCTTGATAGTTGATGAGTATGCGATGTTGTATAAGCATATCTGTTATTTTATGCATGCATGAAGGAAGGGGCCAGCGGGAGCCGGTGGGTTTCAAGATGGGTGTGATATTGTGTGTTATAACAGGAAAGAAGGGGTCAGTAGGTGTTGGTGGGTACGAAGACGGTGTATGACATTGTATGTTGTAATACAAAAAAAGGGGGCGAAAGCCGGTGGGGGCAAAGATGGGGCATGAGATGGTCTGTATGTTATAGAGTTAAAAAATTGTTCATTCAAAATGAATAGTGTTTATGCTCATCCTTGATGTAGGACTGTGAAACTTTGCTTTGTTATAAGAGATAATAGAATATTATATGATGTGTGTATGTATACGGGTTAATCAATGCAGTACTTGAAGTGTGATACGATATACGATATATAAGTATGTTTGTGATATATGTGATCGGTCTCTAATATTGCATATACATTGTCACACTCCTGCATTTTATTTTAAGTAAACTCTGCTAATTAATTAATTTTTACCATTTAAATTGTGCAGGCCTTAACCAGGGGAAAGGAGAGAAAACGAGCCCAAAAGCCCACTTAAATTCAGATTTAAATGAGCTTAATTCAAAATCAAGGATTGAGACAGAAGATTAAAGGTGATCAGAGCAATCGGAGTAGATAATACCAAATAGAAACTGGTTTAAATCAGATTTATTTGGATTTAATTGGTTAGCTTGAGGATAAATAGAGATATCGCCAAAATCCAGAGAATATATTGAAAATTCAATTGGATAATAGCACTTATCGGCGCATCAACGGACCACGACACCTGGATCTGGCCATATGGCCAAATCCTGACCGTGGATCCGCTGCAAAAGTCACGGATCCGCTGCTTGGTTATATCTATTACGCTCCCCTATCTTCGTACGCTCTTCCCTGTTTGATTTTTTCCTATAAATACTGAGATTTCTCAGTGTACAAGAGACGATCAAGCAGAGATAGATTCTTAAGGCAGTTTTTCATTCCTTTTAGTGTAGATTTTTATTTTTCTTTTCATGTAATTTTCAGTTTTCATTTATGTAATTCAGAGGAAATCAGAGTTTCATAGGAGAATAGAGTGAAGCTAGTGCTGAGAGTGACACCGGTGTAAGTTGTTCTTCTCTTCTTTTATTGTTACCACATTGAATCTAAAGTTATATTTTTATGTTCTTCTTTATTTTTATGTTCTTCTTCTTCTTTTCTACTTCTTTTCTTTTCGTACCAAGTGCAATCCACGTGAGTCTTATAGCATCGAATGACCCTTGCTTTTGCGAGTGTCATCGATAGCTCATGACGATGGATTTTAGTCTCAATCTGTATCATTTCATACTTGTATCGTCTTGATGATGTAATACGGAAGAGACGGGAATCAACTCTTATGGTCTATGCGCTGATTGCCTCCACTTCAAGGTAACATCGTTGCCATAGATTCAAGGTAAGTATTTGGCTAAAGGAGGTAAGCATTTCTTTTAGGTTTTTTTTTTCTTTTAATCTTTAGTTTAGATCACCTCCATCACCAAATCACTACTATTTTTCACTTTCTTTATACAAAATCACCATCTCCTTCTATCTACCATTTTCACAATTTAACACAACTTATTTTCTTTTTCTTTTCAAAGAACTAAAAGAAGAATTTTAACCATCCTTTGTAACTTAAAAGAGAACTTGCAAAAAGCTTCCATCGCTAGTCCCTCATTGTGGATCACGACCCGCATAACCACGTGCTATCACGGTAGCATTGAGTACTTGCACTTTATTCTTAAATTCTGAAATTTTGTATTTTCTGTGTGCAGGTTAAACTCAATCAAATTTTGGCGCCGTTGTTGGGGAGGGACGATAAGTAATTCTCTTTTTAAATTTACATTATTGGTTAACTTTCTTCTTTATTCTTGGTGTGCAGTGATAGATATCAAGAAAATTTTTGCTGCAGTTGACATATAAGTGGCCTTGGACTCTGCTCAAAAAAGCAGAGCCCAGAAGCTCTCAGATTTGCTATATTCCAGTGGCAATCTGAGTGAACTACTAACCTATGTTTTTTGTACGTTGGCTAAATTACAAAGTTTAAATATCTGTAGCTATTTATTTTCTTATTTGACTCATTGTACATACATTTCTAGTTTAATAGTAAAAAGTTGATTGTAAATACTAAAAACAGTTTAGACTTTGCATTTAGGCACGTGTCTATTTCGTTACATTTTCTATTTACTGTTGAAGAGTGTGGAGCCAAGGTATGTGTGCATAGCATTTAGTATAAGATTCATTCTGGTATGAAATATTGCTTGAGTGTTACTTTTTTTATATACTTGTACGCTGCACTAAACTGAATTAAGGGCTTGTCCTATAAAGAAGATAAGGTGGGAAGTCATTACCCTCCCTTAGCCCACAAACAATCTCCTCACTCACTAACCTAAGCCTAACTAAAACTGAGTAGACGTTGGCCCTAGGGACATCTCGGACTCAATAGGAGACTGACCTAAGGGGAAAGTTGATTAGAATTTGACTCTTGCTAAATCGGTGTCAAAGATTGGTGATTGAGGGGCGAAACCCCGAAGGCTAGTGATTTGACTTAATTAGGCCCATTGCTTTTAAGCACGGATACCTCCCACCAATCTTGCCCCTACCTGACCGATTAACTTGTGGTCAAATTCGATAATATACCCTCCGTGGATAGTCTAACTAGTTAGGAGTCGTTTAGGTCTAAAGTTTACCCTAACTTAGGTTAGATTTTTGTTTATTTGTTTGTTTTTCTTTGTTTGTTTTTAACATCTCTTGTGTGATATGGCTTATAAAAATAAATTTTCCAATTTTAATGGTAATTCATGTTACACCCCGATCTCTTTTTTAGATATTACCAACTCGGCATATCATAACTTTAACCAACCTAGTGTGCTGGATTGGTCTTATCCGAATCAATACATGCCCCAGTCCCAATACTATAAACAAGATTGGAATAATCATCACTACTCTTCACAGAGCCAATGGGGATACAACTCCCCCGAGTCATATTATCAACCACCTTACCAATACCTAACTTCATATACTCATTCTCATGAGCAACCATTAGAAGAATCAATTGACTGAGAAAAGAGGATGAAAACCTTAGAAGAGCTTGAGCGATGAATTCAAATTCTAAAAGACTGAAAATTTTGTCAAAATTTTCAAATCACAGATCTTTACTCTATTTTTCAAGAAGAACATACCGACTTAGAAAAAAGTATGGAATTCATGATTCAATTCCAAAGTGATCCACTCGATATGATAGAGGCAAGACTTAGTCGATTGAAAAACATGCGTAGGAATAAGGAAACTCTCCACACCCAATCTTTAACTATTCCCGACAGCCATATTAATGAAAACCAATAATCATGGTATCTTGAAGACTTTGACCATAATTCAATTTAACCACAAAATCTTGAACTTGACCAATATCAACTCATTGACGAATTGAAAAGTTTTCATTTTAATGAGATTGAACTTGATAATGAATGTGAACCTGATCCCCAACTTTGTGATTCAGTTTCCATCTTCGAATCTATGTTGACTCATGTATTCTTACCCAATTTGGACCAATTCCTGAGCTAACATTTATTCCTGTACTCATAAATCTAGAAATTGAATCACCAATTTTGGATAGTCACATTTCATTGATGGAAAAAGAATGTGAATTTCAATTCTTGGATTTGGACTCAACTCTTGAACCAAAACTGACTCTCGAACCCAACGTTAATTTTTCCGAGTTAGTATTGGTTCCTGAACCTATCATTCTTGAGCCCAAGTCAACCATTCCACCAAGCTACATTCTTTTATTGGACATAGGTATAGACCATGATGACTCCTTGATGATTTTTCAAGACTGGTCATGTAAAGGGAATAAGTTTCATGATAGGATCTTTCATGATCCTATTTATATTGGGGACTATAAATATGTAAATAGAAAAGAGGTCAATGGGTGGGTTCCGTGAACCACCACATTATCTTGATTGGGTAGCAACGCTTGACCCAATCCGACCACTACCGGAACCATCACCTTAAGGTAATATTTTTCTTCCCTTTTTTCTTTTTCATGCATCTTTGCATTTATTCATACATTGAGGATAATGCATGAGATAGGTATGGGGGAGGGTTCTAACATAACATAGGTTTTCTTTTTATTTAAAATAAAAAAATTAACATTTTCCTTTCTTTAGGAAATTTTTTTTGAAAAGAGAGCAATATTTTGACATATTTTTTTATAAGAAATTAAGTTAATTTAAAGGAATAGGAGAATCATAACTAGAATTTCTTATACTTGATCAAAATAAGATTATTTGTTTGATTTCTAGGGTTAGGAAGAAAATTTAGAAAAGTAATTTAGTCTTGATTTTTACCTTGATGAAATTTGCATGCTTTATACACTTACACACTTAGGGTTCATAAAAAAACAAAAATTCTTATGCCTTATTAAAAAAAAGAAATATATATGTATATAATATATAAAATTCTCTGATTAAGCTGGGTATTTGTGCCTCATAAAGCATAAGTATTCACACCTTAAAGCGGTTCATATAATAAAATCCTTAGTTTTGTGGCCTTATTTGCTCGAATCGTTAAGTCCTTAGGGTGTTTACTCACCCAGTTCCCTAAGACCGTTTGGTTTAGGAGTCACCGATTAAAGGCTCATTACATAGATAGATTAGAAAGGCTAATAAAACTAAAGAAAAATATCACCAAAAATTAATCGAAAAAATACAAGAAAAAAAATAAGGCATAAGAGTTAGAGTTAAAGAACCCCGAGTCAAAATTTTATGATCACAAAGGTACATATAACTTAGGGTAAAATAATAGACTAGATGAGAAATACAGTTTGACTTCTTGCCTTGATTGATAACAAGTTTTTGAATTAAGAATAAGTTTAAGAATGAAAAGTTCGATTTTCTTATAACTTATAGATTACTTAATTCTTACAATAATACTTCAAATATTTTTCTCTTCCAAAATGTGTTTTCAAAATAGTAACACTTTGTTTTTCTTTCTTTATAGATTTTGTGAGTGTAATCCACTGAAAACCCTCACGAGACAGAACTCGTCCTCTAGGGGGAACCTAGAGGTTTAACGGCTTCTTGCACAAGCTCAGTGCAATCGCGTGACCTGCGAAAGTGGTCTAATAATCTTTGGTTTAGTTTTGTTGTTTTGCTCAAGGGCGAGCAAAAGATAGGTGTGGGGGTGTGATCAGTCTCTAATATTGCATATACATTGTCATACTCCTGCATTTTATTTTAAATTAACTCTGCTAATTAATTAATTTTTACCATTTAAATTGTGCAGGCCTTTACGAAGGGAAAAGAGAGAAAACGAGATCAAAAGTCAACTTAAATTCAGATTTAAATGTGCTTAATTCAAAATCAAGGATTGGGACAGAAGATTAAAGGTGATCAGAGCAAATCAGAGTAGATAATATCAAATAGAAACCAGTTAAAATCGGATTTATTGGGATTATTCTGTTAGCTTGAGGATAAACATAGATATCACCAAATCCAGAGAATATATTGAAAATCCAATTGGATAAAAGGATGTATCGACGCATCAACGGACCACGGCACCTGGATCTTGTAACAATCCCACTTTCTAATAACCATGATTAACATAAACATCCATATTGATCATCGAATTATCATAATCATATCTGATTTTTCAAAATTTTTGGCAGCATTTCCTTTGTATTTTATCACTTGTTCCAAATACAACATGCATCAATATCAGTCTACACGGATCATCAATCCAAATACATAATTTAAACTTATCAATCGACCACACAATCATAAAAATAATCAGCTTGTCATCGCCACTTATATGGATGCACAATCCAATATCTCAAATACCAATCTCAATATAATTAATCACTAGAAAGAGTAATAAATCCTCAAGTCTTTTATTAAAAACTAAGAACAAATACTTTTTTAATTACAATAAGTAAGGTGTTATCCTCACATACAAATCATACATAGCAATCAGCCCTAGTAATCAACATCTTCCTCCGTTTACTATTCTTGATCAAATCCTTATACTAAATCCTGAGCTCTGATACCACAACTGTAACGGTCCCAGACTAAGCCTCTTAATCAAGAGTAACGTGTGCAATAATCATGTATGATTTATAAATAACTCACATTTATCACAATTTACTAACATAACTCATAATTGGACTCCTAATTACATGATTAGCATTTTTTTACAAGTATATTAATCCCAATTATGATATATCATACTTGGTGTACGCCTTCTTCTTCTTGATTAACAGTTACATGAGTGTAACCCATATATGGTTAGCTTATCAATGGTAATTAGTTTACAGTAATGTACTAGATCGTGGTTCATACCTTACTATATAATTCTAGATTCATGAATTGCACCAATGAATCTAGTAACAACCTTCAATCTACTCGTAGTGCTTAGACGAAATCCCTATCACATACATCCAAATGAGATGCGATATAAACTAGTGATAGGTAGACTCTTACGACTTTATATACCTTTTAGACAGTAGATCACACTATAAGTAGTTTGATTTAATAGTGGTCTTTAATTATGAACTTGCTGTTTAAATACCCTTCATGGTTCAGTCTTTTCGGACAACCAATAGAGTTCTTATAATAACTTTTATTCTATATATTGAAATAGAATAAAAAAAATTTATTATAAACTAGACTTCACTTCCTTTCTAATGATATATTACCTGATAGGTTTTATTTAACTAAACCGCTCCAAAAATTCAGAACTCATCAGCTGTGAATGGATTCTGCAGCACGATAGTTTTAACTAACATATAATTTTTAAGTCATAATTTAAGGTACAGATATCCAATAAGGACATGTATTAACTGTTGGAAAGTAGACTCAAATATCTTTCCAACAGTATATAACATGATATCTATTTCTCTTAATACACTGAGTAATTAAATTCAAATTTACAGGTTACAAAAAAAAACTGGACAGCTTGCACACCCATTTCTAGATGTGAAATTTTGATTTTTTGCTCAAATTCCTTTAATCTCTTCACCTAATTTGAATCATAACTAGTAATTCTCTTATTTAATTACTCTATTCACAATAAAATTATTTAGGTCAAGAAGTTTTTTTGTTGCAAGGAAATATGAAAGAACTAGATCAAAGAGGCTTGAAAACTCCCATACCTTGCTACCCACCGCCGTCCGGGTCTCCATCGGCAGTCGCCGGCCGTCGCCGGCTATCTCTGGCTGTCGCCTCTGCTGCTGTTGTTGCTGCGGCCCAGATCCGAGGGGGAGAGAGCGATAGGGAGAGAGAGTGACAAAAGAAGAGATTGAGAGGAAGTGATTGAGTTTTATGGAAAAAATTTATTGCTTAATTCTTTTGGGGAATTTGGGTCTCAAGTTTTCAGATATGAGGGAGGGAGATGGGGAGGAGAAAATGAGGCTCTCCTTATCTATTTTTCTTTTTAACACTAAATATATATTTAATTAATCACCTTAGTCCATGTGTCATATTAATACTCTCTCCCTTTGCCACCTCTCATTCATCAAGTTCAAGAAAAATCTCAACCTTCCATCTTATCCTCATCAACCCCAATTCAATCCTAGCCTTTCATCCAATATGAATGCACATCCTATTAGATCAAACTTTTACTTATATCTTTATTTATTTATTTATTTAATTTTTATTCCTTCATGAAACAAAGCTAAATATAGCATATATTTATTACTCATATACACATATATAATAACTCATATACATGTACAATTAATTTATTTTACATCTTACTAATACAAATACTTTTATGTATTTTCATGTATACACATAGACCAATAGCTATTCATATATATATATATATATATATATATATATATATATATATATATATATATATATATATATATATATATATATATATATATATATATATATATATGAATAATTTATATCACTTTACTTTTCATACACAAAATGTTTTAATTATTTGTGTATATATATAAATTCTCCCACTTAAAAAAAATGAAAATTTGGTAATCACACTAATTATTCAAGATAAGTATCATAAATTATCAGGACACTAGGGTGAAAATCTATTAAGATATTAATTCAGTATTTAATAACCCAGATATTACAGATTTAGCCAAATGGTCAGATCCACGGCTTGGTTATATCTGTAGGGGGATCATCAGCTCCCCTTATCTTCGTACACTCTTTCCCGTTTGATTTTTACCTATAAATACTGGGATTTCTCAGTGTACAGGAGACAATCAAGCAGAGATAAATTCTTAAGCCAGTTTTTCATTCTTTTTAGTGTAGGTTTTTATTTTTCTTTTCATGTAATTTTTAGTTTTCATTTATGTAATTTAGAGGAGATCAAAGTTTCATAGGAGAATGAGAGTGAAGCTTGTACTGAGAGTGACACCGATGTAAGTTGTTCTTCTTTTCTTATATTGTTACCACATTGAATCTAAAGTTACATTTTTTATGTTCTTCTTTATTTTCGTGTTCCTCTTCTTCTTTTCTACTTCTCTATTTTTGGTACCAAGTGCAATCCACGTGGGTCTTATAGCATCGAAAGAGTCTTGCTTTTGCGAGTGCCACCGATAGCTCATGACGATAGATTTTAGTCTCAGTCTGTATCATTTCATACTTGTATCGTCTTGATGATGTAATGTGAAAGGAACGAGAATCAACTCTTATGGGCTATGTGCTGATTGCCTCCACTTCAAGGTAACATCATCGCCACAGATTCAAGGTAAGTATTTGGTCAAAGGAGGTAAGTATTTCTTTTAGGTTTTCTTTTTTTTCTTTTAATCTTTTGTTTAGATCACCTCCATCACCAAATCACTACTATCTTTCACTTTCTTTGTACAAAATCACCATCTCCTTCTATCTACCATTTTCACAATTTAACACAACTTATTTTCTTTTTCTTTTCAAAGAACTAAAAGAAGAATTTTAACCATTCTTTGTAATTTAAAAGAGAACTTGCAAAAAAACTTCCATCGCTAGTCTCTCCTTGTGGATCACGACCCACATAGCCACTTGCTTTCGCGGTAGTATTGAGTACTTGCACTTTATTATTAAGTTCTGAAATTCTGTATTTTCTGTGTGCAAGTTAAACTCAATCAGTATGTATTATCTGGATTAACTTATTGTAATTTGTGTGCCACCATGCATAGTATATGATATCATATACATGAAATGAATTTGATAATAAACTAAATTACTAAAGAAAAGTATTCAATATAACTCATAAGTCCTATAAAATACAGTGCAAAGATTTAAATTATAAAGTCATTGACCAAAGGAGTCGGGCCATTTTTCAGACTATAGAGATAGTTGGGTTGACTGTTTATCGTGATATAATTGTTTCTCTTCTTTATCCGCGCTCGCCTTTGCTATTTGAAGAAAAGCATTCTTCCTTTTATTTTGACATGTATATTATTTTCTTGATCCCCTTTTTACTCTCCTCACTGACTGTCGAGCTCACTCCCTCCCAATTATATGTCTTTCTGGCTACACTGAAGTTCAGGCTTGGATTGGAGCAGTAAGGAATTATATTGTAGAGATACATGATTTTGATTGTAGGCTGCAACTCATTTTGTAAACTTTTCATGTATTGGTGCTCATTATTATTATTGTTAGTTTTGTTAGATATCATATTTGTATGTGAGGATAACATCTTACTCATTGTAGTTAAAGAAGCATTTGCTCTTAGTTTGTAATAAAGAACTTGAGGACTTATTGCATTTTCTGTTCATTGTTATATTAAGATTGGTATTTGAGATATTGGATTGGGTATCCACATAAGTAGGTGATGACAAGCCAAAATATTATTATGATTCCGTGGGTGATTGATGAGTTAGGATTATGAATTTGGATTGATAAGCCGAATAGGCTAATATTGATGCATATTGTATTTGGAACAAGTGACAAAATACAAAGGAGATGTTGCCGAAAATCTTGATTATAACATGGATTATGTATGTTTAGCCTGTAACTGCACGAGACATATGATATATACATGAGGGTTTCTTGTTTAGATTATCTTCTCGACGTACTAGTTTCATGTGATTAGAAGCTGAGTATACATAGTTCTGTTAACCCAATCTTTTAAATTTATATTTGCTTTTTATTACTTTTATTATGTTGCATCTAACATTTAATATAAGATGTTCTATTGCATGCTTGTGTGTGCATCTTCCTTCCTCCTCTGAAAATTTGCACCCCTCACTGATGGGATTTTCCCCACTCGGAGATGACAATGCAGACTCTAACTTACGGGCTCCCTCTTGGTTAGCCTATGGGTAGTCGAAATCCTCTGTTGTGGGTTCTATTCCTGGTTGGAGTCTTTACTCTGCTGTAGAGATTTTCTCCTCTTAGAGTCCCAAGATCACAGCTCCGTTGATGTGATTTTCCTCACTCGAAAGCAACCGCGAATCCACTCTGCTGCTGGGATTTTCCCACTCGGAGGTCAAAAGTCTGCAAGTACTGATCGGTCACATATATTACATATATATTGTCACATTACCATATTTATTATCCATAAATCCTATTAACAAGTCTTATTTTTCTTTTATAAAGTACATGCCCATTGCTAAAGAAAAGGGAAGAGAAACGAGCCCAAAAGCCCATCAAATTCTGATTTAATTCAGAATTAATTCGAAATCAAAAAATCAGAGCAGATTATGGCAAATCAGGGAGGTTGAAAACCAGTTAATTTGGTTTTATTAGAATCCGAATCAGTTAGCTTGAAAATCACCCGAGATCATCTCAGAATCAGAGATAAACAACAAATCCAGCCAGACCAAAGGGGGAAAAATCACACGCCAACCGAATCCCTACCTGGATATGGCCATTTGACCACATCCTGGCTGCGGATCCGTGGCTGTTTGGTGGAGATAAGGGGAGCATTTGCTCCTCTTATCTCCCTCTGGGTTTTCCAATAAAAGGCAGGGTTTGTATTGAAAAAGGAAGTGAAGACTAGGATTAGAATTCTTGTTCATTTTTAGGGTTTTAAGAGTATTTTTAGACATCTCTGAGAAGCTATATCTCATATTTACTTTTTAGTTTAGACCAGTAAAGAGAGAAGAGTGGAACTGAGTGTGTAATTCATCTTTGAAGTGACAATCAAAGGAGATTCAAAACTTGCTTGTTCAACTCGACTCAATTCGGTATGTCTATATTTTATTTTTATTTTCTTGCTTGCTTTCTTTTTATCATGAGTAACTAAACCATCTTCTGGGCTCACTAATCAATCTCTTCTACCTCCTTTCTCTTAATTTATTTTTATGAAAGCAACTCTTTTGAATCAGAATAATGCCTAAGTTAAACTTTGTTCTTGAAAGCACATGAGGATGTCTTTCTTTTAAATTTGGACTTTCAAAGCACAAATATTTTTAAACTGTTTTTATTCCATACTTGCTTCTTCGCGCTTGATGGTTTAACATTCTCTTTTTAATGACGTGTTAAGAAAAGTCTTAAGATTTAAACAAAATCATCTTATTTGTTTTGCCTGAATATCAAAAGAAACTAAAGGTTTTTGCCTCTGATAAAAGTGATGCACCAAAATGTTCTTGAGATAAGTAAGTAGTTGAGTAGAAGATTAGTGAGCTCAGATTTGTTTCCAATATTAAAAACAACCAAACAAGTTTCAACACTTTTTAAAGATCACCTTTTCCAAAGCCTTTTCTAAGTTTTAAATTTTTCTTTAAATCACTTCCCTTATCTCCATTCTCTTTTTCAATATAAAAAAAGAAAGAAAAGCACAAAGACCATTCTTTGTTATTTAACAATTCATTGAAAAGCTTCTATCACATTCCTCCTCGTAGACACGACCCGTTAGCCCAAAGCTAGATGGTAATTCTCATTGCTTTTAGCACTCAAGCTTTACAGGAGAAGACTTGCTATTCTGTGCCCCTACTCTCGAAAGTAGGAAATAGAATTTTTGGATTACTAAAAACCTTTTTTTTGCAGGACATATTGCTTTGCAAAAATACAGTTTTGTATATTATTTCTGCTATATCTGATATTCACACTCCCTGTTTTTAATCTAACAGTAAACTTATTGATTGCTAATTGCTTAAAAAATGTTTAGACTTACATTCTAGGCATTTGTCTAATTACGTTTCTTTTACGATTACTGTTGAAGATAGTTGGAGACAAGGTATGTATGCATAGCATATAGTTAGGAAATATTCTTGGGTGATATTTGCTTGTGAAAGTTACTTTTCTATATCTTACACACTCTGCACAATCAATTTTTAGGGCAAAACCCAAATCAAGATAAGGTGGGGAAGTCATTACCCTTCCTTAGCCCACAAACCATCTCCAAGCACGCATAGGCTAAGCCTAATTTAAAATCTAATAGACGTTGGCCTTAGGGATATCTCGAACTCATTAGGAGATTATCCTAAGGGGGAAGGTGTTAGAATTTGACTCCTGCCAAATCAGTGTCTAAGGAAATGGATTGAGGGGCGAACCCCAAAGGCTGATGGTTTGGCTTAATTAGGCCCATCGCTTTTTGCACCGATACCTCCCACCAATCTTGCCCTGACCTGGCTGATTAGCTTGTAGTCAAAGTCTGCATTATACCTCTTGTGGACAATTAACCAGTTAGGAGTTGTCTAGGTCAAGGTTACCTTAGACTAGGCTTGGTTATTTTCTCTTACTGACTATTGGTGAACTTGTTTGTGATTGTGTTTGTGTATGCAAGTATGGTCAAGGGACCCTAATTCATCTAGGTTAACTAGAAACACATCACCACCCAAGTTTGAACTAAGACCAAATTCGATTATGACTCAACTGACATCTTTGCAGGATAGGTTCTATCCCATTAGAACCTCACTTCCATCCTGCATCCAACTTTCATCGGTTGGTGAACATAACTTTGAGCTTAAGCCACAGTTCATCAACACACTCCCTAAATTTCATGGCTTAGAGTCCGAAGATGCTTATTTCTTCATAAGAGAATTTAAGAAAGTATGCTTAATGATGAAAATCCCACACCTTGTAGATGATGCTATTAGGTTGAGATTTGTCCCATTCGCTCTTAAAGACTTAGCCAAGAAATGGCTTTATAGCTTAGCGGCCGGCTCTATCACATCCTGGGATGGTTTCATCAAGGTCTTCTTGAAGAAATTCTATCTAATTCATAAGATCGCTCTCTTAGGAAAATTATCATGAAGTTCAAGTAAGAACCTAGAGAACCATTTTGGAGGTACTTTGAACACTTCAAAGACCTCCTTGTCCAATGTCCTCATTACGAAATAGAGAAATGGCGACAATGCCAAATTCTTTATGACAATTTAGACTACTCAACCAAGACCCTCTTAGAAACCATGTACCAAGGGGAATTCTTGCAGAAGGATGAGAATGAAGGATGAGTTTATATGAGAATCTAGCTGAAAAGGCATCCAATGGGAACCAACTAGTGAAAACTCGAGAAATTCAAACTCCATCTCTTCAAAAGGAGATCTCCATTCAATTAATCATACATAGCTAATGAGGCTAAATTAGCTAACCTACCGAGAAGACTGGAAGCGTTAGAAACTAAGGAACCAAGTCCAGTCAATAAAGTTAGCCCAAACTAATTTTCAACTCTGGGCTGTACATACTATCAAGCCATGAATCATGTGTTTAAGGAGTGTCCTGTGTTTCAAGCTCAGCAATAATATCTTGAACTGATGAATGCAGCCTTTTCAAGGCCGAACAATGATCCTTATGCACCAACGTACAATCCTGACTGGAGAAATCACCTAAATTTCTTATGGAGCCAACACAACAATGACCACCCACGGTCAAACCATGCAGACCACTTTCATCATTCAATTAATTCTTCCAATCATCAACCCAAGTTTTCTAATTACCATCATAATTCTCCCAACCATCCACCCTATGTTTCAAATTATCAACAAAACTTTTCCAACCAAGCTCCACAACCCTCCTTCCAGAATCCTCAGCTTGAGAGGAGAATGACTGACTTTGAGAGAAACATGGAGAGGTACATGAAGAACCAAGATTTCCTCATGTAAACAATACAGAGGCTAGAGAATCAAATGAACCAATTACCCAATCCATAGAATGAGAGGCAAAAGGGTCCCTTGCCTAGTCAACCAATAATGAATCCTAGGAATTCTCAACAAGCTCATTTGGCTGAGGATTAATCATTGAATCAATATAATGCTGTTCATACATTGAGGTTAGGAAAGAAAGTTGGTAATCAAGTGTCAACACCATCCAATCTCATTCAGCACAATCACACTCAAGCATCCACCTCATCTAGTCCCAATCCTTCTAAATTTGACGAATCTGAAACAGATAAGTCAACCAGTCAGGTGTACAAGCCTACAGTACCATTTCCTAATAGGCTGAAAAACAAAAAGCATAATCCACACATGGATAAGATAATTGAGATCTTCAACCAAGTGAAGATAAATGTGTCACTTCTTGATGCCATCCAACAAGTCCCATCCTATACAAAATTTCTTAAGGACATATGCACCAAGAAGAGAAAGACTAATATACCTAAGAAAGTCTTCTTAGCCACTTAGTGAGCTACTGTCGGGTTCAATCCCTGTCAAGTATAAGGATCCTGGTTGTCCCACCATTGCCTGCACTATAAGACAAGCCGAGATTAGTCATGCACTTCTTGACTTAGAGGCAAGTATTAACCTACTTCCATTCTCAATTTATCAGCAACTCGGGTTGGGCTAGTCCAACTCGAGTCACAATCCAGCTGGTTGACCATTCTATGAAAGTTCCAAAAGGGGACATTAATGATGTCCTTATCTGGGTCGGGGAGTTTATCTGCCCAGTTAATTTCATAGTTCTAAAGATACAACCTCTGTCCAATCCCAAGGCTCAAACTCCTGTTATCCTAGGGCGCCCATTCCTTACTACTGCCAATGCTATTATCAATTGTAAGAATAGGTCTATGAGGTTAACTTTTGGGGATATGACTAGAGAAGTTAATGTCTTCAGCCTAAAAAAATAACCTCGTAAGATAAGAGACCAAACGTTTGAGGTAAACTTTGTTGAAAACAATTGTGATGAAGAAAATGAGGGTATATAGAATAAGTCTCTGTTTCTTGATGAATTATTTAAGAATGAATGCGGTTATATTAATGAGAAGACATACGTCAGAAATCCTAATTTTAGAGTCCCCTTTAAAAAAAGGAAATTTGATTTGAATATCTTTACTTTCGATGAGCCAATCAATGATATATCATATAAGAATATAATTTAAGAACCTCAAATTGACCTACTCTTTGATAACCTCTTTGAAGAAGAACTCATGTGTTTAGATGAACCGACTAGGGATATTTTGGTTAAATACACACCTCCAGGGGAAAGTGTTGATCTAAGTTTTGAGGAGATGTATGAAACTAAGTTAGAATTCCTAGGCCTTCATGGTGCGAAAGTTTCAACTGAGAAGTGTGATGGTGATCAATTTTTGAATAATGGGTGTAGAAATATGAGGAAGAAAAGCTTAAAGAAGGTGAGACTGGGGAGGAAGAAAGCTAAAATGACAAAAAGATTGGCCTTCCCACTATGCCCTATAAAGAGAACCCATTGGAATGATGGGAAGAGAGCTAGAGAGATAAGACCGAAAAAGATCTTGGTGTGGGAGAAACATGATGTTGTACATATTTTTGTATAATATATAAATATATATATATATAGGGGTTACTGTACCTCAGCCGACGGCTGAGAGAGTTTCTCAGCCCCCGGTGACATGGCCGAATATATGCCACAGATCGGCTGCAGAGTGTAGGCACCAAAAAAAAAAAAAATCCCGCCTAAACATTCGTGAATCAAAATGACAAAAAAACCCTTATTTTACTTCTAAACTAGCATAAACTCATCCACAAACAAAATTTACCTACAGAATTTTTAGCTGTGAATATATCTACAGTTATAAAATTCTTAATTCTACTACAGACGAAACATGATATCGTTTCGAACATTGCGACCATCGTCACAGAATTAATACAATTTATATATGACGACTGCGGCACTAGTCGCAGTCATATTATAACAAAAGTCGCAGTCTGCAACCCTAGTCGCATTCCTTTTTTATATCACGTCTGTGACCCTAGTCGCATTCCTTATTCCCATAAAAATAACAGACGAAAACATGGTCGCAATCTTTTTTCAGCTGCGACCTCGTTCAGAACAGCGACCATGGTCGCAATCTTTTTTCAGCTGCGACCTCGTTCAGAACAGCGACCATGGTCGCAATCTTTTTTCAGCACTGCGACTGCTGTTCTTTAACACTTTTAATGCTCTTTTAATTACATATGAAACTGCGACTGCTGTTCTTTAACACTGCGACCATAGTCGCAGTCCTACTACGCATGCAATAAGTAAAAAAAATTCATAGTTTATAGGCGGCTGAGACAACAGTTACGGTAAAGCGCAAAACATATAAAAACATACGTAAACTGCGACTGTAGAATCAGTCCTTAGTCACCGTTATTACATTTAACTTAGCAAAAAAAATCATCCAGAAAAATGCAGTCGTGGGTACTGCGACCATAGTCGCAGTACATGATCGCATAATATATGTAAAAAATAGTTCATAGGACGATCAGACAAACAGTCATTATTGACCCTGGTCGCAGTTGTTTTTGTTTGCACTATAGATGATTGCGACTTGGTCGCAGTGTAGACCATGGTCGCAGATGTCTATGTTTGCGCAGTTGTTTATGTTTGCAATGTATACTTATGCGACCATGGTCGCAGTGTCGACCCTGGTCGCAGTTGTTTATGTTTGTACTGTATACTTATGCGACCTTGGTCGCATTATTGACCCTGGTCGCAATTGTTTGTGTTTGCACTGTAGATGATTGCGACCTTGGTCGCAGTGTAGACCATGGTCGTAGATGTATATGTTTGCACTATAGACTTATGCGACCTTGGTAACCTAAATCCTATAAAGAGCGGCAAAAAAGGGGGAAAAAATAATAATAAATAATAACCTAAATCTGACAACGAGCGATCCAAAAAATTGCCTTGTGGGCAAATAATAATAAACAATAATGAAAGTTACCGTAAGAGTAGCTTTTCATAAGGGGTATTTAGTAATTTAACTTCTTCTTATAATCGGGCCGCAAGTTTGTGGGGTGACAAAATTGAGCCACGTCACCGCAGGCTGATATACATTTTTCTCATATATATATATATATATATATATATATATATATATATATATATATATATATATATATATATATATATATATATATATATATATTATGCACCTCTTTTACATTCCATTTCATGCATATATACATTTCTTTCATACATTGGGGACAATGCATGAGATAAGTGTGGGGGAGGGCTCTAACATGACTAATATAACTAAAAAGAAGAAGAAGAAATATATATATATATATATATATATATATATATATATATATATATATATATATATATATATATATATATATATATATATATATATATATAAAACTTTTTGAAAGAAAAGAAAAATATTTTGATATATTTTTTGTAAGAAATAAAGTCAATTTTAAGGAATAGAAAAATCATAATTAGGATTTCTTATACTTGGTCAAAATAAGTTGACTTGTTTGATTTTCAAGGTTAGGAAGAAAAATTAATGAAAGTAATTTAGTCTTGGTCTTTACCTTGAAGAAGTATGCGCGCCTTATACACTTACACACTTAGGGTTCAAAAACAAAGATTCTTATGCCTTATAAAAAAAAAGAAGAAAATATATATGCATATCTATAAAAAAATAAATAAATATAATTATTGATTAGTTAGGTACTTTGGCCTAAGAAAGCCTTAGTATTTATGCAAAGATAATTAGATAAGTTTAGAAAAATATATATATATAAATCCTTTGATTAAGCTGGGCATTTGTGCCTTATGAAGCATAAGTATTAACGCCTAAAAGGGATACATTTTATAAATAAAAACCCTTGATCATGGCCATATCTACTCGAGTGTTTAAGTCCTTAGGGGTATTTTCTCACCTAGTGCCCTAAGACTGTCCGGTTTGGGTGTCACCGACTAAAGGCTCGTTACATGGCAGATTAGAAAGCCTAATGGAATTGAGGAATAAATACCACCAAAAATAAATATAAATAAGGCATATGAGTTAATGTTAAAAAACCCTTAGTCAAACTTTACGGTCACGAAGGTGCATATGACTCAGGGTAAAGTAATAGACTAGATGAGAAATATAATTTGACTCCCTTTTTTGATTGATGACATGTTTTTGAATAGAGACTAAGTTTAGGAATGAAAAGTTCGATATTCCTATAACTTATAGATTACTTGAACTCTTACAAATATACTTCAAATATTTTCTCTCTTTTCAAAATGCTTTTCAAAAATACTAACATTTTTTCTCTTTCTTTATGGATTTTGTGGGTGCAATCCACTGAAAATCCTCATGAGATAAAACTCGTCCTCAGGGTAACCAAGAGGTTTAACGGCTTATTGCACATGCTCAGTGCAATCGAGTGACCTGCAAAAGTGGTCTAATAATTGATTAGGATTAGTTTTGATGTTTTGCTTGAGGATGAGCAAAAGATGAGTGTGGAGGTGTGATCGGTCACATATATTGCATATATATTGTCACATTACCATGTTTATTATCCATAAATCCTATTAGTAAGTCTTATTTTTTTAATAAAGTACAGGCCCATTGCTAAAGGAAAGGGAAGAGAAATGAGCCCAATAGCCCATCAAATTCTATTTTAATTCAGAATTAATTCGAAATCAGAAAATCAGGGCAGATTATGGCAAATCAGGGAGGTTGGAAACGGTTAATTTGGTTTTATTAGAATCCAAATCAGTTAGCTTGAAAATTGATAGGTAGTAAAAAGTGCATATTTATCACTACATTTACTATCATATTTCCCTATTTATTCTTTTAATTTTGCACTATTACTAATGTTTTATTATTTATTGTGTGCAGGCCTTGAGTAATAAAAAATAAAGAAATAAAAGCCCAAATAAAGCCCAGAAGCCCCAAAAAGCCCATGTGCAAGCCCAAGTGCAAAAGTTGCAATTACCAAGTGCCAAAGTTGCAATTACCATGTGCAAAATTTGCAATTACTAAAGAAGAGGAAAGGGATAGACTTCTACTCAATCCTAATTACTTGCAGGACAAGGATAAAGATAAAAGGAGAAGAGTGTAAGGATTACAAAAATCGTTTTAAAAGATTTGGAAGATTTGGATTTAGGGTAACTTGCTTCCCAAGTTATCTTGAATTTTCAAAATAAAGAGTCGATAGGCCAGATCTAAAAGGATATACCCAGATAGACGGACCAGAGGAGGCCACGCGCGAAAGCGCGTGGCCAGATGCCACAGAATGGCCGCGGAAACGCGGCCATAGCCGCGTTTCCGCGGCAATCCAGATAAGATGGACGTTCAGTTTTCGTCGAGGAGTCGTACCGGGACTCTACTGCTTCCATCTCCTATAAATACCCCTGCAGAGCAACAGAGAAGGGCGTACAGTCCAGGGGCAGACAGAAACTAATTTAGGGTTTTCTTAGGCTAGTTTGTAGCTATAGGTTTTTTATTTTCTTTTTTGTAATTTTTAATTTCTTTTTATAACTGAGAGGAGAGGATACTTTCATGGAGGAAGGAGATCAAACTTGTACTGAAGGTGACAATCGGTGTAAGTAATCTTTTCTTCTATTGTTAATTGAATCAAATCAAAGTTTATTTCTTTTTTCTATTCTTTGTGTTTCCCTCTTTTGTGTTTGTGGATCCATGTGAAACCAAGAGCTTCGAAGGTGCCTTCTCCTTATAAGTGCCGTTGATGGTTTATGAAGATGAACATCTACTTCCATGGTAGCGTAGCTCGCCCTTTTTATTTCGTAGTATAGATTGGGAGTAGGGAAGATCTCATATTTCATGCTTCGTTCGCCTTCAAAGAAAGGTACGTCATTGACACGGTTCCGAGGTAAGCATACGGCGAAGAGGTAAGTAAGTTTTTAGTTTTTAGTTTTCTTTCTTTTATTTTTAGTGTAAATCACAATATTCCCAATCTTTTCACACTTCTTCTTTTTCATTGTAAATATCATATCACTTCTAGTTTCACCATCTTCTTAATCTACCACTTTCTTTCTAACCTGACTTTAACAACTATTAATTCAAACACTTTAGAGAACATACTAAACAAGCTTCCATCGCTAGTCCCTCCCTGTGGATCACGACCCGCATAGCCACTTGCTATAGCGGTAGAATTGAGCACCCTGCACTATTGTTTTAAATTCTGAAATTTTGTATTTTTGTGCAGGTAAAACCTCAATCAAATTTGGCACCGTTGCCGGGGAGGGACGGTAAGTTTCTCTCTAAAAAAAAAACTAATTATTGATTTATTTATTCTTTTTGGTTTGCAGGATCAGAGAACAGGAAATATAACTGCAGCAAAGGACATATAGCAACTCTGTGCCTCTGCCCTCGAAGGCAGAGCAGCAGAGCCTACTACAGAGCCGCGTTTGCGCAGCAATAACCGCGTTTCCGCGGCCTGAGTAGTGAACTACTCATTGTGTTTTCTGCAGGTTGCTGGAAATTTAAAGTTAGACTTGCTGTTCTGTTAAGTTTTCTCTGTAATCACCCTGCACACTGCTAATTAACTAACAGTAACTTATTTGTTGAAAAATAAAAAAAAATTAGACTCTTGCATCTTAGGTACGTGTCTATTTAATTTTTTAATTTCTATTGAAGAGTACTGGAGACAAGGTACGTTCGCATTGCATATAGATTAGGAAGCACCCTTGGCTGATTTACTGCTTTTGAGTGAATATTTGTCTATTGCTTTACACGTGCATTAAATTGACTTAAGGGCTTGTCCTATAAATAAGATAAGGTGGAGATTTCATCACCCTTCCTTGGCCCACAAACAATCTCCTCACTCATTAACCCAAGCCTAACTAAAAATGAGTAGACGTTGGCCCTAGGGACATCTCGGACTCAATTAGGAGATTATCCTAAGGGGGAACGGTGTTGGAAATTGACTCCTGCCAAATCAGTGTCTAGGAAGGGGATTGAGGGCCGAAAGCCCGAAGATTGGTGGTTATTTAATTAAGGAACGTCTTTGACGGAAAACCTCCCACCAATCTTACCCTGACCTGACTGATTAGCTTGTGGTCAAAGTCTACATTATACCTCCCGTGGACAGTCTAACCAGTTAGGAGTCGTCTAGGTCATAGGTCTACCCTAACTTAGGTCTACCCTAACTTAGGTTAGAATTTTTTTCTTTTTTGTTTGCTTATTTGTTTGTTTTTTGTTTATGTTTTATTGTGTGATATGGCTTATAACAACAATTTTCCAATTTTAATCCATATTACACACCAACCTCTTTTTTGAAATTACCAACCCGGCATATCATAACTTTAACCAACCTAGTGTGCCAGATTGGTCTTATCCGAATCATTACATGCCCCAGTCCCAATACTATGAACAAGATTGTAATAATCATCACTACTCTTCACAGAGTCAATGGGGATACAACAGCCCTGAGCCATATGGTCAACCACCTGTTCTACCATTATCTTCATATACGTCTTTTCCCACATCACCAATGTTTCAGTCCTCCAATGATCCATTTGATGGGTTAGAAGAAAAAGTGGATCGTTTGCAAGATATAATGAATGATCAAATTTCTAGACTTTCAAACATTCTTGAGCTAACCAACCAAGTTGATAGGAATCAAGAATCATTCTGTCTAGAAGACCTTGATCAAAATTCAATTTCATCACATCAATATGAACTTGATCAATCCCAATCCTTGGACAAATTGGCTAGTTTTAATTTAAATGAGATTGAATTAGATTGTGAATGTGAACCTGATCCCCAAATTTGCGATTCAGTTTCCATCTTCGAATCTATGTTGACTCCGGTATTCTTACCCAATTTGGACCAATTTTCTGAGCCAACATTTATTCCCGTACCCATAGATCATGAAATTGAATCACCCATTTTTGATGATCATCATATTGAACTTGACCAATTTCATACTTTTGGAAGTCCCATTGACAATTGGCAAGTTCTCATTTTTATAAGATTGAATCCAATGAGATATGTGACCTTGATTCTCAAATTTGTTATGATCGAGTTCAAATTCTCGAATCAATATTGACTCCTGTTCTTTTACCCGATTTAGGTAATATTTTAGAGTCAGTTTTGATTCCCACACCTGTCATTCTTGAACTTGAATCACCAATAGTAAGTCGCATTCCATTGTGGGAAAATGATTGTGGACTTGAGTTTCAACTTCTTGATTTGGACCCACTTCTTGAACGAAGCTCGACTCCTAAACCTTTACTTGACTTAAGTCACTTTCTTGAGTCGGTATTAGTTCCTGAACCTATCATTCTTGAGTTCACGTCAACCATTCTATCAAGTCACATTCTTTTGTTGGACATAGGTATATACCATGACTCTGTGATGATTTTCCAGGACTGATCATGTAAAGGATGTAAGTTTCACGATAGGATCTTCCATGATCCTATTCATACTGGGGACTGTAAACATGTAAATAGAAAAGAGGTCAATAAAGGTAGGTTCTGTGAACTGCCACATTATCTTGATTGGGTAGCAACGCTTGGCCCAATCCGACCACCACCGGAACCACCACCTTAAGGTAATTTTTTTCTCCCTTTCTTCTTTTTCATGCATACATGCATTCATTTATACATTGAGGACAATGCATGAGATAAGCGTGGGGGAAGGATTTACTAACATACTAACATAGGTAGATACTAATAAAAAAAATTTAAAATTTTTTTTTGAAAAAGGGACAATATTTTGACTTATCTTTTGAAAGAAATCTAAGTTAGTCTTAAGAATTAGGAAGATCATGATTAGGATTTCTAAAAACTTGGTCAAAATAAATAAATTGTTGAATTTTTAGGTATAGGAGGAGAAATTGAATAAGTAATTAGTCTTGATTTTTACCTTAATGAAATATGCATACCTAATGCATATCTAGGATTCTAAGACAAAGACTCTTGTGCCTCGTAAAAATAATAATAATAATAATAAATAAATAAATAAAATAATAAAAATATAAAGAAATTCACTAATTAAGCTGGATACAGGTGCCTCAAGAAGCATAAGTATTCACGCCTAAAGGTGATTTTATAAATAAAGTCCTTAGTTTTGTGGCCTAGTTCACTCGAATCCTTAAGTCCGTGAGGTGTTTTCTCACCCGGTGCCCTAAAACCGACCGGTTTGGGAGCCACCGACTTTAAGTTCGCTACAAGGGTGGATTAGAAAGCCTAAGAAAACTAAGAAATATTACTTATATATGTACTAACACATCTAATAGTCAATTAGTTAGGTATGAGGGCCTCAAGAAGCCTTCATGCTTACACGAAAGAAATTTAGATGAGTTATACATATTTAAAAAAAAGAAGAAAAAAAACTAATATATATATAAAAAAATGGGGCATGAGAGTCCAAGTTAAGGAATTCCTAGTAAAAATTCACAAGGATGCATATGACTTTTGGTAACGAAAAAGACTATACAAAAATTCAGTTTTGATCCTTACCTAAAAAGGATAACAATTTACTATATAAAGACTAAGTTTAAGAATGAATAAAAATGATAATCCTAAAAACTTATAGATTACTTAGTTTCTTCAAAAATATTTCAAATATTTTCCTTTTTATAGATTTTGTGGGTGTAATCCGCTGAAAACCCTCACGAGACAACACTCGTCCTCTAGGGTAACCTATGGGTTTAATGGCTTGTTGTACACGCTAAGTGCAACCGTGATGCCTACGAAAGTGATTTAGAATAGATTAGTTTTTCTTTTCTTATTCTTTTACTCGAGGACGAGCAAAAAGATAAGTGTGGGGGTGTGATAGGTAGTAAAAAGTGCATATTTATCACTATATTTACTATCATATTTCCCTATTTATTCTTTTAATTTTGCACTATTACTAATGTTTTATTATTTATTGTGTGCAGGCCTTGAGTAATAAAAAATAAAGAAATAAAAGCCCAAATAAAGCCCAGAAACCCTAAAAAGCCCATGTGCAAGCCCAAGTGCAAAAGTTGCAATTACCAAGTGCCAAAGTTGCAATTACCATGTGCAAAATTTGCAATTACTAAAGAAGAGGAAAGGGATAGACTTCTACTCAATCCTAATTACTTACAGGACAAGGATAAAGATAAAAGGAGAAGAGTGCAAGGATTACAAAAATCGTTTTAAAAGATTTGGAAGATTTAGATTTAGGGTAACTTGCTTCCCAAGTTATCCCGAATTTTCAAAATAAAGAGTCGATAGGCCAGATCTAAAAGGATATACCCAGAAGGACGGACCAGAGGAGGCGACGCGCGAAAGCGCGTGGCCAGATGCCACAGAATGGCCACGGAAATGCGGCCATAGCCGCGTTTCCGCGGCAATCCAGATAAGATGGACGTTCAGTTTTCGTCGAGGAGTCGTATCGGGACTCTACTGCTTCCATCTCCTATAAATACCCCTGCAGAGCAACAGAGAAGGGCGTATAGTCCAGGGGCAGACAGAAACTAATTTAGGATTTTCTTAGGCTAGTTTGTAGCCATAGGTTTTTTATTTTCTTTTTTGTAATTTTTAATTTCTTTTTATAACTGAGAGGAGAGGATACTTTCATGGAGTAAGGAGATCAAACTTGTACTGAAGGTGACAATCGGTGTAAGTAATCTTTTCTTCTATTGTTAATTGAATCAAATCAAAGTTTATTTCTTTTTTCTATTCTCTGTGTTTCCCTCTTTTATGTTTGTGGATCCATGTGAAACCAAGAGCTTCGAAGGTGCCTTCTCCTTGTAAGTGCCGTTGATGGTTTATGAAGATGAACATCTACTTTCATGGTAGCGTAGCTCGCCCTTTTTATTTCGTAGTATAGATTGGGAGTAGGGAAGATCTCATATTTCATGCTTCGTTCGCCTTCAAAGAAAGGTACGTCATTGACACGGTTCCAAGGTAAGCATACGCCGAAGAGGTAAGTAAGTTTTTAGTTTTTAGTTTTCTTTCTTTTATTTTTAGTGTAAATCACAATATTCCCAATCTTTTCACACTTCTTCTTTTTCATTGTAAATATCATATCACTTCTAGTTTCTCCATCTTCTTAATCTACCACTTTCTTTCTAACCTGACTTTAACAACTATTAATTCAAACACTTTAGAGAACTTACTAAACAAGCTTCCATCGCTAGTCCCTCCCTGTGGATCATGACCCGCATAGCCACTTGCTATAGCGGTAGAATTGATCACCCTGCACTATTGCTTTAAATTCTGAAATTCTGTATTTTTGTGCAGGTAAAACCTCAATCAAAAATCACCGGAGATCAGATCAGAATCTGAGACAAACAATAAATTCAGGAAGACCAAAGGGGGGCAAAATCACACGCCAACCGGATCCCCACTTGGATGTGGCCATTTGGCGACATCCTGGCTGTAGATCTGCGGCCAAACCCGCGGATCCACAGCCGTTTGGTGGAGATAAGGGGAGTGTTTGGTCCCCTTATTTCCTCACTCCTCTCCCCTCTGGGTTTTTGCCTATAAAAGGCAGGGTTTGTACTGAAAAGGAAGTGAAGACTAGGATTAGAATTCTTGTTCATTTTTAGGGTTTTAGGAGTATTGTTAGATAGTTCTGAGAAGATGTATCTCATATTTACTTTTTAGTTTAGACTAGCAAAGAGAGGAGTGGAACTGAGTGTGTAATTCATCCTTGAAGTGACAATGAAAAGAGATTTATCTTGTTTGTTCAACTCGACTCAATTCGGTATGTCTATGTTTTATTTTCATTTTCTTGTTTGCTTTCTTTTTATCATGAGTAACTAAACCATCTTATGGGCTCACTAATCAATCTCTTCTACCTCCTTTCTCTTGATTGATTTTTATTAAAGCAATTCTTTTGAATCAGAATAATGCCTAAGTTAAACTTTGTTTTTTGAAAGCACATGAGGATGTCTTTCTTTTAAACTTAGATTTTAAAGCAGAATATTTTAAAACTATTTTTATTCCATACTTGCTTCTTCGCACTTGATGGTTTAACATTCTCTTTTTAATGACGTATTAAGAAAAAAGTCTTACGATTTAAACAAAACCATCTTATTTGTTTTGCTTGAACATCAAAAAAACTAAAGGTTTTTGCCTATGATAAAAGTGATGCACTAAAATGTTCTTGAGATAAGTAAGTAGTTGAGTAGAAAATTAGTGAGCCCAGATTTGTTTCCTATATTAAAAACAATCAAACAATTTTCAACACTTTTTAAAAATCACCTTTTTCAAAACCTTTTCTAAGTTTTAAATTTTTCTTTAAATCACTTCCCTTCTCTCCATTCTCTTTTTCAATATAAAAAAAGAAAGAAAAAATACAAACACCATTCTTTGTTATTTAACAATTCGTCGAAAAGCTTCTATCGCATTCCTCCTCGTAGATACGACCCGTTAGCCCAAAGCTAGACTGTAATTCTCATTGCTTTTATTTGCAATTAGGTACCACTGATGGGATTACCCCCACTCGAAAACAACACCGCAGGCTTACCAAATCACTCTCAGGACAAATCAACCATACCAGTGATAGAGATCAATATTCCGAAGAGGCATGATCATATCGATTTCAAAAAGGCCAACGGTAAAACAAGCAAGGCAAGATCTAAACAGTCATTTCCATTCTAAAGAAATATATGAATATTTTAATCCAAAATCTTTTCATTCTGAATACTTTCCATCGAATTTACTTGATTACATCTAACAAGAGTAAACACTTTTGTTTAAATTTTTTGAAAAGAAATACAGGTGATCCTGATCTGATCCCCCATCCTTTTGTTACGTCCAGCCACACCTTCGAACTCTGGGGATGCGTCATTTCGGGAATGCCCACAGAAAGGCACAACCTTATTGCTCACACCACTCCAGAGATTCCAAAATCAGAGAAGAAGCTACTGGGATGTTCCTTCCTAAAAAGAAAGGTTCCTCCAGTGAAAGGTCTTCTCCTCTCTACTTCGAACTCGCCTCCAAGGCAACCAAATCGATACTTCCATCCTCCGCGCCTCTTAGGGAGAATAACGAGGATCCCTAAGAAGCCTTCCAAAGCTACGGTAACGCCCCCAGCTCCAGATGGACTCTAACAAGACACACAAGATAGTAATGATATCACACGACGTCTCGGTGTTCTGAAGGAGAGGTCAGAGCTCTGGAAGAGAGAGTAATTCATAGCGAAGCCCCAACAAAAATACCCCATTTCTCTCTTCCTATTGCTCGTCACAAGAAAGAAATCTTCAAGCACGAGGCAATGACGTCCAACCAGGATGGAACCTCCAATACATGTAAGAAGGTAATGATATCACATCCCCTTCAAGGCGTTCTGAGGGAGAGATTCAAGCCCCACCGTGAGAAGCAATTCACCAGCATACGATAGCCGATGAGCTCCCTCTTCTTTTTCCTTGTATACGCCATCAGGAAATAAGCTCCAAACCTTAAGATTGAACCTCACTTCCTAAAAGATCCAGCAACCCAAAAGCAGATCACTCGATTAGGGGTCTCAAATGTGCCAGGATGGCCCTGACCGAGCATGGCGGGTCAACGACCGCACCCGCCTCCCCCGACAAAATTGCAGCGGGCTGGCCCGGCCCAAGCCCGGGTTCCATTTTTGGAGCTCGGGTTCCATTTCTGGAACCCAGGTCTGGCCCGTGACTCGGGAGCCTCGGACCCGGCCCAGCCTAGAGTTTTAAAAAATAAATTTTTTTGAATATTACACTATTATTTTCTTATTTTTATAGAAATGTTCTGTCAGTTAGTTGGTCATTGGGCTTCTGTAGTTGAGGTGAGGTCATGGGTTCGAATCCTGAAATTTACAATTAATTTTTTATATTTCATTTGATCAGTGGAGGGGATGCTGGCGGCGGATGGGGGTGGAGGGCAGCGGTGAACGTTGACTCGGGCAGCGGTGGAGGGCGAAGGCCCGCAGAAATCCCGGCCTGGGCGTGGCATGGCCCGGGCGGGCTGTGGGTCGCCTTTGGCGGACCCAAGGCCGGCCCAGGGCTTACTCGGACCCGGGCTGGGTCTGGCCCGGGTTATACCCGAACCAGGCTGTGCCCAGGCTTCCTGGGGCTGTGCCCATGCGGGTTGCCGAGCCAGGCTGGCCCCACTTGACACCTTTACACCCAATCCAGTGGGAGTAGGAGCCCTCCCTATCCCCTTGACGGCGGCACGCTGTCACGACGACTGATGTGTTGTAACAAGCTCATCATGACGACTAATGCGGTGCACCAATCAGTCTCCCAATTGGCGAGGCCTGACCACCATTCCATCTCATCTTCCTCTCTCCCCCTTTCCTTCCTACATCTGATGAAGAGGAGAGAAGAAGGTATCGTGACCCAGCAAAGAAGAGGATTCTTGAAGCAATGGTTCCTTAAAGATGGAAGTGATGTCATCTAAGTGCTCCACTTAATTTATAGATGAAAGAGAAGCTGAACTGCCTCCATTTCAAATTCTCAATCCCTGAAAAGCTAGTCCATGCCCTGAGATTTTCAGTTAACCGAATAAGCAGAAGATCAACCACCGCAGCTAAAACACGAAACCCTACCTTACAGACATTATGACTTCTAGATTCAAAAAGGCACATAATCTGACATTTGAGAGATTTAACTGATCAATGCAACAGCCAGCAGCCAGCTATACAACCTGCAATTAAATTCAGAAGATCCGCTTTTATAATCCAGATCCTCTTATGCCCACTGTCATGTCATGCTTCCAAAATACGTGAAAACAGAGTCACGACGAGAGTCGGCGACGTATATATGCGAGAAAAATACCCTATGTATACACGCTAAGCCTAAAGTAACCTGAAGAAGCTATATAATCACTATGATAATAGATAACACTGCAACAGTACATGTAAATGTTCACAAATGATAACAGATGTATAAAGGAATGAAATGAGGACTAAAAGTGATTATATAGAGAATAAGGAATAAACAGAGATAAAGATTAAGCAAGAGTACTGATAATCAAATAGAGAAAACTCCAGTTTACTCAAGATGCCTGTGATCCTCTCCAAATATCTGATCAGTAATAAATAGCCACAGATCTAAAAATGCAAATTCAGAGAGTCAGAACTCCTAGTGAATGTGTAAGGATAAAGGAAAAGATGCACGTGCATATAACGTGTGAGCATACTATGAAAGAAATATACAAGATAAGGTTAAAATAACATGTCAAACATAAATAAACAATAAATAAGCCAATCAGTGCTATAGTCAGGTGTATATTAGGTCATGAGTATAATCAGATGTCTATTATAACATGTACATATATGTCAGGTTCAGTCTATAATGTCAATGTAAGAATTCAGTTTTGCTATTAATTATGTCAGCGAATACCAATTATCACTTATAGTAGATGCATCCCATACTACGCCTACCACATGTGCCAATCGAGTACCTAAGTTACTGAAACTAATTGATTAGAGACATTATCCATGTTTTAGGTGGGTCCCGTACATACTCGGGACTACGGCACAATTACTTGGCGTTGAACCAGGTCCTACTATTAGATAGTCAATAACAATAACAACATGAACAAAACAGGATGTCAGTCATCTCTCGGAACCCTACAGTAGAACCATATCTCGGCTACGCAACCGTATCTTAGGTCCACCCAAAATACAAACGTTATCTCCTCCATCAATTTTCTCAATCCCGAAGAAAGTGTCTATTTTCATTATATATTTATAACAACCAATATTCATATTATTTTAATTACTGGGATGATACGGTGACAGTAACAATGCCAATGATGGTAACAATAACAATGTGGATAATATTACCATGTAAATGGTAGAACAATGGAACAATGTATATGTTACGGTTTGATAATATTTTTTCAATAATTTCCAGTAACATGGAATAATACTAATAACATGGCAAGTACTAACTCTGTAATCTGCAGTCTTATCCCGAATAAATATAGATTCATCTGTCTACACTAGGATAAATCAGAAACTAATCTGACTAACTCATAATCACAATAGCAACCATTATGAACATCAAACCTTGAATCCAAGACAAAATATCCGATACAGTAAACCACAAGTTCAGTAAATAAATAACCAGTTCTTTCATCGCTACCAATCTGTTCTAATCCTCTAATTCACCAATAACTAAGATCAAATGATAACTGTTGTCAAACTCTGAATATATAATATGGTCACCGATATCAATGAAATCATTCTCACAGTAATTCTATCTCTATAAACGAATAACTGAATAGTCAAGAACTAATCATAAAGTAAATATATATATCCTCGAGATCAACTAGAATAATGAATACTGTGATCATAAATAAAGAATGGAATATCCTCAAAATCAGACTTATCCGACCATGATCAAGATCATAATTATGGAGTGCAACATCCTCGATCAACATGAAATCTAGATAATCTCTCCACCTAATATTTAATATCAATAAGATCATCAATACTCAATTAATGTAATCAGGGTAAATCCATAAGTCCTTGATTTAATAATCCAAAACCAAAATCATATAACACATCGATATCAAAGGTAAGCTATACGCACAGCACCTGATGATAATCTAACAAGATTAATCTCTTTTATAAACTGATCAAGATCCAAAAATATATATCACAGGTCAACTTTAACTCTAACTAAGTTCATATCAATTCTTGTATCAGTCAATCCATCGATAAAGGAATGTCACATCTACTTGTCCTTAATATCTAAAGAGTTCTGGTCGGAATATCACCAACAATGATCAATAAGCAATATACACAAAATATGTCCTCTATCCTCAAATGTGAATTAGGCCAACTGATCAGTAGATCAAATTAAGTCACAGTCTACTGTATACTACAAACAGTCCTGAATCAATATGGTTGACCAACTATCACATAAAATGATACAAATAAATGCACACTTCAACTGTACAAATAAAGTGAGCACTCACTGATATCACATGAAATGATACAGGTAATCATACATGTAAAATAAAGTAGATGGTCACATGAAATAAAGCAAGTAACATGCATATATACTACTAACAACGGTAAATGGGAAAATAATACAAGAGCAAACACTCATATGAAATAACGCGATTTTGAATCTGAATCGTCATCTGGTCTTCACTGCACAAACGGTACGGATCTCCGGATCATCCTATGAATCAGTCTTCAAATTGTCAGTATATCGGGTCCACAATAAATACGAATCCGAAACTCTAATTACTGAGTTCGGATCGCATGAGCAAGTTTGAATCGCTGCAACACGCAACCAAACACACATTATAATATACAAACATATATGTACACATGCACACACACTAACATAATACATACATACACGTACTCATGCATGCACCTAACCATACATACGTATACAAGTTTACACATACATACATAACACACACCCACAAATATAAATACATACACACTTAAATATAAACACATACTTTAATATACACATGCAATTACATAATACACATAAATACACAATCATATATAAACTCATGCACACATTCATGCACACAACTTAACACACAATAATCCATGCACACACTACTTATAATTACACATATACACTTAATTAATTCACATCACACATTAACACACAACCATATGAAATACAGAGAGGAAGTGAGACAAAGATCAAAGGAAATAGAAGAGGAAAGGAAGGGAAAAAAGAATAGGATTGTCGCCAGGGTTACTGAAAGTCATACCTGAAAATAATTAGTCCAGCAAGGCGAACAAGTAGAAGAGATTGTCGCCAGGGTTAGGGAAGAAGAGAATAGGCCCAGACCTGAAAAGACGACAAGGCGCGTTCCAAAAGTATATTTTCAATCAAAAAGGAAAGTTACATTGGCGACAGAGACAAAGTCTCTTGTTAAATCTCAGCCGACCAGAGGGGGTAGTTCTTCAAATCAGCTGCGTGCCAACAAGCAGTACTCCTTCAAGGATGAACACGTTAATTCATTGTTCAAGTTACTCAACAAGAGCAACAGATTGAAGCTTCTCAAAGTTAGACGTCCTGAGGAGGTCGGCAAGACAGACAATCCCAACTACTGCTCGTATTATAAGATGTTGGGGCACCCTCTCAAGAGCTGTTACATCTTCAAAGATATCCTTTAAGCTTTGATTGATGCGAACGAACTCAAGCTCCGTCCAGAGCAGAAGAAAGTGTCAGCTAATATGACGTCATTTCTTCAGTTCGGGGTACAGCCTCCAACGTCAGCCAGAGTAGTTCCCATTCCGAAAGGGGAACTAAGGGTACTCAACATTGATCCACACCACCAGCAGGAGAAAGGTCTCATGCTTGTTCCTACTCCTCATGAAGGGATCATGTGGATTCATCTTGATCTTGTGGAAAGCCATCAATGGACTACTGTTACCAATAAAAAGTCCAAAAGCAAGACAAAAGCTGCACCTTATAATATGGTGTGCACCTCTTACCGGGAAGCAGAGACTGATGTCCCCTGACTAACGGATTTGGAGGAGACACTCGTCCTTACCGCAGAGCTGAATGCACCACTCATGGCCGAAACCCATTCGGGTTAGTCGTATTTGAGAAATATGATGAGTTGGCGGCAAATCCGCCTAAACCTACTTCAGAGCCTACCAAGCCATCCACGAAGCAACCTGTTGAGAAGCAGAAAGAGTTTCGGTTTTCTAAGGCTCTCCTGAAGGACAAAGCGAAAGGATCATTAGCACCTTACCACTTTGATGTCTTGGCTCGACTGGCCAACATCCCGGCTAGGATCACTCTTTATGAGCTATTAAGATAGTCGAAGTCAACAAGAGAAGCTCTGAGAGAAGCTCTAGCTGATGTGAGGTCTTCATGGCCCGGATTCCGGCTGGACCACAGGAGGAAGACAAAGAAGACTGCCTCCACACCTCTCAATGTGCCCCTTGTATAACCTTCACGCCAGACGACATGCAGGTCAAGGAGAAACATGATAGGTCCATGTACTTCACAGGGTATATTGGATCGTTTGAAGTGAGCCGCATTCAGGTAGATCTAGGATCCGCGTTGAGCATTATGCCTCGCCGGGTCATGCAGCACTTAGGGATCCCCACCCACCGATTGAGCGCCACCCAAATTACAATCTATGGATTCATTGCCAATGGTACACGCCCAATGGGAAAGATCAAACTCAAATGTTAGATTGGGGACCTGAGATCTGAAGTGACGTGCTATGTGATTGACGCCGACACTGAAAATACACCTAGAGGGGGGATGAATGGTGTACAAGCTAATCTAATGATGAATGATACGGAATTAAAAACTATTTAATCAAACTAAAGCTATTAAGCTAACACACAAGGTATAACATAAGAGTAAAGCTGAATTCCCGGTGAAGGGCTTTGGACTATCTCCTTAAGATTCCTCTAGATTAAGAGTTGAGGTGCCACTATGGTTCTCTTGGTTGAATACAAGTGTGGGCAAACAATCCCAAGCATATATTAATAGAGCACAAGATATATCAAGCATATAAGGAGATAAACAATTAAAGCATGCAAGATATATAAATACAAGTGAGAGAGAGATGAGCAACCGCAAACACGGGAGAATTGTTTTGAGATTCGAGCACTCTTGCTCTACGTCCCGCCTTCAATACTATGAAGGATTTCTACTAGAATTGATCCCGCAAGATCACTCGGTGGTGCAACACCTACAAACAAGTTCACACTAGAACTCTTGGACTCACTAGTCCCTCTCTTGTTCCCACAAGAACAACACACACAAGCACACTAGCTTGTTGAGGCCGCACCTCTTACAATTTCTCCAATCACACGTCAGAACACTTGGTGATCACTTCACTTGATCACCACAAAACTCTTTTTACCGAGGCCACAACCTCTACAACTCCTCACAATACAAGGATGAAATCTTGTGATCACTTCTCTTGATCACAAAAATAACTCTCACAACAAAAATCCCTAGAGGATTGATATAGCAATAGAAAGCTCAAGTTGGTGTGAGAAAAATAAGATAAGAGTTGTGGTGAAAAGCTTAAGAAATCTCTTTTGAAAATACTCTTGAAAAACTCTCCTTTTGATATGGAAATATTAGCAGTAAAATAAGTGGAGAAAACCTCTAAGAGAGATGGGAAAAACTGGCTTTAACACCCTCTAAAAATCTTATAGAAAATATGCCAAGGGAACCCCATTTTATAGGGGATCAAAAACTAGCCGTTGGAAGCCAACTCAGCAGAAAAGTCAGTTGTCGGTCGACCGGCCGATCGGTTGGCCGGCCGATCAGCCAACGGTAAAATATATGACCGTTGGGGCTGCCGGTCGACCGCCTGGTCGACCTCACCCAACACTTGACCTGCCGGTCGACCGGGGCCAGATCCAGAGAGTTAACTCTCTGGATCGGTCGACCACCCGGTAGCCTGGCCCTCAAGTCGAAAGCTGTGCACGTTTCTATGCACATCAGTCGACCGGTCGGTCGACCGGCAGAAAGCCAGGTCAGCAAATTTTGGGATTAAAACTTGGTTTTATATGCTCTTATAAAATCCCATAAAATCACTAAAAATCTACAAAAATAAGTTCATTGAAATACTTTAAAGTACAAATATGTGTGACAAAAAATCAACACATATTACAAACTTTTTGAACCATTTTTGTGATCTAGAAATTTTGCCTTAAACAAAAATTCATATTTTTCAAAATCAATCTTCAATTTGAAAAATAATTTTTCTAAAACTTTTTTAAATACAAAAACAAGATATTTTAAACGCTTTTGAAGTTTAGTGTGCATGGATATGATCTAATACACATATAAGATGAAATATCTATGTTTTTGTCAATAAGCTCTAAAATAATTTTTGATAAATACAAAACATAAACATATGATATGGAATCACCAAATAAGTTTTTCTAAATATTTGAACCAACAATGTGCATGGATGAAATCCAAAACACATATAAACCATATAAAATTGTTTTGATGAAATATAATCATGAAACATAGGAATGTATACTTTGAAGCTCAAAAATCAAAATAGTATTTTCTAAAACTAAAACTATTTTATGAAAATACATATAAGTCTTGTGTGTGTGTGTGGTGAGCTTGAGGAATCCATAACTAATCTATCCTTTATATTTTATCTAAAATACAAAATCTTAACACTTACAAACATGACACAAGTCTTCATAAAAATCTTCTCTTAAAAATGTTCTTCTCCATCTTGACTTGGTCCAAACCTTGATCCATAAGCAAGACTCCTCTTTGAGTACATGATGTGATCTTGATGCGCGAGCTCTTGAATCAACACGTGCTATCTTCAAAACTTGACTTCGAATCTTTTGTTAAAGCTAAACACCTATTAAGATCTTGATCAAATATCTAAAACTAAATAAGCACAAGATCATTAGTAATATAACTACTTGAGTTAATCATCATCAAAACTAAAGTGATGGGCCTTTGGGCCAATAATCTACCCCTTTTTGATGATGACAAAACTCATGGAGTTATATATGCATGGATTAAAGTTAAGCTTCATAGAAGCTCCCCCTTAACTCATGCATAGCAATAAACAATAAAGATATTCAATAAAGTGCAAAAATAAAACACAAACATATATGCATAAACTACAAATATTAAACATGCATATATAAACTCACTAAATTCTTCTCCCCCTTTTTGTCAATTCATCAACAAAAGGGTGAAGACAATAAAATAATAAAGATGTATATGCGATATACATTCATTAAGAGGAGAGGCGTAAAGTTAGCTTCCCCTCATACACACATTACATGGAGAAGGGATGACTAGACCCTAACCCACATAAAGCATAATATATAGCATATAAATGGAGATGTTAAGCTCCCCTACCACGTGCATCACGTAAAGAAGAGAGGTCAAACTCCTCAATGTGAGATACACTCAACATGAATTTATATATAGAAGAGATATTAAGCTCTCCTTGCATATAGGCAATATATATCAATAAATTTTGAAACCACCTTTAAAACAAAATTTGATAATATTTAAAACAAAATTTTGAAATTTCTTGAGTCAATAAAATTTTTTTGATATCAATGAAATCAAATAGTAGTTGACAAAAACAAAAGTTGATACAACTTGTAAAAAAAATTTTAAGATATCGATAGTAGATTTTGATACCAATTGAAGATGAAACATGAAGTATATTTTGATACCAAATAAATACCAATTGAAATCAATGCATAAGCTTGTATAGATGCCAATTAACATTTAGAATAAAATCAAGCTTATCATAAACATAATTTGTACTTTAAGAATGTAAAGATAAAACACAATCAAATCATATATATGTACGTATGACCTTGAAAGTACCAATTGAAAATGATACTAATTGAAATTTGAAGCATACATAAATAAGAAAAAAAATATGAGTATACAAAAATAGAACTCCATGAAGATCATGTGTATAACTCATACCTACCATCCTATTCATGCACATGATAAAAGATATTCATTAAAGGTGTACAAGGCATGGTCGCCCATCCAACCGCCCTTTGAAAGATAGAAGTTTTAAAAATAAGATTTGAAATAGTTATAGATTGAAAATATTACCAAATGAAAAATAAATAACTAGTTTAAAGTAATTTTTAAAAAACTAGTTAAAGATCTTTCAAAATATGAAACCAGATCATATATATGTCATGAAACATTGCTAAGTACACAAGAGTTGACACTCGAAATCTATGAAGCTCATAAATGCTCATGAAAAATAAAGTCATGAGTAAACAAAAGAAATGTGAGTGCACAAGAATCATGTGAATAGCATATTCATGAACATAAACAATAAAGCTCAAAACATCAAAATATATGAAAATCATAAAAATTAGTTTTCATCAAAATTAAACAAACTTCAAGGTATATTTATGTTCTATCAAAACTAAAAATATACATACATATCCCAAACACAAACGAGTCCATAGTAGAATTTTGCATGAAAGCAAGTGACTCAAGGGTATACATGTATATTTATTAGTTTTAGACAAAAATAACATATACATGAAACAAACATGTACAAAAATAGGGAAAACAAGTATAAATAAAGAAATCATTAAAACTCGATTATACATGTACATGTAATGAGCACAAATGAGCAATGAAGCACAAATATATAATAATCAAGTGTAGCTCACTACTTGTACAAGTATAAACACAAGTTTGAACAAAAACTATATCTAAACAAGTATTCACCACATGAAGTACATAACATGATCAAGAAACATAATGAGCATTAAAACCAAAACATGCTAAAAATATTTATATGAAAGTTTGTAAATAAAAATGAGAGTTAGAGATAGCTATCAAAACCAATGAACCAATCTCTAGGTCTCGAAACTATGGTGGTCCTCCCACCAAACATCCTTGATAGCGATGCATCAATTGTAGTGTCCATCAAGCTCATGCATCCACCACCAAGGTATCATCCCTCTCACGTGTGAGAGCCCACACCTACATCAAATACAAGAGGTAGGAATTTAGTACCCATTGCTTTTTGGGTCCACGAGGGTTAGTATTATAAGAACCCAAATATTATTATTTGCAAAATTTATAGAATTTAATCTATCGAAGTAAAATCTTGTAAGATGACCTTTGCGGCCACAATGTGTACATTTGTACACTTTAGCATGCATATGAGAATGAGTGTGATCATGATGTGCATGAGGTGTATGCCGTGTAGGATGTGCATGGGTATGTGGAATTTGTTTCTTGTGAAACATGGATTCCAATCTATTATGATTAAATGCACAATTGCTCAAATTTAAGCTTAAACAATCAATTCTCTTTTTCAAAACATGAATCTCATTTTTATCAAAAGAGGATGCAACATTATTAGCATGGCAAGAATGGGAATCAACTATCTTTTTCTTTTTAGAAATGTTTTTTTTTCTTTTAAGACAGTTTTCTTTTCAAAGTGTTATTTTCTTTCAAAACAATCTCTTTTTCTTTTTTCACCAAAATAATTTTATTTTTCAATGAATTATTTCCTTCACAAATATCATTTAATTTTGAAGACAAGGGAATATTCTCCTTTTTCAAAAATTCGATTTCTTTTGAAATAATTTCAAATTTATTTTTAAAAGAATCTTTTTCTTTCTTTAATAATTCATATTTTTTAAGAAGTTTTGGACAAAAAAATGCAAGCTCATCATAAGGCATGTCAATATCTTCTTCAAACTTGGATTCAGAGTTTACCTCAAGGGGGTCATCCCTTGGACCATGTAGCATCACTTCCATCATCCGAGTCATTTCCCATATAGTATTGCTTTTATTCACCAAGGGAGACAAGAGTGTTCCATACTACAGAAGCCGAATTAAAGTTAGAAATCCTAAATAAATATTCATCATTTAGGGTACTCTTTAATGCATGGATGGCTTTTGTATTAGCCTCTAGATGTTTACCATTTAAACAATATGAATCTTTAATAGTGGCAAAATAAATATGAATATCTAGGGCTTTGAGGTACATTGACATCTTATCTTTCCAAGTTTGAATGTTAAGACTATCAAACATGGGAGGTGTCATGAAATCCATAATGTGTGTGTAAACAAATATTGTGATTAGCAAAAATGAGGATCTTAACTCTAGGTTGTTAGACCTAAATCAAGAGCACCAAGCTCTGATACCAATTGAAAATACACCTAGAGAGGGGATGAATAAATGGACAAGCCAATCTAATGATGAATGATGCGGAATTAAAAACTATTTAAGCAAACTAAAACTATTAAGCTAACACACAAGGTATAACACAAGAGTGTAGCTAAATTTTCGGTGAAGGGCTCTGGACTATCTCCTCAAGATTCCTCTAGATTAAGAGTTGAGGTGCCACTATGGCTCTCTTGGTTGAATACAAGTGTAGGGAAACAATCGCAAGCATATATCAATAGAGCACAAGATATATCACGCATATAAGGAGATAAACAATATAAGCATGTAAGATATATAAACACAAGTGAGAGAGAGAGATGAGAAATCGCAAATACGGGAGAATTGTTTCGAGATTCGAGCACCCTTGTTCTACATCCCTGCCTTTAACACTATGAAGGATTTCCACTAGAATCAATCTCGTAAGATCACTTGTGCTGTAACACCTACAACGAGTTCACACTAGAACTCTTGGACTCACTAGTCCCTCTCTTGTTCCCACAAGAACAACACACGCAAGCACACCAGCTTGCCGAGGCCGCACCTCTTACAGCTCCTCCCACCACACATCGGAACACTTGGTGATCACTTCACTTGATTACCATAAAACTCTCTTCACCGAGGCCACAACCTCTATAACTCCTCATAATACAAGGATGAAATCTTGTGATCACTTCTCTTGATCACAAAATAACTCTCACAACAAAGATCCCTAGAGGATTGATATAGCAATGGAAAGCTTGGTGTGAGAAAAACAAGATAGAGTTGTGGTGAAAAGCTCAAGAAATCACTTTTGAAAATACTTTTGAAAAACTCTCCTTTTGACATGAAAATATTAGCTTTAAAATAAGTGGAGAAAACCTCTAAAAGAGATGAGAAAAACTGGCTTTGAAACCCTCAAAAAATCTTATAGAAAATAGGCCAAGGGAACCCCATTTTATAGCGGATCAAAAACTAGCCATTGAGAGCCAACTCAGCAAAAAAGTCTGCTGTCGGTCAAAAATATGGCCGTTGGGGCTGCCTGTCAACCGTTCGGTCGACCGCACCTAACACTTGACCTATCGGTCAACCGAGACAGATTCAGAGAGCAAAGCTCTCAGGCTAATCGACCGCCCGGTCGACCCGGGCCAGATCCAGAGAGTTAACTCTCTGGATCGGTTGACCGCCCGGTTGACCGGCCCTCAAGCCAAAAGTTGTGCACGTTTCTGTGCACATCGATCGACCGCTCGGTCGACCGACTTCTGTAGCGGTCGACCGGCCAGTCGACCGACAGCAAGCCAGGTCAGCAAATTTTGAGATTAAAACTTGGTTTTATATACTCTTATAAAATCCCATAAAATCACTAAAAATCTATAAAAATAAGTTCATTGAAGTACTTTAAAGTACAAATATGTGTAATAAAAAATTAAAATATATTACAAACTTTTTGAATCATTTTTGTGATATAGAAATCTTGCCTTAACCGTATTTTCAAAATCAATCTTCAATTTGAAAAATAATTTTTTCAAAACTTCTTCAAATACAAAACAAGATATTTTAAACACTTTTGAAGCTTAGTGTGTATGGATATGATCTAATACACATATAAGATGAAATATCTATATTTTTGACAATAAGCTCTAAAATAAGTTTTGATAAATACAAAACTTAAACACATGATATAGAATTACCAAATAAATTTTTCTAAACATTTGAACCAACAATGTGCATGGATGAAATCCAAAACACATATAAATCATATAAAATTGTTTTGATGAAATCTAATCATGAAACATAGGAATGTATACTTTGAAGCTCAAAATTCAAAACGGTATTTTCAAAAACTAAAATTGTTTTATGAAAACACATATAAATCTTGTGTGTATGTATGAGCTTGAGCAATCCACAACTGATCTATCCTTTATATTTTATCTAAAATACAAAATCTTAACACTTACAAACATGACACAAGTCTTCACAAAAATCTTCTCTTGAAAATCTTCTTCTCCATCTTGACTTGGTCCAAACCTTGATCCATGAGTTAGACTCCTCTTTGAGAATATGATGCAATCTTAATGCACGAGCTCTTGAATCAACACGTGCTATCTTCAAAACTTGACTTCAAATCTTTTGTTGAAGCTAAACACTACTAAGATCTTGATCAAATATCTGAAACTAAATAAGCACAAGATCATTAGTACTATAACTACATGAGTTAATCATCATCAAAACTAGAGTGATGGGCCTTTAGGCTAACAGACACTTCGTATAATTTACTGCTGGGATGACCATAGATTCATCGTAACTCCATCGTCCCCTCCATTCTCCATCAAGTCATGAAGTATATTGACGGAGATGGGAAAGTCCGAATGTTAATCGCAGAAAGGCATCCGTTCAAGAGATAGAGAACTACTTCACAGACTCCCTCCTATATCAGGATTCTCTGGAGACAAACGAGAATCCCCAGCCAGAGGAACTAAACTCTGGCAATGAAGCTGACATTGAACCACAGGCAGAGGAAGAATGTCTTTGGGAGTTGAACCCACTTGTAACAAGCCTTAATAAGCTCGATGTCAATAATCCCGCCAATGATGTAGGCGAGTGGTATATTAATGAAGAGTTAGATTTGACTTATTTTTCTATGTTTACTTCTAATTCTGTGTCGTCAGACACTAGTACCGATGTAGATGATGACCCCTGGTCAGCAATACGTGCTCTGACATCATTGCATGTATCTGTGAGGTCATCCCTCACAGCATATCAAGGCGTCAATGATGCACAAGGATCGTTATTCATGATCCCAGCTAGACGCAAAGGCCAAAGACCAATCCTTTTGGAAGAGTCGAGTCTAAATCAATGACTTGCGAAGACTCTGAAAGTCAGGATGAATCTCCTCAATTCTCTCATTATGAGCCAAGTGTACTCAGAATGATGGAGAACATGGGGTACGACCTAACAAATGGTCCAGGCTTGAACTTTAGCAAAGGAAGGAGAACACTGCTTCGATCCTTTGTTCCAAAAGGGAAAGCCTATGATTATTATCATCGAACTCGCAGGGGGTTGGGCTATGTGTCAACTCCAATCTTGTCAACCTCTCAGTCTGAAGAGTCATTTTATCACTACCGCTCATCAGGTACGTCATCGTGGGAGTCAGATGTCAGTGTCGGCAGTATCTTTAAAGAAATCTCAATTTCAACAAGCCACCCGGAAGATGGAGATGAAGAAATGATCCAGTCAGATACAGATCCTTGGATCAAACACCTAAATACTCTCTGGGATATTCGCTTCGAACAGCGTAAACCACCCACAGAGGATAAGGTCACCCAGATCAATCTAGAAGATGAGGCTAATCCTAAGCCCATCTTTATTAGCGAAATCTTATCACCCTTTGAGAAGAAAGATCTAATATCTCTTGTGCGGGAGTATATAGATGTTTTCATTTGGAATTACGAGGATATACCTGGGCTTGGTCCTCAAGTGGCTATGCGTCGCCTCAACGTCAATTTGGATGCGAAACTAGTCAAACAACAACAGCGACGATTCTGTCCAGAAATAATGGAAGCAATCCAGTCGGAAGTCAAGAAGCTTATAAACTCTGATTTTATCAGGGAGGAACAACACTCTGATTGGGTAGCCAATATCATCCCTGTTACCAAGAAAAATGGAAAGATTCAGATTTGTATTGATTTCTGTGATCTAAATAAGGCCTGTCCTAAAGATGAATTCTCCCTTCCAATCACAGATGTCAGGATCGACAACACGTGTGGGTTTGAACGGATGTTCTTCATAGGTAGGTTCTCGGGATATAATCAAATCAAGATGTACCCTGATGATGAAAAGTATACATATTTTAGGACGCCATTGGGGGTGCATTGCTATATTGTCATGCCCTTCGGATTAAAGAACACGGGGCAACGTACCAGAGAGCTATGGATGCATTTTTTCACGAGCATATACGCAAAACAGTAGAATGCTACGCCGATGACATTGCAGTAAAAAGCCGTGCTAAAGGCGATCACATAGCAGATCTGAAGACAGTATCGATATCATGAGAGCACATCAGTTAAAAATGAATCCCACTAAATCCTTCATGGGGGTAGCTGTTGACACTCGAAAAAAACAGAACTCTCGCATTCATCTTCAACCTGTCTGAACGACTTCTAACTCATCAACATCTATAAAAGATAAGTCGAAGACAAGCTGATGACCAGAGATAAGGCAGCAACATGGACAATATTGATCCAGTAAAGCAGATAGTAAGCCAAAGTTGCATTTGGAGAGACGTAAGCAGGTCTAAGATGCACAGTTAGCTCAATACTTAGCCTGGCATAAGCCCAAGGTAAGCTTCATAGCTCTGCATGGAACTAACAGCTTTGCCTAAGCTTGGTTGGTAGCCTTGCTTTGAGGCAAACCATTAGCTTCACCTGAAGCTTCCTATTTAGTCCCGCCAGAGGCTGATCCAAGAGCTTTGCGTAGAAGCCTTATCCCTAACTGAGTCATAACTCCGCTATGGGCTGAGTCATAGCTCCGCTATGGGCTGAGTCTTAGCTTCGTATGAGGCTCTGAAGGAAACTTTGCCTGAAGTTATGAGCTAAGCTTAGCTTCGCATGATCTAGCTTTGTATAATTTAGCTTCGCATGATCTAGCTCCGCAGTGAGCTTTGTCAGGTCATCAAATTGACTGTTTCAAAATCCCACGAGGGATTAATGGGTGACCCCCACTAGTTTAGTGGGATTAACACCACTTTAAGTGGGCGGTTACACCTGCCCACTTCGGCCCACATTAAGTGGAGACAATTAAGCCATAATGGCAAGAGGACGTTCGCATGAACCCTCTAGCTTCGCCAGAAGCTCACAAAAAGCTTCACGACAAGGTCATTTGCGAGCCTCGCGCGAAGTTAATAACTGATTCAGCTGTGCTGAATTCAAGGGGGGCAATTACACCCCACTTTTGGCTATAAATAGTCCCTTACTAGACACATGGAAGAGAGGACAAGGATGGATAGAGGGGAGATTGGCTTAGAAAAAGAAAAGAGCAGAATTCCTAGCAAAATGGCTCTACTGATTTTCTGCTCTCCGATTCTCCAAACCAAGCGAGAAGGAAGTCTTACTAGGAGGCAGTTCAATCACCTGATCGATTGCATCATCAAAGGGATAAAGTGGTCGCACGCTGATTAGATTCCTACCAGCACATTTTCCCAGAAATCTCAGAGGAGATCTACTTGTAATTCTTCTTTCTGTTACTTGTAATTTAGCTCCTCGAATCCTTCTTTTTGTAAAGTTTTCCCCCGAATAGCAAATTTTTGATGGAAAACAAGATGACGACTTTGCTGGAGAAATCCATCTTCTGGAGCAACAAAGAGACAACGTAGCAATGCAACGGTCAGAATCTTGAGCCCATCATTTTCGTAAACTTGGTCATCCATTTTGACCAAGAAAAATTCAAAGAATTTCTCTGAGGGTAGTCCAGTGCTCCACACTCGGAAGCACAGATAGATCTCTGTAGCCAAGGCTTCAGAGCAGAACCCAGCCTTAACCAGGCAAGCAACTGAACGAGCCTCGTCTCAACTCCTCTCAGCCTCAACTGAGGCTAAACGTGCCTCACGCGAGGCTAGCCAAGTTCCCTGCGAACCTAAAACTTTGCTTCCTAAGCAGATGTGGAGGCCGAAGTAGAAAGCTCCATGTGAAGCTTCAGGGGAAGTTCCAGCGCAACTTTATTTATCATGCGAAGATAAAGGCAAAATACCTATACAGTTTGGCACCATTGTCGAAACTATTAGCTACGAGGCTAAATTGGTATCTCTGCCTTCACCTAATCTAAGAGCAGTGACCCATAGTTCAACTTCTCTCTTACAGGCGAAGTTACTGATGGCGTAGCTAACGCAGCGCCAGTACCTAAAAGTACTAGCAAAGTTCTAAGCCGCAAGACTCAAACTGAAGCACTCAGCAATGCTAGCCACCTTCGCTACAAGGCTGAGAATAAGGCACCATAGCGTGCTAAAAGCGAAGTCATTATGACTTCGCTCTCAAAATCTAATGACTTCGCTCTCAAAATCTTCCAGCGTTAAGTCTGCTCTTCGGAGCGAAGTTAAGGGATCATCCCTGGGTGCTGATAGCGGTACTTATGCAGCTTCAGCGCCTAAGGTTTCTACCAGCGTTCTCAATCAGAAGTTAGAGCTAAAGCACTATGCAGTTCTAATCGCCTCTGCGGTAATGCAATAAACGAGGCATCATCCCGTGCTTCGCTTCCAAATCCCTCTGGTGCTAAGTCCGCCCCTGCAAATAGATTTTAAGCAAAAAGGTGATTTCAAAATACCTGAACAGACCGGTGCACAATCCGCTCAGGTCTCCATGTTGGATCGCTTAAGCTCGGTTAACACTGATCTACGAGAATATCTAACTAACAAGCGGAAGTTAAAATTACTCCATACTTCTCCTTCTTGTTGTGAACAAGTGGGATGTTAGTTGGTGACGGTCCATTCAGTCCATTACCGACTAGGACCAGTGCCCACCACCCTTCCAAACTGACAGTCAGTTTTTAATCGACTATCGGTGCGAGCTCCTGTGAAGCATCACAAAAGGAGCATATCGCGAAATCTACCAGATCTGCCCTTTGCATCCGTCAACATGATAGGAAGGGGACGTGAACCACATAGGGTCAAACAAGCGCCACATGGTGCTAACTCTTCTTCATTCAGTTCTCCAGACGCGGACTATAGCCCTGACTTAGGCCAAGTCTTGATAGGAGAAGAAGGTGTGTTCCGAAGCACCAGATCTAGGGTGTCAATACCCTATAATTATGAGCAGCCATCCTCTTTAACTGGAGTAATATCACCAAAACCACTGAAAAGGTTATTCCAATGGTCTAATGATGAGGGGAAAGATAGTGGGTATGCCTCTTCAGCAACAGTTAGCTCGATGCGAACAGACAGAGTTTCAGTGCATATGGCAGATAACAGAAATGATGACCTCTGTCGATGATTGGAAGCTCAAGAGCAAACCTCCAAGGCCCAGCAAGAAGCCTTGGACAACATTTAACAAATGCTCGCTTAACTCCTCACCAACCAAAATAATAATGATGCTGAGAGTAATCATAATGAGGAAGAGCATAATGATGATGAGCATCCTAAGACTAAGAAGTCAAAGGAAAGTACTTCCATCGATGCTGAAGTTCTTAAAGGCATCCAAGTGCAAATCACATCCCTAGCACAGAGGGATGAATTGAAGAAGGCAGGCATGACTCATCCTTACCCACTTGAATGGGATTCAGTATCATACCCACCGAAATTTAAGCTACCTACGTTACATACGTATGATGGTAAGAGCTCGCCAAACCAACATATCTATTATTTTCGGTCTCAGACCAATAACGTTATAGATAACGGTGCTATTATGGCTAGACTGTTCATTGGCACCCTGAAGGGGGTAGCATTTGACTGGTTCCAAAGCCTTCCTCCAGGCTCTGTCAATTCCTGGATTGACTTAGAGACTCGATTCCTTTCTCATTTTTACGAGGACGACACCGAAGTAACCATGGATAAATTCCTCTCCACCGTACAGAGGAAAGGAGAATCTATCCATGACTACATTGAGCGATTCAGAAACTTATCTCTGATGTGCCCAGCAGGGATGCCATTGCCCATGCTCTTGCAGATAGGTAGGCATAATTCCTGGACCAAGTGGAGATTCGTATGGGAGCTGTCAGAGCCTATACCTAGAAAGAACTAGTTGAACAAGCTGAGATACCGAAAAGTCGGCTAAAAAGTTCGAACCATCTACCCATAAAGGCAGATAGGGTATGAATAATAAAGGGCGCGACGACATGACATAGTCTTCCCAAGCCAAAGGGAAAGAGACTTTGTCCGTCGAATTGTCAGGGGACGTTCCTCCGAAGACCAAGAAGAGCGGCGTTAATAATCAGGAGTTTAAGTTTCCTTCGAAACAATACTCCTTCAAAGATGAGCAGGTGGTTACAATATTCCATCTACTCCATAAAGGGAATAAATTAAAACTGCCAGAGGCTCGACGCCCTAACGAAGTAGGACGCACCAACGATCCCAATTATTGTCTCTTCCATAGGATGGTTCATCATCCAACTAACAAGTGCTTTGTCCTCAAGGAAAAAATTCAGGCTTTGGTCGATGCCGGGGTTCTGACTTTGAAATCAGAACAAAAGAAAAGTCACCGTAAACATGGTAACCCTTGAGTTCGGCAAGTCCCCAAAAGTCACAGTTCCTGATAGGTCTTTTCCAATCCTTGAAGCACGGCTGGAAATATATCATTCTTTAGCAAAACAGTAAGGGACTAAGGGTCTCATCCCCTTGACATTGAAAATAGGGGAAATCATGTGGATACACCCAGACCTCGCCCAAGACGAACAATGGGATTCGAAGAAATCCAAGTCAAAGGGCAAATCCTGCAACGTTATTCTGTCTTGCCAGATGATGGTAATGTGACAAAAGCTTCTCTTAGCGATTCTGAAGGTGCAAGACACGCTTGCGCAGCGCAGGCTGATGTACCTCAGTCTACGGGTACTCGATCAGAAAAATCATACTTGAAACAGTATGAGAAAATTACTGACGAGACACAATAGCAAACGACGTCAGTACAATTACCCATTCCAGCTCCAGTCCCGACCCCAAGAAAAGAGAAGTAGAAAGAAGTCCGATTTGACCATGTCCTGAAGAATCCTTCAGGCTCGGGACTTAACGTCCCTTTTCACTTTGACATACTGGCCCATCTGGCTAATATCCCAGCTCATATCACCATACACGAGCTGCTTCACCTTTTAAAAGAGACAAGAGAGGCACTTAGAGATGCACTAGCTAATTCAGAATCATTTCTGACACATGTGCCAGAAATCCCTAGAGATGACACTTAACCTATGTGCTCTAAATGTCATCATGTACAGTCGAAATTACCTGCTATTACTTTCACAACTGAGGACTAGCTCTTCAAGGATAACAAAAATGATCGACCTTTATATTATACCGGATACATCGGCTCGACATGCATTAAAATATTATAGGTTGATCCAGGGTCCGCACTCAGCATTATTCCCAAAAGGCTCCTCTACTTTCTTGGCATATCGTTGTATTGGTTGTCTGCAACCACTACTACAATATACGATTTTAATGCAGGGAGTAGTCACCCACTTGGAAAGATTTGACTTTGTTGCCTAATCGCGAACCTGAAATCAGAAGTGATGTGTTACATCATTGACGCAGACACGTCATACAATTTGTTGCTAGGATGACCTTGGATCCATGCTAACTGGATCGTGCCTTCTACTCTACACCAATGCTTGAATGGTGTTTATCGAGAAACAACCATTCAAGGGGGTCAAAATTACTTTACTAATGCTTTCCTATATCAGGAAATTGATAAAACATCAAAAGAACCGTTGCCGGACAACGACGACAGTGGCAACGAGGCAGATTCAGAGTCTAAAGGAGACACGCCAGCTACTTTGGTTGGTGAACCAATTGTAGCATGTTTCAATAATCCTCAATATAATAATCTCTCTGAGGATGATGATGAATGGATGATTAATGACAATGTTACTTTTGATTATCCTGCGAGTATCGAGTTGCTTGAATATGGCGTTAATAACTCTCTACACATGCCCTTGCATAAACTATCAGGTACATTCGTGGAATGTATGGAAGGGTCTGTCTTCATGGTCCCTCCATACAAAAGGCGTCAATCACCAATAGTATTCGGTAGAGCCCGATTAAAGTCTACGGTCACAGATTCGAGTTCAGACTCAGAACCCCTGCAAAATTTTCATTATGCACGATAAGCACAGCATATGCTGAGAAAAATGGGATACAACCTACAGCATGGAGTGGCCTGAATTTCAAAAAAGGATGACGTGGTTTTCTATGTAATTTCGTGCCAAAAGGGAAACCTGCAAATTACTATGATAAAACACGTAGGGGTTGGGATATGTCACACCTCCACCTTCTACATTACTTTGATCCAAAGACAACAAACTGATCCCATCACACTCCGCTTCTTCCTCCGAGTGGGAGTCAGATGTTAGTGTGAGAATGATTTTCAAGAACCTCTCTGTTAATATGACTTCGAGCAATCAATCAGAGCTTGCAGAGGCTATTGATGTTGAACCATGGGCTCAGCAACTGGATTTCCAATAGGAAAAGCGGTTTGAACAACGTGAACCGCCTATTGAAGACAAGGTGATTCAGGTTAATTTTGTTGGCCCAAAGGCCCATCGCTCTAGTTTTGATGATGATTAACTCATGTAGTTATAATACTAATGATCTTGTGTTTAATTAGTCTCATATATTTGATCAAGATCTTAGTAGGTTGTTAGCTTCAACAAAGGATTCAAAGTCAACTTTTGGAGCTAGCACGTGTTGATTTAAGAGCTCGCGCATAAATATCGCATCAAGTACTCAAGAGGAGTCTAGCTCGTTGGATCAAAGGTTTGGACCAAGTCAAGAAGGAGAAAAGGTTTTCAAGAGAAGATTTTCAAAAGACTTTTGTCGGGTTTTGTAAGTGTTAAGATTTGTTTTTAGATAAAATGTAAAAGATAGATTAGTTTGTGGATTTCTCAAGTTTATTTACACACACAAAATTTATATTTGTTTTAGAAAATACCGTTTTGGCTTTTAAGCTTCAAAGTATACATGTGTTTTATCAAAACTATTTTAGAGCTTATTGTCAAAAATATAGATATTTCATCTCATATGTGTAGTGGATTATATCCATACACATGAGCTTCAAAAGTATTTAAAATATCTTATTTTTGTATTTGGAGAAGTTTTAGAAAAATCATTTTTCAATTTGGAGATTGTTTTTGAAAAATATAGATTTTTATTTTGGCCAAAATTTCTATATCACAAAAATGATTCAAAATGTTTGTAATATGTTTTGATTTTTAATCAAACATGTTTGTATATTAAAGTATGTTAGTGAACTTATTTTTGTAGAATTTAAGAGAATTTATGGGATTTTATTAAGGATAAAAAGACCAAGATTTAATCCCAGAAGATGTCTGACCAGGCCTTCTTCCGGTCGACCGGACGGTCGACCAAGACCGAAGTCGGTCGACCGGACCGGTCGACCGATGTGCACAAACGTACACAGCTATTTGGCTGGTGGGCCGATCGACCGTCCAGAGAGCTCTGCTCTCTTGATCTGGCCCTCGTCGACCGGGCGGTCGACCGGTGGCACAACGGTCGGAAATTCGACCGTTGGCCGGTCGACCGGGCGGTCGAACGATAGCAGCGTCAGCTGCTGATTTGGCCTCCAACGACCATATTTTGGGAGCCTTAAATTGGGGATCTCTTGGACTATTTTCAATAAGATTTTTGGAGAGTTTTCAAGCTAGTTTTTCCTACCTCTCTAAGTGTTTATCTCCACTTGTTTTCGGGCTAATACTTCCATATCAAAAGGAGAGTTTTCAAGAGTGATTTTCAAAAGAGGTTTCTTGAGTTTTTCACCACAAATCCATCCAAATTTTTCTCACACATACTTAAACTTTCCATTGTTATATCAATCCTATAGGAAAGTTGTTGTGAGAGTGTTTTTAGGTAATCAAAGCGTTGAGATCACCAAAGTGTTCTACTATGTATTTGAGGAGGCGAACTTGCGGGTTCGTGTTGTTTCGAGTTCTTGTAAGAGCTCGGTGTAAAGGTGCGGCCTCAGCAAGCTAGTATGCTTGCGTGTGTTATTCTTGCGGGAACAAGTGAGGCGATTAGTGAGTCCAAGAGTTCTAGTGTGAACTCCTTGGAGTTGTTGCGACACCGAGTGATCCGGTTGGGTCGATTCTAGTGAAATCCTTTATAGTGTTGAAGGCGGGCACGTAGAGCAAGGGTGCTCGAACCTCAAAACAAATCTCCCGTGTTTGCGATTACTCTCTTTATCTCTCACTTGTGTTTATATCTTGCATGCTTATATTGTTTATCTCTTTTATATGCTTGATATATTTGCGCTCAATTGATATATGCTTGGAATTATTTGTTCACACTTGTATTCACCCAAGAGAGCTATAGCGGCACCTCAACTCTTATCTAGAGGAATCTTGAGTAGATAGTCCAGAGCCCTTCACCAGCAATTCTGCTATACTCTTGTGTTATACTTGGTGTGTTTAGTTTAATAGTTTTTAGTTTGCATAAATAGTTTTAATTCCGCTTTAATTCATCATTAGATTAGCTAGTCACTTATTCACCCCCCCTCTAGGTTGTTGGTCCCGAGATAATGCCAATTGTAGGATCTACTATATACGTCAACACTCAAACAAAGATATTAGCGTAAATATAAAGTACTTGCAATAAAGGAAGATAAATCACAGAAAAGATAAAGCAAACGCAAACACAAAGATTTATCCTGGTTCGGTCCTCGTGACCTACATCCAATCCCCAAGCCACCCGCTTGAGATTTTCCTTTATCCTTTGACTTTGTACACACAAAATCAACACCTTGCACACCACTTGACAAATCCCCTTTGCCAAATGTGTACAACTCTTCTTACAACCAAGAAGACCACAACACCTTGTATAAACTCTCTTCAACCCAAAGACGCTCTTGTACAATGCTCTTCTTTGAGTGATTATAATTGATCCTATAAGCCTTGAATCTGTATTGATCGTGGACAAGGGCTATTATAGGTGGGCTTTTAGAAATCTTCACAATAGAGTAGGAATTAGTGAAGAAACAGAAAGTGGGAACAAGTTTTCAAAAAATCAGAATTTTGAACAGAGTTTTTGGTCAGAAAACTTTTGATTTTAATTGGTGTTTTTAGACTAAGATAACAACCCTATTTATAGCTGAACTCTATGGTTAGTTAGGATAGTTATCAGGTCCATTTTGAATATTTAAACGTTGGATAACGTTAGATAAAACACCAGAAAATAGAAACTATCCAACAGTCAGAAACTGCTATTAGTCGACTTGGGGTAGGGGTTAGTCGACTAGGGTAGACAATTTACACTGGGTTAGTCGACTAGTATTGGGACCAAGTCAACTAGGTCAAGTTGGAATCAAAAGACAAGTTTCTGAAAACTGAAACTAGTCGACCAGAACAATATATAAGTCGACTACATCAGGTTATTAGATGACTATATCGTCTGTTAAGTCGACTAATAGTGACAAACAGAGAGTTGGTATGTTTGCAGGACAACTGTTAGTCGACTAGGGAAAATGTTAAGTCGACTATACCATGTATAAGTCGACTACTAAAGAATATAAGTCGACTAAGTTGGCTAAGGATGTGTGTGTATATTCAAGGCTTTTAACAAACTATTAACCATTACAATACATCAATAGAAACTCTCTTTGGGAAGTCTTAATCATGTAGAACTCTTGAATAGGTTTGCAAAATAGAGCTCCATTGATATGTCTTCACAAATGTATCATCAAAAGCAAGTTCCAACATTCTCCCCCTTTTTGATGATGACACTTTGTGTGCATGAATACTCCCCCTTTTTGATGATGACACTTTGTGTACACAAATACTCCCCTGCAGAGAATATGTTAAATGTTCTCCTCCTGTAGAAAATATGTTCTCCCCCTGCAGAAAAGAGGTAATAACAGATATACAAAAATATATGTGTTCTCCCCCTGCAAAAAAAATATATATATCTTGAAATATTTTTCTTAACAAACTTCTTATAAGGTACCTAAAAGATAGACATTAGAATTGTACCAATTATTAGAATATCAAAGCATTAACCTTTAGGAGACCAAACCCAATTTGAATTTGGTTTCCATCTGTTAGTATACACATAATTGCATGAATTACATATATCATGTATGTATGATGCAATATAAGTAATTTTTATCAACAATGCTTAAGTTTTTAGGAATCCATATGAACTTATTCTTAATTCCTTTTGAAATAATATCAGTATTTCTTTTCACAAAAGAATTATATGGATTACTAACATATGTAGATTTTTCAAAAAATCCAAGACCATAATGACTATGTGACATCTTTTGATATGATAACAAATCATTCAATTTTTCTTTTTCTTGATTACATTTAGTCACATTTTTCAAAATCTCTTCATATTTCATTTTGAAAATTGATATGTCTTTATCTAAAAAAGAAATTCTTTCATTTAAAGACAAAATTTCTCTTTTCAATAAAAAATTATTTTGTAATATATTCTCATTATCCTTTTTTAATGATGATATCACTTTTTCAAAATCATCTTTTTGAGAATTTATAGAAGAAATTTGAGAAGCATAACAAGAATTTTCTTTGAAAAGTTTTTCATTTTCCTTTGTCAAAACTTTATTCTTTATCTTTTCACTCTTAAGATCATTGTATAATTCTTGAAATGCATCTAAAAGTTCAGAAAATTGTACCTCACCTTCTTCTAGAGCCATGTAACAGATGTTGGCATGTTCATTGGCTTCTTCTTCGTCAGAAGAAGAGGAATCACTATTTTCTCATGATGCTTGGTAGTCTTTCTTCTTTCTGAACTTTTTGCTCTTGAATTTACCTTTGTTTTTTAGCAATGGGCAATCCTACTTCATATGGCCTGTTTTATTACAATTAAAACATTTAAACTTACCTTGTTTCAAGAACTTTCTGAATTTTCTTGAAAGCATTGCCATCTCCTCTTCATCGTTATCTGAATTGTCCGTGTCTGAGGATGCATGGAAGGCAAGTTCTTTCTTCTTTGAGAGAGATTGTTGTTCATGCTTCTTTCTGTCTTCGAGTTGCACTCCATATGCCATTAGATTACCAATAAGGTTTTCTAATGACATTGTTGAGAGATCATTCGCTTATTCTATTGCAGTTATCTTCTTCTCCCAATTTGGTATGAGTGCTCGAAGGATCTTGCGAACTTTTTCGACTTGGGTGTATTCCTTTCCAAGGGAGGGATGCTAAGGAATTGGTTATGTCGGTGAATCTTATAACCATTTCTGAGATGGTTTCATTCTCCTTCATTTTGAAAAGTTTAAACCTGTGGACAAGAATAGAAATTTTAGATTTCTTAACTTTATTTGTGCCTTCATGTGTTACCTGTAGAGTGTGCCATATTCGATTTGCAGAAGTGGCTGTTGACACACGGTTGAATTCTTATTTGGTTAAGGCACAGAATAAAGCATTCATAGCTTTGGCATCAAGGTTCGCATTCTTCTTTTGATCATCACTCCAAAAGGTGTAGTTGGTTGTCGGCTTGGTGTACGGTGTAAACACCTAGAGGGGGGTGAATAGGTGATGAGCTAATCTAATGGTCAATAAATGCGAAATTAAAACTTATTTAATACAAACTAAAACTTCTTAAACTAAACACCAAGTATAACACAAGAGTGTAGCCGGATTCCCCGTGAAGGGCTCTGGACTAACTCCTCAAGATTCCTCTAAATAAGAGTTGAGGTGCCGCGTTGGCTCTCTTGGTTGAATACAAGTGTTAGCAAACAATCCCAAAGTATATAACAATTAAGCACACAATATATCAAGTATATAAAGATAACGACAATATGAGCATGCAAGATAGAAAGACAAGTAAGAGATAGAGAGAGCAATCGCAAACACGGGATATTTGTTCCGAGGTTCGAGCACACTTGCTCTACGTCCCCGCCTTCAACACTATGAAGGATTTCCACTAAAAATCGATCCCACCGGATCACTCGGTGCCACAACACCTACAAGACGAGTTCACACTTGAACTCCTTGGACTCTCTAGTCCCTTCACCCGTTCCCGCAAGAACTACACACCGCAAGCCCACTAGCTCGCCGAGGCCGCACCTCAAACACCGAGTTCACACTAGAACCCGAAACAATGCGAACACACACGTCCTCCTCCTCAAAGCACAAGAAGAAGTCTTTGGTGATCACAACACTTTGATCACCTAAAAACAATCTCACAATAACACTCCTATAGGATGAATATATCAATGGATAGCTCAAGTGTTTGTGAGAAAAACAAGGATGGAAGTTATGGTGGAAAATACAAGAAAATCACTTTTGAAAACTCTTGATAAACTCTCCTTTTGAATGGAAGTATTAGGATCTTAAACAAGTGGAGAAACCTCTTAAAAGAGTAGGAAAAACTGGTGCAAAAAACCACTTGAAAACTTGTTGAAAACAGTCCCTAAAAGCCCCCTTTAAATAGGCTCCAAAAACTAGCCGTTGGGAGTTAGGATGACCTGTCGGTCGACCGCCCGGTCGATCGGCCAACGGTCAGATTTCTGACCGTTGAGCCAGCGGTCGACTGGCCCGGTCGACCGAGGCCTGGAACAGAGAGCAGATACTCTCTGCAGGTCTACCAGCCCGGTCGACCGTGGCTTTCCAGAGAGCAGAAGCTCTCTCGCGGTCAACCGGGTTGGTCGACCGGCCCTTCAGCCAAAACTGGCGTGCACGTTTGTGCACGTCGGTCGACAGAGTCGGTCGATCGACTTCTAGCTCTGTCGACCGGTCCGGTCGACCGGCAGAAGCCAGGACAGGGATTGTTAAAGGGATTAAAAACTTGGTATTTTGACTAAAATAAAATCCCATAAATTAACAAAAAATCTACAAAAATAGGTTCAATATTATACTTTGATAAACAAACATGTTCGAGTAAAATCAAGACATGTTACAAACAATTTGAACTATTTTTGTAACTTAGAAATTTTGGCTAAAAACAAAAACGGTATTTTTTCAAATTGGTTTTTTCAAAACTTCTCCAAGTACAAAAACAAGATATTTTAAACACTTTGAAAGCATAGAGTGTATGTATATGATTCACTACACATACATGATGAAATATCTATGTTTTTGACAATATACACTAAAATAGTTTTGGTTAAAGACATGTAAACTTTGAATACCAAAAATCAAAACGGAACTTTTCCAAAATAAAAACTCATTTGTATTTTTTCAAAATGAAAACTCTTTTATGAAAACTCATCTAAATCAAGAGTGTGTGTGTATAAGGTATACTTGAGCAATCCACCAACTATTCTATCCTTTACATTTTATCTAAAAATAAAATCTTAACAAAACAAACCTAGACTCAAGTCTTGATCTTGAAGGTCTTCACTTGAAGTCTTCACATCTTCTTGACTTGGTCCAAACTTGATCCAAAGAGCTAGACTCCTCTTGAGTACTTGATGTGGTCTTGATGCATAGGCTTTTGAATCAAACCGTGTTAGTTCCAAAACTTGACTTTAAATTCTTTGTTGAAGCTACACACTTACTAAGTCTTGATCACAATCTGAGACTAATTAAACAAAAGATCATTAGTACTATAACTACATGAGTTGATCATCATCAAAACTAAAGGGATGGGCCTTTGAGCCAACATTCTCCCCCTTTTTGATGATGATAAAACTCATGGAGTTATATATGCATGGATTAAAGTAAAGATTCAAAGAAGCTCCCCCTTAACTCATGCATCTCAATAAACAATAAGATATTCAATGAAGCACATGATACTAAACAAACATGTATGCTAATATAAGGAGAAAAAAATGCCAATCAAGTAAAAAACTCATCAAATTCTTTTCTCCTTTTTGCAAAACAAAACAATATGCATAAACAAGAAATTCTTTTCTAAAACATGCATATATACAAAAATACTTTTCCCCCTTTTTGTCAATTATCAACAAAGGGGTTAAAGTAAATACAAAATAATGTTCTCCCCCTCTTTGTTAGAAACAAAAAATCAACAAAGAGGTGAACTCAAATCAACCAATAAAGAGATATATGCGATATATATTCATGAAGAGGAAGACGCTAAGTTAACTTCCCTACATACATGCATTACATGAAGAAGAGATGACAAGCCCTAATTCACATAACACATAATATGCAATGCATAAGAGGAGATGTGAAGCTCCCCCTACACACGTGTATCGCTTAAAGAAGAGTTGTCAAGTTCCTCGATATAAGATACACTCAACATGAATCTATATGTAGAAGAGATGTTAAGCTCCCCTTGCATATAGGCAATACACATCAAAACATTTTTAATATTTATTATTAAAACAAAATTTTAAATTTTCTCAATAAAACAAATTTTAAGATATCTTAGTAAATCAAATTTTAAGATATCAATTGTAAATAATCATTACAAATTTTGAATTTTAATTGTAATTGAAACATTTTACCAATTGAAATGCAATGAAATGTTGATACCAATGAAAGAAAGTATTTTATATTTTGATACCAATATAAATTTTCATGGATACCAATTGAAATAAATAGATCAAGAGATACCAATTAAAACATATTGTACATTTTGATATCAATAAAAAAATACTAATTGTAAAAAAAATACCAATTTGAAGATAATGCATAAGCTTATATAAAAAGTACCAATTGAGAAATCAATTGAAAATTAAGATTTGAATTAAGCTTAGCATAAACATACTTTGTACTTTAAACATGTAAATATCTTGACAATCAAGCACAAACAAATCATATATATGTATGTAAAGAGAATACCAATAGAATTAATATTATTTGAAATGAAGCATACATATATAGAAAATATGAGTATATACAAAAAAATGTCAATTGAGATACCAATTGAAAATAACAATGTAAATCAAGTATATAACTCATAATTACCACCCTTTTTATGCACAAGATAAAAAAATTTTCTATAAGGCATACTCGCCCATCCGTCCTCCCTTAAAAAAAAGGGTTGGTAGGGGTTTTTGAAAATAATTTTGAAAATATTTTAGCATTGAAAATCAATACCAAATGAAGAACAATAACTAGTTAAAATAATTTTTGAAAACTAATTAAAGATCCTTTAAAAACATGAAACCAAATCATATATATGTATTTCATGAATCATGCCAAATACACAAGAGTTGACACTCAAAATCGATAAAACTCATAAAAGTGTTCATGAAACAAGGTCATGACTAAACAAATAAAGTGTGAGTGTTCAATAATCATGTAAGTAGCATTTTCATGAAAATAATCAATAGGGCTCAAAGCAAACATGAATCTCATTTTATCAAATAAAAATCATGAAAATCATAAAGATTTTATTTTTCATTTAAAAACAAACTTCTAGGTATATGTATGTTTTTATCCAAAACTAATAATATGCATACATATCTCAAACATAAAAAGAGTCTATGATATAATTTGCATGAAGGCAAGAGACTCAAGAGACATACATGTATATTTATTAGATTTAAATACAAAATACATATACATGAAGTAAAAACATGAAAATAGGCAAAGCAAGTGTAAATGAGAGAATCAACAAAACTAGGCTATACATGTGCATAAATGAATAATGAAGTGCAAACGTATATAAATCAAATGTCGCTTACTACTTGTACATGTATATACCCAAGTTTTGACAAAAACTACATCTAAACTAGTATTTACCACATGAAGCACAAAACAAATAAAACATGAACATACTAAAAGATATCATATAAGAAAAAGCATGTAAATAAATTAGGAGTTTTAGAGATAGTTACCAAACCAAAGAACTATGTTCTAATTCTCCAAAACATGGTGGTTGTCCAACCAAACTTCCTTGATAGCGGTGCATCAAATGTGTGTCCATCAAATCCATGTGCATCCACCATCAAGGCACCAAATCTCTCACGTTTTGTGAGAGCTCACACCTACTCAAATACAAAAGGTGAGAATTTTGGTACCCTTTTTCTTTTGGGTCCTTGAGGGTTAGCATTGTAAGGAACCTAAACATTTTTATTAGCAAAATTAATATGATGTATCTTATCAAAATAAAACTTTGCTAAATGGCCTTTGCGGCCGCAATGTGTATTGTACACTCTAGGATGCATATGTGTATGAGTGTGATCATGACGTGCAAAGTGTGCATATGCATGATGTGGGTGTTGTGCATGAACATGGGGAACTTGTTTCTTTTGAAACAAGGATTCCAATCTTTTATGGTTAAATGAACAATTGCTAAAAGTTGCGCTTAAACAATCAATTTTATTTTTCAAAAATTTAACTTCATTTTGATTAATAGAGGATGTAAAGCACGGTGAGAATGAGAATTATTTTTCTTATTCTTTTTAGAAACATTTTCTTTTTCTTTTTCAACAATTTTTCTTTTTAAAGAAGTGTTTTCATGCAAAGCAATTTCCTTTTGTTTTTCCACCAAAACAATTTTATTTTTCAAAGTAGTGTTTCCTTCACAAAGATCATTTAATTTAGAAAACAATAAAATATTTTCAATTTTTAAAATTTCATTTTCCTTTTCAATGCATGCAACTTTATTTAAAAAGAATCATTTTCTTTTAACATGCAATCAAATTTCTTTTTCAAATTCTTGTTATCCTTTTTAAGTATTTCATACTTTTCAAGGAGTTTTGACAAAAAGATGCTAATTCATTATAAGGCATATCAACATCCTCTTCTACCTCAGATTCGGTGTTTACCTCAAGGGGGTTATCCCCTTGGACCATGTAGCACACGTTGGAGGCTTCACTTCCAACATCCGAGTCGCTCCTCGCATAATAATGTTCTTTTTCGCCAAGGAAGAGTATGGTATTCCAAACTACAAAAGCCGAATCAATGTTAGCAACCCTACATAAATAATCATTGTTTAGGGTACTCTTCAAAGCATGAATGGCTTTCGAGTTAGCCTCAATATACTTGCTATTGTTAACATATGAATCTTTAATAGTAGCAAGATAAATATGAATGCCTAGTCTTTTGAGGTACAAAGACATCTTAACCTTCCAAGTTTGGATGTTAAGAATGTCAAAGGTGGGAGGTGACATGAAATCCATGGTGTGTGTACAAATATTGTGATTAGTTATAAAATAAGGATCTTTAACTATAGGTTGTAAGACCCAAATCAAGAGCACTTGGCTCTGATACCAATTGTAAACACCTAGAGGGGGGTGAATAGGTGATGAGCTAATCTAATGGTCAATAAATGCGGAATTAAAACTTATTTAATACAAAATAAAACTTCTTAAACTAAACACCAAGTATAACACAAGAGTGTAGCCGGATTCCCTGTGAAGGGCTCTGGACTAACTCCTCAAGATTCTCTAAATAAGAGTTGAGGTGCCGCGTTGGCTCTCTTGGTTGAATACAAGTGTTAGCAAACAATCCCCAAGCATATAACAATTAAGCACACAATATATCAAGCATATTAAGATAACGACAATATGAGCATGCAAGATATAAAGACAAGTAAGAGATAGAGAGAGCAATCGCAAACACGGAATATTTGTTTTGAGGTTCGAGCACACTTGCTCTACGTCCCCGCCTTCAACACTATGAAGGATTTCTACTGAAAACCGATCCCACTAGATCACTCGGTGCTGCAACACCTACAAGGCGAGTTCACACTTGAACTCCTTGGACTCTCAAGTCCCTTCACTCGATCCCACAAGAACTACACACCGCAAGCCCACTAGCTCGCCGAGGCCGTACCTCAAACACCGAGTTCACACTAGAACCCGAAACAATGCGAACACACACGTCCGCCTCCTCAAAGCACAAGAAGAAGTCTTTGGTGATCACAACACTTTGATCACCTAAAAATAATCTCACAATAACACTCCTATAGGATGAATATATCAATGGATAGCTCAAGTGTTTGTGAGAAAAACAAGGATGGAAGTTGTGGTGGAAAACACAAGAAAATTACTTTTGAAAACTCTTGATAAACTCTCCTTTTGAATGGAAGTATTAGGCTCTTAAACAAGTGGAGAAACCTCTTAAAAGAGTAGGAAAAACTGGTGCAAAAAACCACTTGAAAACTTGTTGAAAACAGTCCCCAAAAGCCCCGTTTAAATAGGCTCCAAAAACTAGCCGTTGGGAGTCGGGATGACCTGTCGGTCGACCGCCCGGTCGACCGGCCAACGGTCAGATTTCTGACTGTTGAGCCAGCGGTTGACCGGCCTGGTCGACCGAGGCCTGGAACAGAGAACAGATACTCTCTGCCGGTCGATCGGCCCGATCGACCTGGGCTTTCCAGAGAGCAGAAGCTCTCTGGCGGTCGACCGGGTCGGTCGACCGGCACTCCAGCCAAAACTGGCATGCACGTTTGTGCACGTCGGTTGACCGAGTCGGTCGACCGACTTCTAGCTCGGTCGACCGGTCCGGTCGACCGGCAGAAGCCAGGACAGGGATTGTTAAAGGGATTAAAAACTTGGTATTTTGACTAAAATAAAATCCCATAAATTAATAAAAAATCTACAAAAATAGGCTCAATATTATACTTTGATAAACAAACATGTTTGAGTAAAATCAAGACATGTTACAAACAATTTGAATTATTTTTGTAACTTAGAAATTTTGGCTAAAAACAAAAACGGTATTTTTCCAAATTGGTTTTTTCAAAACTTCTCCAAATACAAAAACAAGATATTTTAAACACTTTGAAAGCATAGAGTGTATGGATATGATCCACTACACATACATGATGAAATATCTATGTTTTTGACAATAAACACTAAAATAGTTTTGGTTAAAGACATGTAAACTTTGAATACCAAAAACCAAAACGGTACTTTTCCAAAATAAAAACTTTTTTGTATTTTTCCAAAATGAAAACTCTTTTATGAAAACTCATCTAAATCAAGAGTGTGTGTGTGTATAAGGTATACTTAAGCAATCCACCAACTATTCTATACTTTACATTTTATCTAAAAACAAAATCTTAACAAAACAAACCTAGACTCAAGTCTTGACCTTGAAGGTCTTCACTTGAAGTCTTCACATCTTCTTGACTTGGTCCAAACTTGATCCAAAGAGCTAGACTCCTCTTGAGTACTTGATGTGGTCTTGATGCATAGGCTCTTGAATCAAACCGTGTTAGCTCTAAAACTTGACTTTAAATCCTTTGTTGAAGCTACACACTTACTAAGATCTTGATCACAAATCTGAGACTAATTAAACAGAAGATCATTAGTACTATAGCTACATGAGTTGATCATCATCAAAACTAGAGGGATGGGCCTTTGGGCCAACATACGTTGCTTCTACTATTTTCCAAAGTTCGTAGTTGAGCGATTGCAAGTAGATCTTCATTTTACACTTCCAATAGTTGTAGTTGGATCCGTCAAATAGCAGTGGACGTTGTGTAGAATGTTCTTCTTTGAATTGTGATGAAGGGAACTCCGTTGCCATCCTTGTACGTTGTTGACTGGATATGCAGGGCTTGTATGCCGGGCCGGGCTCTGATACCAATTGTTGGTCCCGAGATGATGCCAATTGTAGGATCTACTATACACGTCAACACTCAAACAAGGATATCAGCATAAATATAAAGTACTTGCAATAAAGGAAGATAAATCACAGAAAAGATAAAGCAAACGCCAATACAAAGATTTATCCTGGTTCGATCCTCGTGACCTACATCCAGTCCCCAAGCCACCCGCTTGAGATTTTCCTTTATCTTTTGACTTTGTACACCCAAAATCAACACCTTGCACACTACTTGACAAATCCCCTTTACCAAATGTGTACAACTCTTCTTACAACCAAGAAGACCACAACACCTTGTACAAACTCTCTTTAACCCGAAGACGCTCTTGTACAATGCTCTTTTTTGAGTGATTACAATTGATCCTATAAGCCATGAATCTGTATGTGATTTTGGACAAGGGCTATTATAGGTGAACTTTCAGAAATCTTCACAATAGAGTAGGAATTGGTGAAGAAACAGAAAGTGGGAACAAGTTTTCAAAAAATCAGAATTTTGAACAGAGTTTTTGGTCAGAAAACTTTTGATTTTAATTGGTGTTTTTAGCCTAAGATAACAACCCTATTTATAGCTGAACTCTATGGTTAGTTAAGGTAGTTATCAGGTCCATTTTGAATATTTAAACATTGGATAACGTTGGATAAAACACCAGAAAATAGAAACTGTCCAACAGTCAGAAACTGCTATTAGTCGATTTGGGGTAGGGTTAGTCGACTAGGGTAGGCAATTTACACTGGGTTAGTCGATTAGTATTGGGACCAAGTCGACTAGGTCAAGTTGGAATTAAAAGACAAGTTTCTGGAAACTGAAACTAGTCGACCAGAACAATATATAAGTCGACTACATCAGGTTATTAGTCGACTATATAGTCTGTTAAGTCGACTAATAGTGACAAACAGAGAGTTGGTATGTTTGCAGGACAACTGTTAGTCGACTAGGGAAAATGTCAAGTCGACTATGCCATGTATAAGTCGACTACTAAAGAGTATAAGTCGACTAAGTTGGCTAAGGATGCGTGTGTATATTTAAGGATTTTAACAAACTATTAACCATTACAATACACATCAATAGCAACTCTTTTTGGGAAGTCTTGATCATGTAGATCTCTTGAATAGGCTTGCAAAATAGAGCTCCATTGATATGTCTTCACAAATGTACCTTAAAGAGTAAGTTCCAACATTCTCTCCCTTTTTGATGATGACACTTTGTGTGCACGAATACCCCCCCTTTTTGATGATGACACTTTGTGTACACGAATACTCCCCCTGCAGAGAATATGTTAAATATTCTCCTCCTGTAGAAAATATGTTCTCCCCCTGCAGAAAAGAGGTTATAACAGATATACCAAAATATATGTGTTCTCCCCCTGCAAAAAAATATATATATCTTGAAATATTTTTCTTAACAAACTTCTTATACGGTACCTAAAAGATAGACATTAGAATGGTACCAATTATTAGAATATCAAAGCATTAACCTTTAGGAGACCAAACCCAATTTGAATTTGGTTTCCATCTGTTAGTATACACATAATAGCACGAATTACATATATCATGTATGTATGATGCAATATAAGTATTTTTATCAACAATGCTTAAGTTTTTAGGACTCCATATGAACTTATTCTTAATTCTTTTTGAAATAATATCAATATTTCTTTTCACAAAAGAATCATATGGATTACTAACATATGTACATTTTTCAAAAAATCCAAGACCATAATGATTATGTGACATCTTTTGATATGATAACAAATCATTCAACTTTTCTTTTTCTTGATTAAATTTAGTCATATTTTTCAAAATCTCTTCATACTTCATTTTGAAAATTGATATGTCTTTATATAAAACAGAAATTCTTTCATTTAAAGACATAATTTCTCTCTTCAATAAAACATTATCTTGTAATAAATTCTCATTATCCTTTTTTAATGATGATATCACTTTTTTAAAATCATCTTTTTGAGAATTTATAGAAGAAATTTGAGAAGCATAACAAGAATTTTCTTTGAAAAGTTTTTCATTTTCCTTTGTCAAAACTTTATTCTTTATCTTTTCATTCTTAAGATCATTGTATAATTCTTGAAATGCATCTAAAAGTTCATTGTACCTCATCTTCTTCTAGAGCCATGTAACAAATTGTTGGCATGTTCAGTGGCTTCTTCTTCGTCAGAGGAAGAGGAATCACTATTTTCTCATGATGCTTGGTAGTTTTTCTTCTTTCTGAACTTTTTGCTCTTGAATTTACCTTTGTTTTTGAGCAATGGGTAATCCTTCTTCATATGGCCTGTTTTATTACAATTAAAACATTTAAACTTACCTTGTTTCAAGAACTTTCTGAATTTTCTTAAAAGCATTGCCATCTCCTCTTCATCGTTATCTGAATTGTCCGTGTCTGAGGATGCATGGAAGGCAAGTTCTTTCTTCTTTGAGAGAGATTGGTGTTCATCCTTCTTTCTGTCTTCGAGTTGCACTTCATATGCCATTAGATTACCAATAAGGTTTTCTAACGACATTGTTGAGAGATCATTCGCTTCTTCTACTGCAGTTGTCTTCTTCTCCCAATTTGGTGTGAGTGCACGAAGGATCTTGCGAACTTTTTCGACTTGGATGTATTCCTTTCCAAGTGATGCTAAGGAATTGGTTATGTCGGTGAATCTTTGAACCATTTCTGAGATGGTTTCATTCTGCTTCATTTTGAAAAGTTCAAACCTGTGGACAAGAACAGAAATTTTAGATTCCTTAACTTTATTTGTGCCTTCATGTGTTACCTGTAAAGTGTGCCATATTCAATTTGCAGAAGTGGCTGTTGACACACGGTTGAATTCTTCTTTGGTTAAGGCACAGAATAAAGCATTCATCGCTTTGGCATCAAGGTTCGCACTCTTCTTTTGATCATCACTCCAAGAGGTGTAGTTGGTTGTCGGCTTGGTGCACGGTGCTTCTACTATGTTCCAAAGTTTATAGTTGAGCGATTGCAAGTAGATCTTCATCCTACACTTTCAATAGTTGTAGTTGGATCCGTCAAATAGCGATGGACGTTTTGTAGAATGTCCTTCTTTGAATTGTGACGAAGGGAACTCCGTTGCCATCCTTGTATGTTGTTGACTGGATATGCAGGGCTTGTATGTCGGGCCTGGCTCTGATACCAATTGTTGGTCCCGAGATGATGCCAATTGTAGTATCTACTATACACGTCAACACTCAAACAAAGATATTAGCATAAATATAAAGTACTTACAATGAGGGAAGATAAATCATAGAAAAGATAAAGCAAACGCAAACACAAAGATTTATCCTGGTTCGGTCCTCGTGACCTACATCCAGTCCCCAAGCCACCCGCTTGAGATTTTCCTTTATCCTTTGACTTTGTACACCCAAAATCAACACCTTGCACACCACTTGACAAATCCCCTTTGCCAAATGTGTACAACTCTTCTTACAACCAAGAAGATCACAACACCTTGTACAAACTCTCTTCAACCCGAAGACGCTCTTGTACAATGCTCTTCTTTGAGTGATTAAAATTGATCCTATAAGCCTTGAATCTGTATGTGATCGTGAACAAGGGCTATTATAGGTGGACTTTTAGAAATCTTCACAATAGAGTAGGAATTGGTGAAGAAATAGAAAGTGAGAATAAGTTTTCAAAAAACTAGAATTTTGAACAGAGTTTTTGGTCAGAAAACTTTTGATTTTAATTGATGTTTTTAGCCTAAGATAACAACCCTATTTATATCTGAACTCTATGGTTAGTTAGGGTAGTTATCAGGTCCATTTTGAATATTTAAACGTTGGATAACGTTGGATAAAACACCAGAAAACAGAAACTGTCCAACAGTCAGAAACTGCTATTAGTCGACTTGGGGTAGGGTTAGTCGACTAGGGTAGGCAATTTACACTGGGTTAGTCGACTAGTATTGGGACCAAGTCGACTAGGTCAAGTTGGGATCAAAAGACAAGTTTCTGGAAACTGAAACTAGTCGACCAGAACAATATATAAGTCGACCACATCAGGTTATTAGTCGACTATATAGTCTGTTAAGTTGACTAATAGTGACAAACAGAGAGTTGGTATGTTTGCAGGACAACTGTTAGTCGACTAGGGAAAATGTCAAGTCGACTATGCCATGTATAAGTCGACTACTAAAGAGTATAAGTCGACTAAGTTGGCTAAGGATGCGTGTGTATATTCAAGGCTTTTAACAAACTATTAACCATTACAATACACATCAATAGCAACTCTCTTTGGGAAGTCTTGATCATGTAGATCTCTTGAATAGGCTTGCAAAATAGAGCTCCATTGATATGTCTTCACAAATGTACCTTAAAGAGCAAGTTCCAACATTCTCCCCCTTTTTGATGATGACACTTTGTGTGCACGAATACTCCCCCTTTTTGATGATGACACTTTGTGTACACGAATACTCCTCCTGCAGAGAATATGTTAAATATTCTCCTCCTGTAGAAAATATGTTCTCCCCGTGCAGATAAAAGGTTACAACAGATATACAAAAATATATGTGTTCTCCCCCTGCAAAAAAATATATATATCTTGAAATATTTTTCTTAACAAACTTCTTATACGGTACCTAAAAGATAGACATTAGAATGGTACTAATTATTAGAATATCAAAGCATTAACCTTTAGGAGACCAAACCCAATTTGAATTTGGTTTTCATCTGTTAGTATACACATAATAGCACGAATTACATATATCATGTATGTATGATGCAATATAAGTATTTTTATTAACAATGCTTAAGTTTTTAGGAATCCATATGAACTTATTCTTAATTCTTTTTGAAATAATATCAATATTTCTTTTCACAAAAGAATCATATGGATTACTAATATATGTACATTTTTCAAAAAATCCAAGACCATAATGATTATGTGACATCTTTTGATATGATAACAAATCATTCAACTTTTCTTTTCCTTGATTAAATTTAGTCACATTTTTCAAAATTTCTTCATACTTCATTTTGAAAATTGATATGTCTTTATATAAAACAGAAATTCTTTCATTTAAAGACATAATTTCTCTCTTCAATAAAACATTATCTTGTAATAAATTCTCATTATCCTTTTTTAATGATGATATCACTTTTTAAAATCATCTTTTTGAGAATTTATAGAAGAAATTTGAGAAGCATAACAAGAATTTTCTTTGAAAAGTTTTTCATTTTCCTTTGTCAAAACTTTATTCTTTATCTTTTCATTCTTAAGATCATTGTATAATTCTTGAAATGCATCTAAAAGTTCATTGTACCTCATCTTCTTCTAGAGCCATGTAACAGATTGTTGGCATGTTCAGTGGCTTCTTCTTCGTCAGAGGAAGAGGAATCACTATTTTCTCATGATGCTTGGTAGTTTTTCTTCTTTCTGAACTTTTTGCTCTTGAATTTACCTTTGTTTTTGAGCAATGGGCAATCCTTCTTCATATGGCCTGTTTTATTACAATTAAAACATTTAAACTTATCTTGTTTCAAGAACTTTCTGAATTTTCTTAAAAGCATTGCCATCTCCTCTTCATCGTTATCTGAATTGTCCGTGTCTGAGGATGCATGGAAGGCAAGTTCTTTCTTCTTTGAGAGAGATTGTTGTTCATCCTTCTTTCTGTCTTCGAGTTGCACTTCATATGCTATTAGATTACCAATAAGGTTTTCTAACAACATTGTTGAGAGATCATTCGCTTCTTCTACTGCAATTGTCTTCTTCTCCCAATTTGGTGTGAGTGCACGAAGGATCTTGCGAACTTTTTCGACTTGGGTGTATTCCTTTCCAAGAGATGCTAAGGAATTGGTTATGTCGGTGAATCTTTGAACCATTTCTGAGATGGTTTCATTCTGCTTCATTTTGAAAAGTTCAAACCTGTGGACAAGAACAGAAATTTTAGATTCCTTAACTTTATTTGTGCCTTCATGTGTTACCTGTAAAGTGTGCCATATTCAATTTGCAGAAGTGGCTGTTGACACACGGTTGAATTCTTCTTTGGTTAAGGCACAGAATAAAGCATTCATCGCTTTGGCATCAAGGTTCACACTCTTCTTTTGGTCATCACTCCAAGAGGTGTAGTTGGTTGTCGGCTTGGTGTACGGTGCTTCTACTATGTTCCAAAGTTTATAGTTGAGCGATTGCAAGTAGATCTTCATTCTACACTTTCAATAGTTGTAGTTGGATCCGTCAAATAGCGATGGACGTTTTGTAGAATGTCCTTCTTTGAATTGTGACGAAGGGAACTCTGTTGCCACCTTGTATATTGTTGACTGGATATGCAGGGCTTGTATGTCGGGCCTGGCTCTGATACCAATTGTTGGTCCCGAGATGATGCCAATTGTAGGATCTACTATACACGTCAACACTCAAACAAAGATATTAGCATAAATATAAAGTACTTGCAATGAAGGAAGATAAATCACAGAAAAGATAAAGCAAACGCAAACACAAAGATTTATCCTGGTTCGGTCCTCGTGACCTACATCCAGTCCCCAAGCCACCCGCTTGAGATTTTCCTTTATCCTTTGACTTTGTACACCCAAAATCTACACCTTGCACACCACTTGACAAATCCTCTTTGCCAAATGTGTACAACTCTTCTTACAACCAAGAAGACCACAACACCTTGTACAAACTCTCTTCAACCCGAAGACGCTCTTGTACAATGCTCTTCTTTGAGTGATTAAAATTGATCCTATAAGCCTTGAATCTGTATGTGATAGTGGACAAGGGCTATTATAGGTGGACTTTTAGAAATCTTCACAATAGAGTAGGAATTTGTGAAGAAACAGAAAGTGGGAATAAGTTTACAAAAAACCAAAATTTTGAACAGAGTTTTTGGTCAGAAAACTTTTAATTTTAATTGATGCTTTTAGCCTAAGATAACAACCCTATTTATAGCTGAACTCTATGGTTAGTTAGGGTAGTTATCAGGTCCATTTTGAATATTTAAACGTTGGATAACGTTGGATAAAACACCAGAAAATAGAAACTGTCCAACAGTCAGAAACTGCTATTAGTCGACTTGGGGTAGGGTTAGTCGACTAGGGTAGGCAATTTACACTGGGTTAGTCGACTAGTATTGGGACCAAGTCGACTAGGTCAAGTTGGAATCAAAAGACAAGTTTCTGGAAACTGAAACTAGTCGCTCTGAACAATTTATAAGTCGACTACATCAGGTTATTAGTCGACTATATAGTCTGTTAAGTCAACTAATAGTGACAAACAGAGAGTTGGTATGTATGCAGGACAACTGCTAGTCGACTAGGAAAAATGTCAAGTCGACTATGCCATGTATAAGTCGACTACTAAAGAGTATAAGTCGACTAAGTTGGCTAAGGATGTGTGTGTATATTCAAGGCTTTTAACAAACTATTAACCATTACAATACACATCAATAGAAACTCTCTTTGGGAAGTCTTGATCATGTAGAACTCTTGAATAGGCTTGCAAAATAGAGCCTCATTGATATGTCTGCACAAATGTATCATCAAAAGCAAGTTCCAACATAGATGACCTACAAATTTGGGTTGTCAAGATCACTCTAAACCCATCTCTATAAGTGAGAGCCTATCACTTGCAGAGAGAGAAGAATTGATAATACTCATACGAGAGTATATTGATGTCTTTGCATGGAATTACGAAGATATGTCCGGACTTGATCCACAAGTAGCCATGCATCAATTGAACATCAAGCCCGTGAAACAATAACAACGACAATTTCGCCCCGATATCATGGAGGCTATTGAGGCGGAAGTTCAAAAACTCATCGCATGTGATTTCATAAGAGAAGAGTAGCATCCATATTGGGTTACCAACATAGTCCCCGTTCTTAAAAAGAATGGAAAATTTTGGGTTTGTATCGATTATCGTGATCTCAATGCTGCCTGTCCTAAAGATGAGTTTTCATTGCCCATCACTGATGTCATGATTGATAATACCTGCGGATTCAAGAAAATGTCTTTCATGGACGGCTTTTCAGGGTATAATCAAATAAAGATGTACCCAGGATGAGAAGCATACTTCATTTCGGACACTGTTAGGCTTATATTGCCATACTGTCATGCCCTTCAGATTAAAGAACGTGGGAGCAACTTATCAACGTGTGATGAGTACAATTTTCCGCGATCATCTCTGAAAGACAGTAGAATGCTATGTCGACGACATCGCTGTCAACAGTCGCCACAAGAATGATCACCTTCATGATCTAAGAACAATGTTCGATATATTGCGAACCCGTCAGCTGAAAATGAATCCAACCAAATCCTTCTTGGGGGTTTCAAGTGGCAAGTTCCTAGGATTCATTGTTACATCAAAAGGAATTCATCTCGACCCAGACAAGGTCAAAGCTATTCAGAGCATGCATCCACCTAAGAATCTCAAAGAACTTAGGGGTCTACAAGGTAGATTGGCATATATCAGAAGATTCTGTAAGGTTCACCTAGAGGGGGGGTGAATAGGTGAAGGCTAATCTAATGGTCACTTAATGCCTAATGATGCAAATAATGCGGAAGCAAAAAGCAATTATGACCTAATTAAAACTTTTACACTAAACACTATGTATAACACAAGAGTATTACCGAATTCCCCGTGAGGGGCTCTGGACAAACTCCTCTAGATTCCCCTTGAATGAGTTGAGGTGCCGCGTTGGCTCTCTTGGTTGAATACAAGTGTTAGCAAACAATCCCACGCAAGTATATATCAATTATGCACACAAGATATATCAAGCATGTAAATGTAAAGACAATATAAGCTATGCAAGATATAAAAGAGACAAAGAGAGAGAAAGTGAGCAATCGCAAACACAAGGGTATGTTTCGAGGTTCGAGCACACTTGCTCTACATCCCCGCCTTCGACACACGAAGGATTTCCACTATGCAAGATCCCACTGGATCTCTCCTCGGTGCCGCAACACCTACAAGCCCTCAGACTCTCTAGTCCCGTACACACCGCAAGCTCACTAGCTCGCCGAGGCCGCACCTCAAACAAAGAGTTCGCACCCGAACCCTAAACAATGCGGACACACACGTCCGCCTCCTCAAAGTACAAAGATGAAATCTTTGGTGATCTACAACACTTTGATCACCAATTACAAACTCACTACAACACACCTATAGGATGAATAATCAATGGATGCTCAAGTGTTTGTGTGAGAAAAATTAGGAAGAGAATGGTAGAGGAAAAACTCAAGAAATTCTCTTTTACACACTCTAAATAAAATCTTCCCTTTTGATTGGAAGTATTTGCTATCTATTTTGTGGAGAAAAGCTTCTGAAAAGAGTGAGAAAAATTGGCTCTAAAAACTTCTCCAAATCTTGTTGAAAACAGTCCACAAACCCCCAAATATATAGGCTGTCAAAAACTAGCCGTTGGGGCTTTGTCAGAACGGCCGGTCGACCGGTGCAGTCGACCGCCAACGGTCGGATTTCTGACTGTTGGAGCCACGGTCGACCGCCTGGGTCGACCGACCCACTGGAGCTGAGAGTCTAACTCTCTGTCGGTCGACCCGTACGGTCGGCCGAACTTTCCAGAGAGCTCTGCTCTCTGGAGTGGTCGACTGGCACGATCGGCCGTCCTCCAGTACACAAAGGCGTGCACGTTTGTGCACATCGGTCGACCGGTCCAGTCGGCCGACTTCAGGATTAGTCGACTTATAAAGGCTACTAGTCGACTTATCTGAAGCCTGAAACAGTTTTCTGGGATTAAAAAGTTAGTCTTTTTGGCTCAAATAAAATCTCATAACATACATAAAAATCTACAAAAATAGTTTTACCAATATACTTTGATATACAAACATGCTTGCACAAAATCAAGGCATGTTATAAAAGATTGGACTATTTTTGTAACTTGGAAATATTTGGCTCATGATAAAAACTGTATTTTCCAAAACATGTTTTTCCAAAACATCTTCAAATACAAAAACAAGATATACTTTTAAAGCATAGTGTGTATGGATATGATCCACTACACAATCAAGATGAAATATCTATGTTTGTGACATTAAGCTCTAAACATGATTTTGGTCAAAAGATATGTAAACATGAAAACCAAAATCAACAAAACACTTGAAATCTTCACTTGAATACATGTTTGGATTTTGGTTAAATTCTTTTCTAAAACAAACTAAATCAAGAGTGTGTGTGTGTGTAAATGTACTTGAGCAATCCACCACTATTCTATCCTTTACATTTTATCTAAAACATAAAAATCTTATACCTAGACACAAGTCTTCATCTTCGTGAAGTCTTCACTTGAAGGCTTCTCATCTTCTTGACTTGGTCCAAGCTTGATCCAAAAGCTCCTTGGATCACACCGTACTAGCTCCAAATCTTGACATTTTATCCTTTGTTGAGCTATGCACCTACTAAGATCTTGATAATGAATCTGTCACTAATTAAACACAAGATCATTAGTAAACATAACTTCATGAGTTGATCATCATCAAAACTAGGGTGATAGGCCTTTGGGCCAACAATCTCCCCTTTTTTGATGATGACAAAACTCATGAGGTTATATATGCATGGATTAAAGTAAAGCTTCAAAGAAGCTCCCCCTTAACTCATGCATAACACAAAATAATAAATATAGCAATGAGGCACATGAATATGTATGCAAGTATGGAGATAAAACATGCAACAAGCATAAATCAAAATCTTTTTCTCCTATTTGCAAAACAAAACATATAAGCATGAACACAAATTCTTTAAAACATGCATATAAATCTCAAATTCTTCTCCTCCTTTTTGTCAATCATCAACAAAGGGGTCAAAGTAAAACAAATTTTTCTCCCCCTTTCTGTCAAAAACAAAAAGATCAAGAAGGGGTAAAACAAATCAATCAATAAAGATTTATATGTGATATACATTCATGAAGAGGAAGACGCTAAGTTAACTTCCCTACACATATGCATTACATGAAGAAGGGATGACAAGCCCCAATTCACATAACACATATTATGTAATGCATAAGAGGAGATGTGAAGCTCCCCCTACACACGTATATCATATAAAGAAGAGTTGTCAAGCTCCTCAATTTATAAATACTCAACATGAATCTATATGTAAGAGAGATGTTAAGCTCTCCTTGTATATAGGAAATACATATCAAAACATTTTGAATTTTTCTAATTTTTCTTAAAAATTTTTTTAAAGGTATCAGAGCTCTTGTAAAGCAAACAAATTTTTTAAGATACCAAATTGAAAATAATCATTATTATAAAACTTATTGATACCAATTGAAATTTAACAAATATGAAGTTGAAGCATTTTGATATCAATAGAAAACATAATGATCAAAAAAATTTTATTTTTCATCATAAACTTTGTGCTTTTAAAAATGTGAACCAATTGAAAGTTAAGCACATGAAACTCATATATATGTATGAAAAGAAAGAGTATACCAAGTGAAATTTATACATACATATATAAGAAAACAAAATATGAGTATATATAAAAATTATCAATTTAGATACCAATTGAAAGAGTCCAATGATACCAATTGAGATAACAATAAGATTAAGTGTATAACTCATAACCTACCACCCTTCATATGCACAAGGTAAAAGATTTTCAATGAAGCATACAAGGCATAATCGCCCATCCATCCTCCCATAGATGGTAGGGGTTTTCAAAAATAGATTTGAAAATATTTTAGCATTGAAAATCACTACCAAATGAAGAACAATAACTAGTTAAAAATAAATTTTGAAAAACTAGTTAAAGATCCTTCAAAAATATGAAATCAAAACATGTGTATTTCATGAATCATACTAAGTATATAAATATTCAAGCACTCATAGTCCATAAAGCTCAAAATTATCTTAAAAGAAAATAAAAGATGAGTGTTTAAAAATCATGTAAATAGCATTTTCATGAAAATAGACATTGAAGCTCAAAAAGATCATAAGTCACAGAAAAACATGAAAAATTATTTTTCATTAAAACAAAGCACACTTCTAGGTATATGTATGATTTATCCAAAACTAACAATACACATACATATCCCAAACATAAAAGAGTCTATCAAATGTATTTGCATGAAGGCAAGAGACTCACGGGTATACATGTATATTTATTAGATTTGAATACAAAATACATATACATGAAGTAAAAACATGAAAATTGGCAAAACAATTATAAATGGAAGAATCATCAAAACTAGGCTATACATGTGCATATAGTGAGTACAAGTGAACAATGAAGTGCAAACGTATATGAATCAAATGCGGCTCACTACTTGTACATGTATAAATCCAAGTTTTGATAAAATCTACATTTAAGCTAGATTTTACCACATGAAGCACATAAAAAACGAATAAACATGAACATGCTACATGATAATCAAATGAAAGAAGCATGTACATAAAAAATAGGAGTTTAGATATTGTTACCAACTCCAAAGCTCCTAACATGGTGGTTGTCCCACCAAAACTCCTTGATAGTGATGCATCCCAAAAGTATATCCATCATGTCCAAGTGCATCTACTACCAAAGCACCGATCCTCTCACGTTTTGTGAGAGCCCTCACCTACATCAAAAACATGGGGTGGGGGTTTTGGTACCCATTTTTTCTTTGGTCCTTGGGGGTTAGCTTTGTAAGGCACCCAAACATTTTTATTAGCAAAATTTAAAACATGCAACTTGTCATAACAAAATTTTGCTAAATGGCCTTTGCGGCCACAATGTATACACTTGTACACCTTATGATGCTTATGTGTGTTGGTGTGATCATGACGTGCAACATAAGCATGATGAGAATGATGTGCATGAATGTGTGGAGTTTGTTTCTTTGAAAACAAAGACTCCAATCTCTTGTGATTACACGAGCTCAAGGTAGAGCTCAAACTATCTATTTTATTTTTCAAAAGATTAATCTCACTATCATCAATGGTGGCATGTAAAGACATGTGAGATAAAGAGTCATTTTTCTTCTCTTTAAAAACTTTTTCCTTTTCTTTTTCTTTTTCAAAAATTTTTCTTTTTCAAAGACTTATTTTCTTGAAAAACGACTTCCTTTTGTTTTTCCACCAAATCAATCTTATTTTTCAAAGACATATTCCCTTCACATAAATCATTCAATTTAGACATGAGGGAAACATTTTCATTTTTCAAAACTTCATTTTCTTTTTCTAAGCATGCAATGTTACTTCTAAATGTATCATGTTCTACATGCATGCAATCAAGTTTCTTTTTCAAATTTTTATTATCTTTCTTAATCATGTCATATTTTTCAAGCAATAGATGACAAAAAGTAGATAGCTCATCATATGACATGTCTACATTCTCATCCTCGGATTCGGTAGTTACCTCAAGGGGGTTATCCCCTTGGACCATGTAGCACACATTGTAGATGTCGCTTCCAACGTCCGAATCGCTCCCGGCATAATATTGTTCTTTTTCGCCAAGGGAGAGGAGGGTGTTCCACACTACAAAAGCCAAATCAATGTTAGCAACCCTAGATAAGTAATCATCATTTAGGGTAGATCTTAAAGCATGTAGGGCTTTTGTATTAGCCTCAATATTCTTACCATTTAAACAATATGCATTATTAGTTGTGGCAATATAAACATGAATACCTAAGGCTTTGAGGTACAAGGACATCTTCACCTTCCATATATGAATGTTAACAATGTCAAACATGGGTGGTGACATGAAGTCCATGGTGTGTGTACAAAATATTGTGATTAGCCTAAAAATGAGGATCTTTTACTCTAGGTTGTTAGACCAAATCAGAGTACCACGCTCTGATACCAATTGTAAGGTTCACCTAGAGGGGGGGTGAATAGGTGAAGGCTAATCTAATGGTCACTTAATGCCTAATGATGCAAATAATGCGGAAGCAAAAAGCAATTATGACCTAATTAAAACTTTTACACTAAATACTATGTATAACACAAGAGTGTTGTCGAATTCCCCGTGAGGGGCTCTGGACAAACTCCTCTAGATTCCCCTTGAATGGGTTGAGGTGCCGCGTTGGCTCTCTTGGTTGAATACAAGTGTTAGCAAACAATCCCACGCAAGTATATATCAATTATGCACACAAGATATATCAAGCATGTAAATGTAAAGACAATATAAGCTATGCAAGATATAAAAGAGACAAAGAGAGAGAGAGAGTGAGCAATCGCAAACACAAGGGTATGTTTCGAGGTTCGAGCACACTTGCTCTACATCTCCGCCTTCGACACACGAAGGATTTCCACTATGCAAGATCCCACTGGATCTCTCCTCGGTGCCGCAACACCTACAAGCCCTCGGATTCTCTAGTCCCGTACACACCGCAAGCTCACTAGCTCGCCGAGGCCGCACCTCAAACAAAGAGTTCGCACCCGAAACCCTAAACAACGCGGACACACACGTCCGCCTCCTCAAAGTACAAAGATGAAATCTTTGGTGATCTACAACACTTTGATCACCAATTACAAACTCACTACAACACACCTATAGGATGAATAATAATTGGATGCTCAAGTGTTTGTGTGAGAAAAACTAGGAAGAGAATGGTGGAGGAAAAACTCAAGAAATTCTCTTTTACACACTCTAAATAAAATCTTCCCTTTTGATTGAAAGTATTTGCTCTCAATTTTGTGGAGAAAAACTTCTGAAAAGAGTGGGAAAAACTGGCTCTAAAAACTTCTCCAAATCTTGTTGAAAACAGTCCACAAACCCCCAAATATATAGGCTGTCAAAAACTAGCCGTTGGGGCTTTGTCAGAACTGCCGGTCGACCGGTGCGGTCGACCGTCAGCGGTCGGATTTCTGACCGTTGGAGCCACGGTCGACCGCCTGGGTCGACCGACCCACTGGAGCTGAGAGTCTAACTCTCTGTCGGTCGACCCGTACGGTCGGCCGAACTTTCTAGAGAGCTCTGCTCTCTGGAGCGGTCGACCGGCACGATCGGCCGTCCTCCAGTACACAAAGGCGTGCACGTTTGTGCACGTCGGTCGACCGGTCCGGTCGGCCGACTTCAGGATTAGTCGACTTATAAAGGCTACTAGTCGACTTATCCGAAGCCTGAAACAGTTTTCTGGGATTAAAAAGTTAGTCTTTTTGGCTCAAATAAAATCTCATAACATACATAAAAATCTACAAAAATAGTTTTACTAATATACTTTGATATACAAACATGCTTGTACAAAATCAAGGCATGTTATAAAAGATTGGACTATTTTTGTAACTTGGAAATATTTGGCTCATGATAAAAACTGTATTTTCCAAAACATGTTTTTCCAAAACATCTTCAAATACAAAAACAAGATATACTTTTAAAGCATAGTGTGTATGGATATGATCCACTACACAATCAAGATGAAATATCTATGTTTTTGACATTAAGCTCTAAACTTGATTTTGGTCAAAAGATATGTAAACATGAAAACCAAAATCAACAAAACACTTGAAATCTTCACTTGAATACATGTTTGGATTTTGGTTAAAATTCTTTTCTAAAACAAACTAAATCAAGAGTGTGTGTGTGTAAATGTACTTGAGCAATCCACCACTATTCTATCCTTTACATTTTATCTAAAACATAAAAATCTTATACCTAGACACAAGTCTTCATCTTCGTGAAGTCTTCACTTGAAGGCTTCTCATCTTCTTGACTTGGTCCAAGCTTGATCCACAAGCTCCTTGGATCACACCGTGCTAGCTCCAAATCTTGACATTTTATCCTTTGTTGAGCTATGCACCTACTAAGATCTTGATAATGAATCTGTCACTAATTAAACACAAGATCATTAGTAAACATAACTTCATGAGTTGATCATCATCAAAACTAGGGTGATAGGCCTTTGGGCCAACAGATTCATCGCAGATCTTTTAGGCCGTTGTTAACCATTCACTCGGCTCATGAAAAAGGGTGTCTCTTTTGTATGGGATAAAATCTGTCAAGAAGCTTTCGAGGATAACTCATTAAACCTCCAGTCTTAGTGGCTCCCACATCAGAAAAACCATTCCTGCTTTATGTAATAGCTGTGGACCATTCTCTTGGTGCTCTGCTTGCTCAAAAGAACGACGATGGCCACGAACAGGCCATTTATTATATGAGTAGGACTCTGATAGGGGTTGGATCTCGCTATAATCCGATCGAGAAGGAATGCTTAGCTCTTGTCTTTGCTATTCAAAAGACGCGACATTACTTGGTTGGCCAAATCATACATGTAATTTCCAGAGTTAATCCTTTGCGTCTTCTCATGATGAAACCAGGATCACTGAGTTCGAGATTAGCTAAGTGGGTCATCCTTTTGTCTCAGTATGACATGCTCTTTATTCCTCAAAAGGCAATTAAAGGCCAAGCACTTGCAGACTTCCTAGCTGCTCATCCGGTTCCGAAAAGCTCAAAATTTCATGAAGATATTCCAGATGAGATTTTTGAATCCAATTTGATTTCAGAGGATGAAGTATGGCAAATATTCTTTGATGGAGCATCAAGAATAGGCCATAAAGGCAAGATCATTGCTGGTGTGGAGTTGAATTTATCTCACCACAAAACCATGTCCTTCTTAGGGCATTTTCATTGACGGAACTATGTTCCAACAATGTGGCAGAATATAACGCTCTACTCATTGGCCCTCAGCTTGCCCATAAAATGGGGGTACGCTATCTCGAAGCTTATGGCGATTCAAAACTGATTATTAATCAGGCTAAAGGAGAATATGAGGTCCGCCACGCAGATCTGGTACCCTATTATCATTCAGTCATCAAAATGGCTAATTTATTTGATGGTTTTTACATCGGTTATGTGACCCGATCCCAAAACACTAAGATTGACGCTCTGGCCTGCACTAGCAGCTGAAAATCACCTAGAGGGGGGGTGAATAGGTGATAATGCTAATCAATGCCCAAATAAAAATTATGATGCAACAATCTCCCAAAACAAGACTAGAAGCCGGATTCCCCGTGAAGGGCTCTGAACTCCTTCCTCGTGATTCCTCTGGGATATGAGTTGGAGGTGCACAATGCAATCTTGTTGTATGGGACTTTGATTGACAAGATGAATGAAAACAAGTGAATATTGCAATGAAAATAGAAAGCAAGTAATAAGAGCAATGAAAGTAAAGTAAGAAGCAAGAGCAAGTAAACCAAACGCAAACACCGAGAATTTTTCCGAGGTTCGAGCACCCAGCTCTACGTCCCCGCCTTCCCCAGAAGGATTTCTAACCACTATAACTTCACAAAGATGTTACAAATACACCGGAGTATCCAACTCCACAATCTCAAGTACAAGTTCTCTCTTGGTGATCAAAAGACCACAAACTCTCTTTTGAAAATGTCTCTTCCCTTACAAAGATCCTTGTAGAATGATGAGAGGATTGAAGCTCTTGTGTGTAAGTGAAAAGAAAAGGAAATCAGAGAGTTTTGAAAAATACTTCAGAAAATGAGAGAAATATTCAGCACAAAAACCAAGAAACAAAGCTCTTTTGAATGCCTTAAACTTTTGAAACTTTTGCAAATTTTTCTGGTAATGAACCTCTCCCTAAACACCCCTATTTATAGTAGAGGGCTAGGGTTTAAAGATAAAACTCACTTAAGACTAATTAGAAAGTATTAGGATCAGCAAATATCATTTAAACCCTTTTTAGAAAGAAAAAGACAAAATAAAACAACTCAGAAAAATAGCCGTTACTGTTCAAACGACTCTTTCGGTCGACCGGTCGGTCGACCGGAGTTCAAATAATACGACCATTGCGGGCTTCCGGTCGACCGGTCGGTCGACTGGACAGAAACAGAGAGCAACGCCATCTCAGTCGGCCAGCCGCCCGGTCGACCGAAGGACTTCGGTCGGCCGCCCGGTCGGCCGAAAAACGTGCACACGGATACGCACCAAAAACTGCCAGAACCTCGGTCGACTGGGACGGTCGACCGTTCTGACCTGACAGAGTACGGTCGACCGGTCGGTCGACCGGCTAAGGCCAAAAAAAGCAAAATTGAAACAGAATTGTGAAGGGGATTTGAAATCAAACAAAGTAGTTTTGAATAGAGATATATGTAAAACATAGAAATGAGTTTGTAGGCAAAATATTGTATACAAAAATATTTTGTATATATTATAGGGAATATTTTTGGAAATAAGATGTGCGCAAAAACGTGTGTGATAGAGCTTCAAACCTATTCACTATTCTTTAATAAAACTATAAAACTAGAAACAAATCTAATGAAATATCTAGAGCAATCTTGAAGTCTTGAGCCATGCAATGCCTTGCTAGAGCCTTCTCTTCTATGTTCCTTCCTTGACGTGCAAAAAGCCTTCTTTGCTCCATGATCCTAGAAGTTCTTGCAATAGCTAAGCAATGGCCTCCAAATGTGGTACTAACCTGAAACTTATCTTGAACAAACTAATTAGTACCAAATAGCTCTTATTTGTTTTGTTATCATCAAAACTCTAAACAAATGGAGAGTGTAACCTTTTGGGCCAACAATCTCCCCCTTTTTGATGATGACAAAACAAATAGGCTATAATAAAAATAAAAGAGAGGGTGTAAGCTCCCCCTCAAATTATGCCATGTTAAACAAAGAAAAACCATATAAGTTGCAAGCAAAAACCATGAGACTAAAAATCATAAACACCATGAGATATAAAACACTTGCAAAATACTTAAACTCAAATACAAGAATTCATGAAAACACATCAAAAACTAAAAACATATATAATATAAACTCATTCTCCCCCTTTTTGTCATACATCAAAAAGGGTTAAGAAAACATTTTTATTCAATAACACAAACATTAAGTTCACCACAAATAAAAGAAAATCTAGCAAAATCAAGTGGTTTAGTAAAAATATCGGCAAGTTGCAAATTCGTAGAAACATAATCAATATCTATATCTCCTTTCTCAAAATGATCTCTAAGAAAGTGATATCTAATCTCAATGTGCTTGGTCTTACTATGTTGATTTGCATTCTTAGTCATATGTATAGTACTAGTATTATCACAAAATATTTTTATATGGTTATAATGCAAATCATAATCAAGGAGAGTATGTTTCATCCAAAGGACTTGTGCACAACAAGCCCCCGCGGCAACATACTCTGCCTCGGCGGTTGAGAGAGCTACGGAATTTTGTTTCCTAGAGGACCATGAAATAAGACAATTACCAAGAAATTTACATGTCCCACTAGTACTCTTTCTATCTACTCTACAACCCGCATAGTCGGCATCCGAATAATTCGTCATTGAGAAATCTCCAGTTTTCGGATACCAAAGACCCATTCCAATTGTGCCCTTAATATAACGAATAATGTGTTTTACCGCAATAAGATGGGACTCTTTGGGACACAATTGAAATCTAGCACAATGACACACACTAAACATTATGTCCGGCCTACTTGCCGTCAAATATAAAAGACTACCTATCATGCTTCTATACAATTTAATATCAACATTTTTACCTTGGTCATCCTTATCAAGCTTGGTTGTAGTTGCCATGGGAGTGTTGCAAACTTTAGAGCCTTCAAGTCCAAACTTCTTTACGAGTTCCTTTGCGTACTTGGCTTGACATATAAAATTCCCATCTTGCAATTGCTTGATTTGGAGTCCAAGAAAGAAATTCAATTCACCCATGGAAGACATTTCAAACTCACATTGCATAACCTTTTCAAACTCCTTACATAAAAACTCATTAGAAGATCCAAAAATTATATCATCAACATAAATTTGCACAATTAAAATGTCATTATCAACATGCTTAGTAAAAAGAGTTGTGTCTCTTTGCCTTTAACAAAATCATTTGAAATGAGAAAACTAGAAAGCCTTTCATACCAAGCTCTTGGAGCTTGTTTCAATCCATACAAAGCTTTATCAAGTTTAAAAACAAAATTAGGATGAACATGATCAACAAAACCGGGAGGTTGTTCAACATAAACTTCTTCATTTATAAAACCATTCAAAAATGCACTTTTCACATCCATTTGAAAAAGTTTAAAATTTTTAAAAGATGCAAAAGCTAGTGTCATCCGTATGGCTTCAAGCCGTGCTACGGGTGCAAAGGTCTCCTCAAAGTCAATTCCCTCAACTTGAGTGTAACCTTGGGCCACTAACCTAGCTTTATTCCTAATGACATTTCCGGACTCATCCATCTTGTTCCTAAAGATCCACTTAGTACCAATTATTGGTCTATCGTGAGGCCTAGGAACAAGGTGCCAAACTTGGTTGCGCTCAAATTGATTGAGTTCCTCTTGCATGGCTAGCAACCAATATGAGTCCCCCTCAGCTTCGAGGATGTTTTTGGGTTCAAAATGAGAAATGAATGCAAAGTTACCACATAAGTCATGGAGTTTGGAGCGAGTTGTTACCCCTTTAGAGACACCACCTAAAATGAGTTCCTTGGGGTGATTTGTAGCGTATCTCCAATCTTTAGGAAGCGGTTGAGAGCTTTCCTCTTTATCCTCTTGAACATCACCAATGGGTTCTTTCTTTTCTTCTTGAGCGGGTGAGTCCTTCAAGGATAGTCTCTCCATGTCTTCACCTAATGGGTCAATCTCTACAACATTCTCAACAATCACATTAGATTCTTCAAATTTAACATGCATGGATTCTTCAATGGTAAGTGAAGATCTATTGAATACTTTATAAGCTTTGCTAGTAGTAGAATATCCAACAAAGATTGCTTCATAAGCCTTAGCATCAAATTTACCCAAGTTATCTTTAGTATTCAAAACAAAACACTTGCATCCAAAAACTTTAAAATATGCAACATTTGGTTTTCTAGAATGATGCATTTCAAAAGATGTTTTGGAAGAATTCTTACACAAATAAATACGATTTGAAATATAGCATGCGGTGTTTACGGCCTCGGCCCATAAATATTGAGGGAGGTCATATTCACTTATCATGGTCCTAGCCATCTCTTGAAGTGTTCTATTTTTCCTTTCTACAACTCCATTTTGTTGTGGAGTTCTAGGACATGACATTTCATGCTTGATTCCCTTTTCATCACAATAAGTCATGAAGAGTTGGTTAACAAACTCACCACCTCTATCACTCCTTATTTTCAAAATCAAAAAACCTTTTTCTTTTTCAACCCTTTTTCAAAAAACTTTGAAATGAGAAAAAGTTTGATCTTCGTGTTCCAAAAAGAAAACCCAAGTGAAACGAGAAAAATCATCAACTAAAACAAATGCGAATCTACTACCATTTAAACTCTTAGTTTTAGTTGGTCCAAAAAGATCCATATGAATTAATTCTAATGGCCTAGTTGACATGATATCCTTGATTGGTTTGAAGGAAGACTTGGTTTGTTTCCCAAGTTGGCACGCACCACAAATGCGGTCTTTCTCAAACTTCAAGCAAGGTATACCCTTCACCAATTCCTTAGAATTAATCCTAGAAAGATGGTCAAAAGATGCATGTCCTAATCTTCTATGCCAAAGCCAAGAATTTTCATCAAAAGCATTCATGCATTTAGTAGAACAATCTAAATTAAGCATGTCAATGATATAAACATTATTGTCACGAAAACCGATGAGAATACAATCATTGGTTTTAACATCAAAAATCTTGCAAGAAGAATCATCAAAAACAACTTTAAGTCCACGTCACAAAGTTGACTAATACTAAGCAAGTTATGCTTCAAACCATCAACAAGAACTACATTTTCTATAATAGGAGATGCACCAATTTGAATGTTATCTATACCGATGATAGTGCCCTTGGAGTCATCCCCGAAAGTGACGGTGCCACCTTCCATGTACCTTGATAGGGTTGTAAAGTTATTGATGTCCCATGTCATGTGTCTTGAACAACCACTATCAAGGTACCACCGCTCCTTACGTCTTGGAGCCTTGGTGTGTACCTACATCAAATAATTTAGGACTTGATTTTGGTACCCACATTTTCTTGGGTCCTAAAGAGTTAGTGCCATGAACCCAAACAAGATTATTTGATCTATTTACTTGGTCATAACAAAACTTAGCCAAATGTCCATTCTTACCACAATAAGTACATCTATACACTCTACCATATTTAAAGGTATAGTGAGTGTGAGACTTGTGAGCATGTGTGGATTTAGCATGAGTGTTGTGTGAAGTGTGAGCATGAGGAATCTTAACATGAGAATCTTTAGCATGAGAAGTGTGCTTTTTAGAAAACATTTCTTCAAGTTTCTTAATGTTAAAAGCACAATCCTTCAAAACCTTTTCAAAATCAACAATTCTAGTTTTTAAAGAAGAAATTTCTTTTTCATCAATCTTAGGAAATTTTGCTTTACAAGCAACTCTGTAAGCACTAAATTCATTTTGAGTAGAAATGAGATTGGAAGAAATTTCATCTTTTTCTCTAGAAACAATAGCAAGTTGATTTTTAAGAAAAGCAACTTCCTTTTCCAATTTAGAACATTCAATCTTTTTATTATCATAGGTTTCCGAGAGTTCAACAAAAGCATGTACAAGAACTTCTTTACTTAATTCATCTTCTTCATCAAGAGGTTGTGGGGTTACCTTTGGTGTGTTTGCCATGAAACACATGTTCGTCGTGTCCACCTCGTCTTCGGATTCGCTTTCCGAATCCCATGTGGCTTTGTAGGCTTTCTTTTCGACCGGCTTCTTTGGCTTGAAGGAGGAAGTCATCTTCTTCTTGAAATCCGGGTAATCTACCATGATGTGTCCGGGCTTTCGGCAATTGTAGCAAATGATTCTTCTCTCCCCTTTTCCTTCAAACTTCCTTCTAAAGTTGAGTTTGTTCTTACGGTACATTCTCTTCACGTTTCGCACAAGAAGGGAGAGCTCCTCATCTTCTTCTTCATCTTCTTCTTCGTCATCAAGAGTGGAGGAAGACTTGAAGGCTATGGATTTCTTCTTTAGAGGAGCGGCTTCTTCTCTTGCCTTCTTTTCCATCTCATGAGTCTTCAAGTTTTCAATGAGACTAATGAGGTCCATTTCGTCCTTGTCATTCAACTCTTTCAAGGTGGTGGCCTTTATCTCCCATGAAGAAGGAAGAGCCCGAATCACTTTTCGCACCTTTTGGTCATTGAAAATATCATCACCTAAAGAGGAAAGAGCATTGGTGATTTTAGTAAACCTTATAATCATGCAATCAATAGATTCATCATCAATCATTTTAAAAGATTCATATTGGGACCTCAAGAGATCTATCTTAGCTCTCTTTACTTGTGATGTCCCCTCGTGTGTGACCAACAAATGTTGCCAAATCTCATAGGCGGATTGGCAATGTATTACCCGTGTAAGGTCATCCTCATTCAAGGCGGTTAGGAGGGAGTTTTGGGCCTTTGAGTTAGCCTCATATTCTCTAAAGGTAAATTCGGTCCAAGTGCTTTCATCACTATCAGGTACAACATAGGGTTTGGTCAAGGATTTAGCAACTAGGCTACCTAAAGATTGTAAGAAAATAGTCATCCTAACCTTCCAAATAGGGAAATTAAGTCCATCAAATTTAGGAGGGGTTTTGATGTTATCGGCCATGTTTACTAGTGAATGAATGGATGAATGCAAATGTTGATTAGCAAATTTTAAGGATCTCTCTAAGGATGTTAAGCCAAACCTAGAGTCCAAGCTCTGATACCAATTGAAAATCACCTAGAGGGGGGTGAATAGGTGATAATGCTAATCAATGCCCAAATAAAAATTATGATGCAACAATCTCCCAAAACAAGACTAGAAGCCGGATTCCCCGTGAAGGGCTCTGAACTCCTTCCTCGTGATTCCTCTAGATATGAGTTGGAGGTGCACAATGCAATCTTGTTGTATGGGACTTTGATTGACAAGATGAATGAAAACAAGTGAATATTGCAATGAAAATAGAAAGCAAGTAATAAGAGCAATGAAAGTAAAGCAAGAAGCAAGAGCAAGTAAACCAAACGCAAACACCGAGAATTTTTCCGAGGTTCGAGCACCCAGCTCTACGTCCCCGCCTTCCCCAGAAGGATTTCTAACCACTATAACTTCACAAAGATGTTACAAATATACCGGAGTACCCAACTCCACAATCTCAAGTACAAGTTCTCTCTTGGTGATCAAAAGACCACAAACTCTCTTTTGAAAATGTCTCTTCCCTTACAAAGATCCTTGTAGAATGATGAGAGGATTGAAGCTCTTATGTGTAAGTGAAAAGAAAAGGAAATCAGAGAGTTTTGAAAAACACTTCAGAAAATGAGAGAAATATTCAGCACAAAAACCAAGAAACAAAGCTCTTTTGAATGCCTTAAACTTTTGAAACTTTTGCAAATTTTTCTGGTAATGAACCTCTCCCTAAACACCCCTATTTATAGTAGAGGGCTAGGGTTTAAAGATAAAACTCACTTAAGGCTAATTAGGAAGTATTAGGATCAGCAAATATCATTTAAACCCTTTTTAGAAAGAAAAAGACAAAATAAAACAACTCAGAAAAATAGCCGTTACTGTTCAAACGACTCTTTCGGTCGACCAGAGTTCAAATAATACGACCATTGCGGGCTTCCGGTCGACCGGTCGGTCGACTGGGCAGAAACAGAGAGCAACGCCATCTCAGTCGGCCAGCCGCCCGGTCGACCGAAGGACTTCGGTCGGCCGCCCGGTCGGCCGAAAAACGTGCACACGGATACACACTAAAAACTTCCAGAACCTCGGTCGACTGGGACGGTCGACCGTTCTGACCTTACAGAGTACGGTCGACCGGTCGGTCGACCGGCTAAGGCCAAAAAAAGCAAAATTGAAACAGAATTGTGAAGGGGATTTGAAATCAAACAAAGTAGTTTTGAATAGAGATATATGTAAAACATAGAAATGAGTTTGTAGGCAAAAGATTGTATACAAAAATATTTTGTACATATTATAGGAAATATTTTTGGAAATAAGATGTGCGCAAAAACGTGTGTGATAGAGCTTCAAACCTATTCACTATTCTTTAATAAACCTATAAAACTAGAAACAAATCTAATGAAATATCTAGAGCAATCTTGAAGTCTTGAGCCATGCAATGCCTTGCTAGAGCCTTCTCTTCTATGTTCCTTCCTTGACGTGCAAAAAGCCTTCTTTGCTCCATGATCCTAGAAGTTCTTGCAATAGCTAAGCAATGGCCTCCAAATGTGGTACTAACCTGAAACTTATCTTGAACAAACTAATTAGTACCAAATAGCTCTTATTTGTTTTGTTATCATCAAAACTCTAAACAAATGGAGAGTGTAACCTTTTGGGCCAACAGCAGCTACATTAGCCTTACCGATCGACACAACGTATTATCTTACAGTGGCTACTCGACACCTTATTTGTCCTAAACATGTGTTGAAAATCAAGGAAGCCAATATTACCTCAACAGATTTCGAACCAAGAGATTGGCAATTTCCCCTCATTGACTATACTTTGCATAATATATTGACGAACGACCCTAAAGAAGCGACATCTATTAGACGAAGGTCCCTCTGTTTTTACTATGATCCGATAGTAAAGACACTCTACCGTCTCTCATATGACGAAATCCTTCTCCGCTGCCTCTCTAATTCGGAGGCACAAGAAGTGCTTCAACATGCGCACGGCGGTATATGCAGAGCTCATCAATCAGGTCCGAAGCTCAAGGATCGATTGCACAGGCTTGGATATTATTGGCCAATCATGATAGCCGATGCCATTAAATATGCACAAAGGTGTAAAGCCTGTCAAATCCATGCAGACTTTATACATCAGTCTCTGGAGTTGCTCCATCCAACTGTTACTTTGTAGTCATTCGAAGCATGGGGAATTGATGTCATAGGGCCTATCAGCCCCTCATCAACAAAAGGTCATCGGTTTATCCTAGCAATAACAGATTATTTCTCAAAGTGGGTAGAAGCTGTTCCACTTATTGAAGTAAAAACTTTCAACGTGGTCAACTTTATCAAACATCATGTCATTCATCGATTTGGTGTCCCTAGGCGGATTATCCATGATAATGGTCCCCAATTTATAAGCCAGGTATTCTATCGATTCTGTGATAAGTACCGAATTCAGAATGTACCATCAATAGCTTATAACCCGGCTGCTAATGGCTTGGCGGAAGCATTCAACAGGATAATTATCAAGCTACTCAAAAAATTTGTTTCATCAAATAAGCGAGATTGGAATGAGAAGCTTGGTGAATGTCATTGGGCTTACCGAACCACAGTTCGGACCCCGACAGGCAATACGCCTTTTTCTCTGGTATACAGGTGCGAAGCAGTCATACCGTTAGAAATCCAGATGCTGTCATTATGAATCGCTTTAATGACCCGAATGACAAAGGAGGACAATGATTGGTAACGTCTTCAAGAACTCGAAGCCCTAGATGAGAAGCGACTACAAGCTCAACAACATATTGAGTTGTATCAAGCGCGAATCTCGAAGGCCTTCAATAAGAAGATTAAGTAAAGGGTTTTTCAGAAAGGAGATTTGGTTTTAGCCGTTAGATGACTGATGATCATGACACACAAAACAAAAGGCAAATTTCAGCCCAAATGGGAAGGATCGTTCGTGATAGAAACAGTCTATTCAAATGGAGCATATCGCCTTATGACCCCAAATGGTGATACGCTCATGATACTGATCAATGGCAGGTTCTTAAAGAAGTATTATCCTTCATAGGATCCTTCTTACAATCAAGTTAACACTACACCTCTGATCAGGACCTTCAGATCTAAGATATTTAGAAAGAGCGCTCCTTTCTTTCTCTAACATGATCGTACTGCCATAAACCAGTGTCAAGCTGATCGAGCACCGGTTGAAGAATCAAGGTTCTGAACTTTGATTTTAGCCTTATCACTCTTCTCTAATTCATTGTCGACTAGTGTCAAGCCGATCGAACACCGATGACATTGAAAAAAAAGGTGTCAAATTGTTTTAGCCTTGTCACTCTTCTCTAGTATATAAATATGTACCTATCTGCAACTTAGAAGAATAGGTCATATCTTGAAGTCAAGCATGCCTAAGCAATAATTCCAGGCATTCTGCTTTACAATCAGAAGGATGATTTATTTAGCCTGACTTTTCTATATATAGTGGTGGCATACCTCCCTCCACCTGTTCGATCGATCGAAGCTCGACCCAACGACCAAAGGGCCGACCAATCAAATGAGTTTATTTGATGACTTATCAAGCCAAACTCATTGAAGAAGGTTTATGACACATTCTCTTGCAGAACCTTTCTACTGTTACCATGTTCATATCAAGACATGGTGACCGACCAAATGGTGACCAATCGAATGAAAAACACAAATGAGTTTATCTGATGACTTATCAAGCCAAACTCATTGAAGAAGGTTCATAACGCATTCTCTTGCACGTTTATATGAAAAACATGGTGACCGATCAATGAAAGATCGAAGGAGTTTAGCTGATGACTTGTCAAGCCGAACTCATTGAAGAAGGTTCGTGACGCATCCTTGTGCAGAATCTTTCCAATATGGAAACAAGATAAGGATTGAAAGAGAGTCCACAAGGAACGATAATCTTCAGATCAAGATCTCGCAGAATTCGTGTCCATTCCTTTAATCCCCAGCTCACCTACAGAGTGAAAACCCAGGGGAAGCATCACATTACTCAAAGTGACGAAATGATCCAACGCCTCTAACGACTAAGGATAGAGGAAAATATTGGCTCTTAAGCCCAACATAAGTCCTCGATAACTAAGCATGCTAAGGGGAATAGCATGACTAGCCCAACTCAAACGGGAGTTGATAAAGGCATATCAAATCTGTTGACAGCTGAGAAATTGCTAAAAATCCTAAGGGACCTGTTCTCATTTGATTTCTCTTCAAAATCACGTACCAATTCCCGTCCATGAAATGGTAGGACCACATAAGAAGATATTCATCTTCCTAGCGAAATGACGAGTCAAACCTATCATGTTAAGATTAAACCTCTGATAGTAAGACTCTAACATACTCCCCGGTGGATAAAACCATCATCCCTGCGAATCTGGTCAACATCCCCAACAAATAAACTCCACTTATTATTCTCCTCAATAGAATGATAAGGTTCACTCAAAATTACTATTATGTTCAAACACCTCTAACAGTAATAAAATCCTTGTCATGTTACACCTATGACAGGCTGTTTTACAAATCTCGTTCTAAATCCCCGCAGAGTTCTTTGACATATAATCTTTCATGAGATTCATATTCTTAGCTCCCCAGCGAGTCTCTAATAGACCCTCTTCAAAGTCTATTATTTTCCTCTCAGTCCCCAGTGGACTTTCTTGGTTGTCACGTTAACAATACACCTCTGACAATTTCTTCCAAAAAAAATATCCAAAGGAGATATCAATTTTTCACAGAATTTATGATCAAACCTTATTTCCCCCGATGGGATTATTTCTTTTATCGTTATGTCTTGTCACCTCTGAAAGATAGAAACTTGAGCTTGGTGGTTTCTCAATCGGTTATGTCCATATTACCTCTGAACCGACAGATAACTAAGTCTCATCTTTCAGTCCAATAGGGACTATCCCTTTGTCGTTATCTCCAATTCGCCACCTCTGAATGGCGGGGCTCTGAGTCTGGCAACTTTCAATCGGTTACGTCCATATTACCTCTGAACTGACGGATGCCTAGATCTTCCCCTTTTATGGTACTCTAACTGTCATGTCCAGTTCACCACCTCTGAACAGATGAGTCCATAGCTTTGTTCTCCTTTCTTCTATTAAGGCTAGGAGATCTTACTGTCATGTTAACATTAAACCTCTGAACAACGGTTTGCAAGCCTGAGACCCCTCAGTTGGTTATGTTCAGTCAACCAACTCTGAACCAATGGGAGTCCAGATTCAACCCACCTCTGCAGTCCCTTGTGGCTAGCTGCCAAGTTAATGTGACTACCTCTGGCAGCGGATTTGAAGTTTAGTGTGTCTTAGTTTATCATGTTCAGTTTACTACCTCTGAATAGGCGGGTCCTTAAAATCAGATTCACCTCCATTTTGTCATCATGTCCAGGTCATCACCTCTGAATGACAAAATTTCTCATAGTTAGTTTGTCACTTTTAACTGGCAAATCTCAGGCTTCATTTGTCTTAGTTCAGTAGGAACTATCACAGGTTGTGGTGTCTAATTCATTATAACCTATTCATAAATCCGATGGTCTTTAATCTGTTGTGTTAATATTTACCTCTAAACAGTAAAGATCATCAAGCTCACTCTTTCCCATCCTCATCTCAACATGATTTAAGTCGAGCCATTTCTTAAATTTATTTGGTAACTAATTCTATCAGTTATTCACCTCTGATTAGATTAGTTATACTGTTATTTTCTTTCTTTTTTAGGGTTGTAGTACAACTTGAAAGTAAGAATTGCAAATTCAGAAAATAAAACAAGTTGGAAATGTAATAACGGAGTCAAATAAAATCACTTTTTAATGATTCAAAAAGGGGGATACATGGATTACAAGCTACGAGGGTGCTTTGTAAGACTTGATCCGTTCTTCAAGGATGGCTAGCTTATTCTTCCTCTCCTCAGCAGCTCTGATGAATGCCTGCGATCTCAACTTGGCCTCATTAAAGTTCGCTATCTGGGATAGACGAGCCTTAATTTCAGCTAAAGTTGTCCTTTGAGCTATCTCCTACTGCAGGACTTCATCATTTTGAGCTTTGAGCTGCTCCAACCGAGCCATCTCCTCTAGGCGCACCGGTTTAGCCTTGGACAAAAGAAAATTAGGCCTCTTGATCATTTCCTTAGCCTTCTCAACTTTATCCTCGACATCAAGAAGAACGCTATAGGAAGCATCAATGGCATCTCCAGTCTCTACTCTCCTTATTTCCAAGGATTTTAAGTCTAAAGATATTGCCTTGGCTGTTTCCTGTGCTACAAAGTGAGCCTCACATATTTGAGCAACGAGGCATTCGAGCTCTTCATCAATGAAGGAATCCAAACCTAAACTGCTAAGGTGGCGCCATTCGTCTAGATCCTTCTCAAGCCTTTTCACCAGAAGCTCCAATGCGGCAGCCTGGTCATTCCCTCTAAAGTCTCGAATGCTTTCGATATTTCGAGAGAGGACTACCTTTAAAGCATAAAATGAGGTGGTTGAGCCCTTCAAGACCAGAGCGACAGATCGCTTTAGGCTTTTGTAAAATCTATCAACCATCTCGGCCACAAATTCTTTCTCGGCTTTAACTACTTCCGGTGAACGTGTGACCCCTGAAGACAAAACTTTCACCGATTTCACTGTCATAACCGTAGAGAAAATGGCAGAAGCACTGGCTGGAGAAAGACGAGGGATCACCGGTGATCGGGGAGGAGTCTTCATTGAAACCAGTACACCAGCCACGATGAAAGTAGGGCTGGTAACTATTTCAGGAAGAACTGGCTCGACAACTAGTATCAGAGACGTATGGCTGGTAATTATCTTCAGCCCAGTGGTCTCAGGATAGGCAGCGTCAAAGAAACCACCGGCATCTCACCTACCGATGCAGTTGGGAGCGAGAATGGTTCTGTAACCACCATCTCCTCAACCTCTTTAACTCCACTGGCAGGCTCTGGCTGATAAGAGGACAAGTCGTGATACAAGACATCCGACTCGGTAATGTCCGTTGCGGCTGAAGTACTTGCCTTGCCCCTGATTCTCTCAGGAAGATCAGCTGGTTTCCTTAAAGTTGATGCACCCAACGGAGGAGCACCTGTAAAAAGACGTTGTTGAAACAAGGCATAATGAATATCAGGAGAGAATTGCTTACAAGAGATCAAAGTATTACCAAGAGGCGATACCGTGTCAATTGCCTGAGCCGCAGTCTCTCTTCGGACTTCCTCGATGGCAGCGCTAATTCCGTCAGGCTCCATGGAAAAGATTTTGACAGTTGCAGCAGGGACGTCCGGCTCACCTTCGCTCGCCGAAGCCTCTGTGGTCATCCTATAGAGCTTGAGGCCATTGGACTCTCTTTCGAGGTCCCAGCACCCGAAGGACCGACATCAGCCGCGTCACCTCTGGAATCTTCTGAGACGATGAAGTAGCTAGCCTTGTCACCTTCCTTATAAGTAAACAGAGGATTATAATAATCCCCCTATTCTCCTGCAGTATCGGCTCCTGATTCTCTTGCAGTCTCGGTTCCTGAATCATAGGATAAACAAATGAGCTATACGAAATATATAAGTACATATCAAAAAATGAATGAAACTGGTCTTACCCAGGCCGGGAACAGCTTTATCAGTCGTCTACTTTTGCGCTGATATTTAATAACTAACGGGGCAGGAGGAGGAGGCACTGTAGCTTATTCGCCCTCTGTAATAACAGTGGGAGTGTAGCGACGAGGCTCCTTCACCACCCTCTTCCTATGTGATCCACCTTACCGCTTTCGTTCGAAGTGGACGTCGGGATCTTCTTCCTCCACCTCTTCCACCTCCATGTCTTCCATAGGAGCCGTGCCTACCCCGCCAGGAACATCTGCTGGAATCTCAGCTCCTGCAGCTCTTTCAAAGCGAGGACTTTCCGCGTCCGAAGCTTCACTATCGGTAGTGGCGATGAACTCTGGGAGGCCTGGCACCTGGACCCCTTTGCCCTCACCCTTCTCGGTGACTTTTTGCTTCAGTCGCTAAGAGATTAACTTCATGCAAAAAGAGTTAATAGAAAGTCTAATAGGCACGGAGTTTGAAGTTCTGTACCATTGACAGAACCCCAAAGTCATCAGTAGATTCGAGGTCCTCAACGGCATGCACAGTCGTGCCTCAGTGCAGCCAGCAATGAAGAACCGCCAGGCGCGAGCACCATCGATGAGGCTCCTCATGAAAGCCAGGCTAGCGTTTAGATTACCAACATAGAGTTGGTCATACCCGAACTGACGAGCAAATCGACTAGGGACATACGGCTCTAAATAGTAGGTATCCCCGCTCCTGTACACCAGATGAGATGGTCGGATGCTAACCAGCCATTTAAAGATTCCCCGACTCATCGACGTCTTTCCATCTCCCACATCCTTGAATTCCTCGCCATAGCCCACATCGCGGATATAAAGGAAGCACCGGAAGAGACTATAGACATCGTACCGACACAGCAGCTTGCTGACCGTAGCCACACAGGTCCGTGACCATGAAGATCCCTCAAATTGGCGGAGAAGCGCCATTCGGACACCCTCTGGAGGCTCTTCACCAGCTTGAATAATAGCTGGGCAGTGAAGAGCAAACCATGCCATCAAATAGGTATATGGCAAGCCGATCCTGGGGTTTGGTCCATCACGGGGTAAGATGGTGCCCTTCCCCCTTTTCGTCGTTGGTGGCCTGCAAAAAGCCTCCATCAATGCACGAAGGCCTCGCTGAATACAACACACCATTGCCGGAAGAAGTCCAAGGGAGCGACCGTGGACTAGACAAACGGCCGGCAATAAGAAAGTCGGAAGAACGACGTCGGTAGAGGGAGACGACACCACACTTCTCTTCAACCAGACCGATAAAAACCCCGCCAAAAGCACCTTCTGGGACATTGGTTGACGGGCCTGACGATGGAAACTCCTGAGAATGTCACCCTTCTCATGAATACCATCGTTTTCTTCCAAGACAATATCTCCCTGGGAGTGTTCTTTCATCCTCCAGAAAATGTCCTCGTCTGCAACCCCGCAGTAAGCCGCTTCAGGAGCATCTTTCAGGTTGGGGAACAGATAATTCCCCCAGCTCTTTGAACTGCTCGAAGCTCCCTTATGGTTCCCATGCATACTCGAGCAGATGTAAAAATGGCACATCACTTCTCGGTACGTCTCGAACAGGGCGGGCTCCTGCTTCTCCAGAAGTGCCAATTCCGCCTCGCATAGGAAGTATTCTTCATAAGGGAGAGATCACATTGACAGAGTAGAGACTTCCCACATCTCATGTAAAGCCATACCCAATTCGCCTACAGGGGTAAAGAAAGTCCCTGTAGCTGGACAGTATAACTCGAAGATGGCGTAGAAGTTTGCTACGCTCATCTGGATACCAGAGCAGGTTGCCCTAACAGTCTCATGGAGTCCCAGCCTCTCCAAATCCTCTTCAAAATGGGCCAAGACGTATAGGGTCAAGTTCCTCCACCAGGCCTTAGGAGGATGAATCTAGCCTGGGGTCCTGAAATCAGTCGCCGGATAGTTACCATAGACTCTAAAGAACTGATTTCCAAAGGTCTGAACCATAACGGGATTCCCTCCCACCGGGATGTCTTGGAGAATGTTTCCGGAGTGAAGACCCAATATGCAGCAAGGAAGACTTGCCCTTGAATAGCCAGGAGAAGTCAGTGGTCTAGGTAACCTGCCATTTCATCTTCCGAGGCCTCGTCACGCATTGAAAGAAAGACAGCGGGAAATGACGCTTGCTAGACGGGAGGTAATGCTTCTCGCCATCCAGATTGAAGATCCACTGCCCTTCCTTGGCCAGTAGCTGATGATCGGTGTCAAGCGTTGTGTCCCCAAACATGAAGCCAGACTTCCGATAAATTTTTCGGTTACAATCCTCGAGGGGAGCAATAGTTAAGATGCTCCTCATGGTACGCTGATCTCCGGCGTGGATCAGGGCGTCCTGGCCAGGAGCGCTCTGCTTAATAAATAATGAGGCTTGCCTTTGGAATTGTAAGCTAATATTGCCATCCAGTCCCCTGGCTGTTCCAAAGAGGCTGTTCAAAGGTCCCGGTCTGCAAAGCAAGAAGAAACTATATTAGTCCATTAGCCAAAGAAAAAGAAAGCTAAAACAAAAAAGAAAATTGTTACTAAGGCTCAGCTCCACATCCTGCACGAAGGCAGAGTGCAGAAAATCTCCAAGTGTTAGCTTCGCGTTCTGTTGCTGAACAGAATGCGGAAAAGCCCCAAGGGCTAACTTCGCTGGAAAGGCACTTGTGCCTAAAACTGTCCAAAGGACTTTAAAATTCTCTTTCCAGCTACGCCTCTAGAGTTAGCTTCGCATCCTGTCATTTGACAGAATGCGACCCGCCCTAAGGGCTAGCTTCGTATAGAAGCTGAGAGAAGAAACCATTGGTTTCTAAATTCAAGTTGAGAAATTAAGGGGAATTAAATCCCCTAAAAATTCGTAAAAGTCAAATTAAGGGAGTAAAACTCCTTGAGATCACAGGATCATGATGGATCACTCTAGATTCATAATGAAATAGCTAGAAATTGACTTTGAAAAGAGATGAAAATATCTGAATAAAAGGGAAAAATTCCTACCCGTAATGGGGCGTTCGATGGCCGGAGGAGGAGGGGGCGCCTCCGTAGCGGAGGTCGCTGCCTCTTTGCCTGGTCATCATTTGGGAGCCATGAAGAACTAAGGAGTTCTGAAAATCAGAATGAAGGAGAAGAAGAAGAAAGAGACTCGCTCTCTGAAAAATTCAAAGTATTTTAAGAGAAGTTAATTCTCTCTTTCATCCCATTGGGCTTTTATAGATATAAACTGTCTAACTTCGCCTCCTCAAAAGGAACATAGGCGGTCGTTTCAAATTAATTTGAAATGATGCTTAAGCACCTTCCCCGAGAAGCCTTGCTTTAGCTCCGCCAAAAGCTAGCTCCGCTGCGAATTCAGCGTTGACTTCGCGCAACGCTTGAATAACTTCGCTGAAAGATGAGCTTTAGCTCCGCTAAGAGCTCATCTCTGGCTTCGCAAAAAATTTTGCTAGCTCCGCTGGAAGCTTGTTCCTGACTTAGTTGGAAATTCATCTTCAGTTTCGTTGGAAGCTTAGCTCCGCTAAGAGTTTTTCTTTCCTCCTCAAGAAAAGGCTTACCTAAGCCAGTCCGTTCCAGTTGCTTTCGAAGTTCAAAGTGAAGAGAAGGAGAGCAAAATAAATCAGTGAAAAGAAATTATTTTCTTATTGATTCTAAAGGGAAGATACATTGGTAATACATTAAGATTGTCTTTCATACAATAGAATCATTGCTCCAAAGGCATATAAGTTGTCCTATCTACTTTCACGGTGTACAACAACATCATTGTTCCAAAGACAAACAAGTTGTCCTATCTACTTTCAGGGTGATAAGCCATCTCAACTGGACACGAAATGTCTTCCTCCTGCACAAGGCCGTAATCTTTCGCTTAATGGCAGATTTTGCCATCAAGAAGCTGGATCTTCTGTGATCAAAATTGGCAAGGGATTGGTTGCCGCTAAGAAGCTGGATCTTCCGTAATGAAAATTGGCAAAAGAAGGATCCAATACTGATGATGTCCGCCTTCCCGAAGTGGATCATCTCGGATAAGCGACTACCAACCCCTTCCCGAAGTGGATCATCTCAGATAAGTGACTACCAGCCCCTTCCCGAAGTGGATCATCTTGGATAAGCGACTGCCGGCCTCTTCTTGGAATGCGCATCAGCTGCTCCAGTATGTTCCTTCTGCTTATGATCAAAGTTTCAACTTGAAAATAAAGGGGCAAGTTTTTGTTCTCTTTCATCAAGACGAAAGAATGGGGAGTACAGTACACTGCAATGCAAACAGGAAACAAGTTAGTTTTTAAAAAAAGGGGGGAAGGAACGAAATGTTAAGTCAAAGTTTAGTTCTTTGGGTGAAGCTACCCAGTTGTGCCCTAAAAATGGGTTTCAACTAAGAAGAGGATAGCCTCGCTTGCATGGTAACGTTAGACTAGTTTAGTGTAAGCCAAGTCCTAGCCTCGCCTATATGGTTAGGCTAGACTGGCCCGGGAGGGCGCAGTCTCAACCCCACCTATATGGAAAGACTGGTTCAACCTTAAAAAGGCCAAGTCCTAAACCTCGCCTATATGGTAGATTTAACAGATCAAGGCAGGAACTACGCATGGAAAGATCCTTTGCCTAATCAAGCAATAATGCTAGCTTCGCCGGGAAGCTTAAAAATAGGGCTGAAACCCTTTTTCGAGAGTTAGCCGAATGCAGAGACCAAGGGAATTTAATCCCTGAGATAGCTGGTAAAGCTAAGAAAATTAAGGGAGATAAACTTTTTAAAGTCACTGGATGGCCGAGGCTCACCAGATCTTGATCGTATAGTAATCAGAGTGAGAGTCTCCACTACTTCAGGGACCAAGTCTCCTTGCTTGAGCAATAGGGAGGAGTCATAAATCAACCTCCTAGAAAGAGAGGAGTATGTTTCTCTGAGAATGACTATTAGAGTCCTATTTATAGGCCTCGTGGCCTGACTATGCCACTACCACTTCAAATTTGGGAGCACGGGCAAAGTTAAAGCATTCAAATGCTTGACCTTGAGAAAGGGAATAATCTCCCTCAGGAATACACACGAAGTTATTTAAACTTTAGAAAAGGGAATAATCTCCCTCGTAAATGCAAGGGAAGTTATTCAAACCTTGAAAAAGGGAGCAATTCCTCTCATAACTCGCAAAAGCGGTTAGCCTCGGGAATGGAACGTCGCTCCATCACAGAAAGCGCGAGGCTAATACTCATATTCCAACTCGGTTTGAAGCGAAGCTACTTCAGGAGGTCCAAAGGCGAAGCTACCGAGAAGCGCGAAGCTACACGAAAGCGGATTGTTACAATTCCTCAGCGAACCTATTCCAGCCTGAAGGTGGGGCTAAAGGCGAAGTTGAACTCAACCACCAAGGCGACGTTCACATTCACATACCATCAAATAAAGCAGTTCAAAGTATTTTAAAATCTAAACCATTCCATTATAGATTTACGGAAACTTTGAAGGGGTCTTATTGACACTCGAAAAAGACAGAACTTCCGCATTCATCTTCAACCGGTTTGAACGACGTCTAACTTACCGACATCTACAAAAATAAGTCGAAGACAAGTTGATGACCAGAGACAAGGCAGCAACATGGACATTACTGATCCAGTAAAGCAAATAGTAGGCCAAAGTTACCTTTGGAGAGACCTAAGCAGGTCTAAGATGCACAGTTAGCTTAATACTTAGCCTGGCATAAGCCCAAGGTAAACTTCATAGCTCCGCATGGAACTAAAAGCTTCGCCTAAGCTTGGTTGGTAGCCTCGCTTTGAGGCTAACCATTAGCTTCGCCTGAAGTTTCCTATTTAGCCCCGCAAGAGGCTGATCCAAGAGCTTCGCGCAGAAGCCTATCGCTAGCTGAGTCATAGCACCGCTATGGAATAAGTCATAGCTCTGCTATGGACTGAGTTTTAGCTTCGTACGAGGCTCTGAAGGAAACTTCGCCTGAAGCTATGAGCTAAGTCTTAGCTTCGCATGATCTAGCTTCGCATGATCTAGCTCCGCAGTGAGTTTTGCCAGGTCATCAAATTGACCGTTTCAAAATCCCACGACGCATTAATGGGTGAACCCCACTAGTTTAGTGGGACTAACACCACTTTAAGTGGGCGGTTACACCCACCCACTTCGTCCCACATTAAGTGGAGACAATTAAGCCATAACGGCAAGAGGACGTTCGCGCAAAGCTAATGACTGATTCAGTTTTGCTGAATTCAAGGGGACAGTTACACCCCACTTTTGGCTATAAATAGTCCCTTACTAGACACATGGAAGAGAGAACAAGGACGGACAGAGAGGAGATTGGCCTAGAAAAAGAAAAGAGCAGAATTCCTAGCAAAAGGGCTCTACTGATCTTCTGCTCTCCATTTCCCCAAACCAAGCGAGAAGATAGCCTTACTAGGAGGCAGTTCAATCACTTGGGATAAAGTGGTCGTGCGCTGATCAGATCCTACCGACACATTTCCCTAGAAATCCAGAGGAGATCTACTTATAATTCTTCTTTCTGTTACTTGTAATTTCGCTCCTCAAATCTTTCTTTTTGTAAAGTTTTCCCCTGAATAGGAAATTTTCGATAGAAAACAGTAGCCAGCGGTAAATTCTTAGGGTATGTTGTTACATCCAAAGGAATTCACCTCGACCCAGAGAAAGTCCGCGATGTCCAGGAGATGCAACCTCCAAGGAATCTCAGGGAGCTTAGAGGGACAATTAGTATACATCCGTAGGTTTATCTCCAATCTCTCAGGACGATGCCAACCCTTCACCAAATTGATGAAGAAGGGTATTTCATTCATTTGGGACGATACTTGCCAAATAGCGTTCGAGGAAATCAAGCGATACCTTACGCAACCACCTGTCCTTACAGCTCCGGTTCAGGAAAACCTTTCCTGATATACGTCCGAGCAATGGATCATTTTTTAGGAGCTTTGCTAGCCAAGAATAGTGATCAGGGACACGAGCAGGCAATCTACTACTTGAGTAGAACTATGATCGAAGCCAAACATCAGTATAACCCGATCGAAAAGGAATGTTTGGTGTTGGTTTTCACCGTCCAAAAAATGCGACACTACTTGGTAGGTCAAACTATACATTTCATATCAAAAGTCAAACCTTTAAGATTGCTTATGATAAAGTCATCATCACTAAATGGTCGATTGGCGAAATAGGCCATGTTGCTCTCCCACTATGAGATGCAATTCCTGCCACAAAAAGCTGTGAAGCGACAGGCGGTGGCAGATTTGCTGGCTGAGCATCCAGATCTAAGGGCGAACAAAATTTATGAGGATCTCCCAGACGATATCGCTGAAGTTTGCTTTACCCAGACATCTTTTGAAGGACAGGTGTGGCAACTCTTCTTCGACGGCGCATCGAGAACGGATCCACGAGGAAATATCGTAGCAGAAGTGTGGTAGTACTTGTCTCCCCATAGAACTACATAATTCCTCGTGCATTCTCATTAACCGACCCATGTTCCAACAATGTGACGGAATACAATGCTCTCTTGATCGGGATGCAAATCACCGATGAGATTGGCGTTAAAAATCTCGAAGCATATGGTGACTCAAAGCTCATCGTTAATCAAGTTCGCGAGGAGTGCGAGGTCAAACATGAAGACTTAGTACCCTATTATAAAGCAACTATTTACATGGCGGATACCCCGCGAGCAAAATGCACATGCAGATGCACTGACATCTCTCGCTGCTTCCTTGGCTCTTCCAGCCGGAGTAGTAGAGAAAATACTCGTCTATAATCATGACTTGTATTGTCCAAGATTCGCTTTTGAAGACTACCAAAAGCAAACAGGAAACCGTCAAGCCAAAGAAGCTCTAGAGACTTCAACAGGTCCAGAGCTCAAGGATTGGTGATTCCCGTACATCGACTATGCATTGTACGGTATCTTTTCTGATGACCCCAAAGTGGCGGCTGCCATTAGAAGGAAAGGCCCTAAATTCTACTACAATGCGAACAATGTATCGCCGATCACATGATGAGATCCTCCTCCGCTGCCTGTCACCAAAGGAAGCACAGAAAATACTCAAAGAAGCGCATGACGGCATGTGTGGAGCTCATCAGCCTGGTCCGAAGCTTGGAGATCGACTCTAAAGACTGGGGTATTATTGGCCAGGGATGATCCCTGACGCTATCGCTTACGCCAAGCGATGTCGCGCTTGTCAGATCCATAGTGACTTTATCCACCAGGCACCAGGACATCTTCGCTTTACAACTTCTTCCTGGCCATTCGAAATGTGGGGAATGGATGTGGTTGGCCCCATCAGCCCACCTTCATCAAAAAAATATCGGTCATCCTAGCCATAACCGATTAGTTATCCAAATGAGCTGAAGCTATTCCCTTGAGGGAGGCAACAACATCTGACGTGATCAAGTTCATTAAACATCACGTAATTTACAGCTTTGGTGTGCCATGACGAATTGTCCATGATAATGGCCCCAGTTCATCAGCCAAGCCTTTCAAAGATCTGCAACAAGTTCAGAATTCAGAGTGTGTCTTCAACGACATACTATCCAGCCGCTAACGGCCTTGTAGAAGTTTTCAACAAGACTATTGAAAAACTTCTCAAGAAATTTATCTCGAAAAGCCAACGTGACTGGGATAACAAATTAGGTGAATACTTATGGGCTTACCGTACGACGGTCTGAACCCTGACAAAAGCCATACCATTTTCTTTGGTATATGGGTGTGAAGAAGTACTCCCGTTAGAAATTCAGATCCCATCTCTACGCGTCGCCTTGACAACAGAGATGACAAATGAGGAGAAGTATCGACTGTGACTCTAAGAGCTGGAGGCTTTAGATGATAAACACCTCCAAGCTCAACAGCAAATCGAGCTCTATCAAGCTCGAATTACAAGAGCCTTCAACAAGAAAGTCAAGGAGCGGACTTTCAAGAAAGGTGACCTTGTCTTAACCATCAGAAGACCCATGGTGATGACACGTAAGACCAAAGAAAAATTTCATCCCAAATAGAAAGGACCATTTGTAGTGGAGTCAGTCTATTTAAATGGAGCATATCACCTTATAACCCCAGACGGCGATACGCTCATGATGCCAATCAACAGCAAATTATTGAAGAAATACTATCCTTGGTAGCATTCTTCTCCTGATCAGGTTAATACTACACCTCTGATTAAAACTCCAAATCCAAGATGTTTGGAAGAACGCCAAAGAAAAGCTTCTTTCTTCTTTCACTGGATCACATCACGATCGATCAGTGTTGAGCCGATCAAACGTTGATTACATCATGATGCATGATGTAAACATTGAAAGAAGATACAAAGTGCAAGACTTCAGTTTTAGCGTTGTTACTCTTCTCTAGTTTATCTATGGACATCCGACGCCTCCGATGGCTAAGGATGGAGGAAATTGTTGGCTTTTAAGTCCAATATAAGTCTTCGATAACTCATCATGCTGAGGAAAATAGCATGGCTAGCCCAACTCAAACGGTAGTTGGTAAAGGCACAACAAATCCGTTGATAGCTGAGGATTTGCTAAAACTCCTAAGGGACTTGGTCCCATCCTCTCCACCAAAATCTCCTACCAATTCTTACCCACAGAATGATAGTGCCACAGAAATACCTGTGTTTATTTCTCCAATGAAATGACCTGGGACTTGTTACGTTAACAGTAAACCTCTGATAAGCCAGATTTTCTGATCCCCAGTGAATTCAGTCAAGTTAATATTAAACCTCTGACAACGAAACTCATTTAAAATCTCCATTGTTATGTTAATATTACACCTCTAACAGCACACTCCCATGTACCTAGATAATCAATGATTGTCACGTTAATATTAAACCTCTGACAATTCATTTTATTTTCGACCAAAGTCCCCTACCAATTCTCTCCCATAGAGTGGTAGGTCCATAAGTTCAATCATTGTTAAGTTTAATACCATACCTCTAACAATGGAAAGTTTCAATACTCCCTAGCGAGTACAAACTTCACTTGTCTCTCCCTTGCACGGGTCACAAGTCCTCAAAATTACTCATATCGCAAATCAATTCTTGTAAAGTTAACACTACACCTCTGACATTCCAAACTCCACTTGTCAATTCTCTTCAATAGAATGGCAAGTTCTTAAAATTGCTTATATTGCAAATCAATTAACTGTCATGTTAACATCACACCTCTGACAAATTACTGTTAAGTTTAACACTACACCTCTAACAGTGATTAAGTTACTACCAGGTTCACTATTAAAGCTCTGACAGTCACTTTTCTCAGGCTTACATATCGAAGCTGAGATGAACGATGCTATGTTTAACATCACACCTCTAGCATCCAGTTCATTGTTAAGTTCAACAATACACCTATGTCAATAACTTTTCCTCAGGCTTCCATATCGAAGCTGAGATGAGCGATACTAAGTTTAACATCACACCTCTAGCATTCAGTTCATTGTTAAGTTCAACAATATGTAAGTTCACCTAGAGGGGGGGTGAATAGGTGATGGCTAATCTAATGGTCACTTAATGCCTAATAATGCGGAAGCTAAAACAATTATGACCTAATTAAATCTTTTACACTAAACACCACGTATAACACAAGAGTGTTGCCGAATTCCCCGTGAAGGGCTCTGGACAAACTCCTCTAGATTCCCCTTGAATGGTTTGAGGTGCCGCGTTGGCTCTCTTGGTTGAATACAAGTGTTAGTCACAATCCCACGCAAGAATATATATCAATTATGCACACAAGATATATCAAGCATGTAAATGTAAAGACAATATAAGCTATGCAAGATATAAAGGAGATAGAGAGAGAGAGAGAGAGAGAGAGAGATGGCAATCGCAAACACAAGGGTATGTTTCGAGGTTCGAGCACACTTGCTCTACATCCCCGCCTTCGACACACGAAGGATTTCCACTATGCAAGATCCCAATGGATCTCTCCTCGGTGCCGCAACACCTACAAGCCCTCGGACTCCCTAGTCCCTTACACACCACAAGCCCCACAAGCTTGCCGAGGCCGCACCTCGAACCAAAGAGTTCACAACCGAACTCCAAACCACCACGAGCACACTTGCCCGTCTCCTCAAAGTACAAGATTGAAATCTTGGTGATCCAACACTTTGATCACCAATAAAAGCTCTCACTACAACACTCCTATAAGATGAATAGCAATGGATAGCTCAAGTGTTTGTGAGAAAAGCAAGGATTGAAACTTTGGTGAAAAACTCAAGAACTCTTTTAAACACTCTTTATAAAATCTTCCCTTTAGATAGGAAATATTTGCTCACTATTTTGTGGAGAAAACTCTTCTGAAAGTATGGGAAAAACTGGCTCTAAAGGTCTCCAAAATCTTGGCTCAAAACAATGACAAGACCCCCCAATTTATAGGCCAGAAAAATATAGCCGTTGGGGTCTGTCAGAGCTGCCGGTCGACCGGTCCGGTCGACCGCCAACGGTCAAAAATCCGACCGTTACAGCCTCCGGTCGACCGGCCCAGTCGACCCAGAAGAACAGAGAGCACTGCTATTAGTTCCGGTCGACCTGCCCGGTCGACCCGCCAAACGTGCACGTTTTTGTGCACGTCGGTCGACCGTTGCGGTCGACCGCACTTGGTTCCGGTCGACCCGCCCGGTCGACCGACCTCTGTACAATAGGTTAACTTGGAGCATAGTTTTAAGATCTAAAACGTTCGAATTTGGGAATAAGTATATAGGATGAATTTGTAGATATTGAAGTCTTCTTTCTAATGCAACTTAAATCAAATCAATATCAATTAGGAATTGAAAGTTATCAATAAAATACTAAAAAGTATCAAATCAGAAACTGTAAACTATTTTTTCAGACTTCAACCCAATATTTGACATTCTTAACATTTAAATCAGAAACTTATTATTGAATATTAAATGTAGCTCTGAAAGTCGTCTTTAAAATGCAATATAAATCATGTTAATTGAATATAGGAATCAAAAGTTATGACTAGAAAACTAAAAGTGTGTCGAGCAGATCAGCAGAACGGTCGACCGAGAAAACCCGAGAGTTCTAAAATGGTTTTGGTTAAAAACACATGTATATTTGAAACACCAAAAACTAAAACGTTATTTTTCTAGAACTAAAAATCTTTTATGAAAACCCATATAAATCAAGAGTGTGTGTGATATGAACTTTGAGCAATCCACCAACTATTCTATCCTTTACATTTTAACTAAAACAAAATCTTATAAAAACAAACCTAGACACAAGTCTTGATCTTGAAGTCTTCCCTTGAAGTCTTCTCATCTTCTTGACTTGGTCCAAGCTTGACACCGTGCTAGCTCCAAATCTTGGCTTTTTATCCTTTGTTGAGCTATGCACCTACTAAGATCTTGATAATCTGTCACTAATTAAACACAAGATCATTAGTAAATATAACTACATGAGTTAATCATCATCAAAACTAGAGTGATGGGCCTTTGGGCCAACACAATACACCTATGTTAATGACTTTTCCTCAGGCTTCCATATCAAAGCTGAGATGAGCGATGCTAAGTTTAACATTACACCTCAAGTATCTAGTTCATTGTTAAGTTCAACAATATACATATGATAATGACTTTCCCACGAACTTTCATATCGAAATCGAGATGACTAATGCTAAGTTTAACATTACACCTCTAGCATTACCTCCACTGTCAAGTTTAACACTACACCTATGACAGTAATATTTTCAGTTTTCCCAAATGAAGCTGAAATTTCTGTGAAGTTAAGTTAGCATCACACTTCTAGCTCACATTCTTGTCAAGTTAATATCACACCTCTGACAAGATCTAATTCAACCCGTTAAGTTAATATCATACCTCTAACGATAAAAATGCTTCTAGATCCCCAACGGGTCTAGTTTCGCTTGCCATTCTCATTCATGGATTGGCAAATCCACAAAAACCATCCCACTCCTGTCAAGTTAATATCACACCTCTTATAGTAATTTTAAATTTCTTAAATGGAATTCTCCAATTTGACTTGCTAAGTTAAAATGTTTCATTTCTAGCAAATCAAAGGGTAATCACTTCTACTTGACTGATTTTAAATACAAAGAGGAAGTCAAGACATATAAGAAGACAGGAAAAAGTATCACTTTTATTGATATTCAAACATATGAAAGTGATACAAGGCGCTCTCTTATACAATAAGATTGAGTGTAACAACAAAGGAGTACAAAGAAGTCCCTCTTGCTCAATGAAAGGTTGCACTCACTCCTCAAAACATTAAAGATACACGAAGTTCGCCCTCTTGACTGCGTCCAGGAATAGCGGATCAACTTCCTCTTCTCTTGAGAACAATGGTGTTTCTGAGGTCAAAATGAAGGCGAGCATTCTGATTCCACTCAACCAACTAGTGTGAAGATCTTCATAAGATCGTAATCCTTCGCTTAATGGGAAGCTCCACCACCAGAAAGTTATCCAACGATCATGGGTTATTTGTCGCTGTCACTTCTTTGGGTAAGATCGGGGAAAGGAGGATTTGAGACCATACTGGTGACGTCCTCTTTTCCGTGACCTTCAAAGGCGCCATACCCTCTATGACCATGAAGAACCCGAGGCATTACTGGTGCGTCATGTCCAATAAGGCATTGACGTGTATCAGCAACCGCGCGGATCCTCCTCGCCCTTAGACAGAAGCTCTGACTTCCCGAGTGCTCGCCAATCGAACAAGCTGGCTGGTCCAAATATTCTCCCATGAACCCGGCAAAGACGCTAGAAGCGGTACTATCGATATGGCCAGAACCTGCAAGAAACAAAAACTCAAAGATTAAAATTCTGCAAAGACAGAAACAGGAAGTCAGAAGCACGAACACGAGGCTAAAGTCATGAACTCCAGATGCGGATTTAACCGATGCAGGGATAAAAAGTATGTATCCAAATGCAGTCTGGTGTTTGATCGGTAAAAAGTATGCACAAGTATAAGTAAAGAAATATGGGTCGATGTTACTGCTTTTGTGATTCTTTTGTACTAGCAAAGTGGCTATACGGGTCGTATCCACAAGGAGGGAGAGCGATGAAAGCTTTACACGGCAAAACTTGAACATTCCCTTATCAAGATCCAATCGAAGGCGAGAATAAGGGAAGAAATAAGGGCACAAATGATATCGGCAAATATTAATAGGAATATCTCTAACTTACTAAAACAAATAAAGCTTACAATCTATAGATCATCAAAAATCGTTAAGCATGAAATATAAAAAAGGGAATACTTGTAAGTAAGTTAGAGTTAAAACCCTCGTCTTAAAATGTCATAGCTCTCATTTGCACAAGGCTTATTTCACACTATTGACTGATTTGGGTTATCAATCAAGTTATTAGAGATTAGTGGGTTAGTAGTTAGTTGCCATGCAACGAAAGAGTTAGTTAGACATGAGTAAGAAAAGAAAAGAACAAGAGAGAAGAAGGAAAGAGAATGAGTATTACACTAAAATAAGAAAGTAAAGGTAAATGGAAGACACCAAGTAAATGGAAAGAAGAAAGAGAAGTATTACTTGTATAAGCTTGTCACCTTCAAATACAACTTGTACACACACTCTCTTTCACTGTAATGACTAAACTAACTAGAAGAAGAAGAAAACATGAAAACAACAACAACTCATAGAAACAAAACAATAACAATTCCTAAAACTTTGGATATCTCTCTGAAGAACCCCCAAGAGGGGTATTTATAGGCATCAGAGGAAAGGGGCCAGGGGGCAACCCCTGGCCCAAGGCACTGGCGTGGCCGCGCTAGTACGGTCGCGAAAACGCGACCGAGCTACGTTTCCGCGGCTGTACCAGGGCGGCGCACACAGCGCCGCCGGCTGCATGCTGGCGCTTCGGTCCCCTGTCAGTTGAATCTTCTAAATTTCTGATTTGATCCCCTGGTCTACCAGAATCACCTCCTAAAGTCAATGGCTACTTTGTAGACCTTTAATCACCCATTAAATAGTGATTTAGGGTCTTCTTCTTCATTGCACACCATGGACCTAGGATCACACAAGCAATCTATTATTAGCGGTATTTTATAAAAGATAAATGTGCAGATGTGATAAAAATTATGCACTATTAGAGACTAATCACTGTTAGACTCGTGTCTGATATGTGAGACGCGAGGCATAAATCAAAGATGCAGATGCGGGTCTTAAAAATCGCCTGAGGTAACTTCAAGATGCAGAGTTCGCCACACTCGCGTCTGAGACGTAGGGCTTGTCATGTTCGCATCCAGAGGTCTCAAAAGAGCAGATTTAAAATTCTCTAAGTCAAGAACCCCAAACGCGAGCTTTATATGCAAAACTCACGTTTCAAGACCCAAACGCAGAGTTTACCACACTCTCATCTGAAGAACTTGAGACTTATGCTTTGAAATCAATGAGCTTGTGTTTCATCAAGTAATGCGAAAGGCGCATTTGCAGAGCAGGGACGCATGAATCCTAAGAAAAAGATTTCAGAAAGAGATAAGAGACGGAGTATCTTCATGGACAGGGATGACAGAACTTCAGAGAGACCGAGCTTTATAATGGCAAAAGCCAGTTCCTACCCGAAGAAGAATTCTCTAGAAGTTGGACTTTATTTGTCAAGGCACGATCGTGAAAGCAATTAAAGCAATGCTTTTTAATCTTGAAATCACTTAACAGTGAGAATCTTCGAAGAAGATTGAAAGAAAGCGTGAAAGATTTGGGTTCTTTTTTATTCTTCAGAACACATGCCCTTGAAGGGAAGGTGGACAATCAAGACGGAGTTCTTCAGAGCACGTGCTTGTGAAGGAAAACGTCAAGATGACTGACTGTTAAGAGGCTGTGGCCTATTTATAGGCTCTCTAGAAGGCCTACAATTAATGGCATAAAAATCAAAGCCATTATCCTTAATTCCTACACGAATATTAAATCCAGTGTGGATGAGACACGTGAATTTTTACTCCAGAAAACACCAAAGACACAAGTTCCCAACCGTCAATGCCGACTTGGCGTTGAAAGATCCAACAAAATCTTTAAGACTGATTGTATGTGATGCTTTAGAGGCTGCGTCATGAAGTCCGCATCCTTTCACAAGCTTGAAGGCTGCATCCTGAAGTCCACATCCTTTAACAAGCTTGAAGGTTGTGTCCTGAAGTCCATGTTCTTGCAGATACTCAAAGGTTGCGTTCAAAAGTTCGTGACCTTTCACAAGTCTGAGGGCCGCGTTCCCTTTATCAAATTGGAGAAAGCAAAGTCGCGTCCTCTCAATGATCCAGAGCCGCATCCTCTCAATAATCCAGAGCTGCATCTTCTCAGTGAGCCAGAGCTACGTCCTCTCAGTGATCCAGAACCACGTCCTCACAAAGTGAGAAATGCGTCTCCACTTCAATGTTCGTGTTTCTCTAATATATAAAAAAAGAGAAAGTCGCATTTCTACTTCAAACGAGGTCTCTGTTTCCAAGGCAACATGACCCCTGCGTCTACAAGACTTATGTTCAGTCTTTACTTCTGCAATCAGTTCAACAGTACATTGGTACAAGCAGATGACTATTTCCCTCCGGTTCAACAGTACACTAACAACCAGCTCAGAGCACCGAGGAAATCTGGACTGCGTATCCAGACACTCACAATGATCATTTCTGGTGGCTTCAAAGAGTTTAACAATGCACTCACAGAGACCAAAACTCAGACAAGATCAAGCTTAAAATATCTCAGAAGATTATTAGTCCAGTCTTGAGAGCATTGCTGCTAAAAGAAAAGTTCAAAGTATTTCAAAACCCGTCTCAGTCAACCACAGAGTTTTGAGAACTTTGGAGGGGTTCTGTAGACTGTCTAAAAACACTGAAGAAAAGTCATCAGAGAACATAGTCTATACTCCATACGCGAAGCTAATCATAGCCACTCGTGTAATGCCAAGACGCAGTGCATGAAGCCCACGCCTCGACATCAGTACAGTACCAAGCGCGAGGATCGAAGCCCGCATCCCAGCTGCATTGTAATAACCAAGACGTGAAGCTCAAAGCTCGCGTTCTGGCATCATTGCAGTGCCAAGACGTGAGGTTCGAAGCCCGCATCTCAACATCACTGTAATCTCAAAATGTAGAGCCTGAAGCCCGCGTCTGTCAAAGTTTGAAGCCCGCATCTAGCAAGGTTCAAAGTCGGCATCCAAAATGTGAGACTCGAAGCCTGCGTTTTGACTACAGAGAAGCTCTGTGTCTTGGTTATAACTGCCCTCATTACTGGGTTAATTACTGCCCACGTAATAAGGGGAGTTGTAATACCCCGTTCCCGGAATATGTACTTAGATACATTTTTTTGATTTTTGATCATATTTTTTGGTTTGGTTTTCATACTTATTTTTTTTATGATTAATTATGTGATTGTTTTGCTTTGAATCAAGATTCGAAGACTCGGAGTCAACCCTACTCTGAACTGGGGATCCGATCCTAGTATATTACTCGATTTAGTCTTTTCGATAGTAATATTTGATCCATTCCAGTTTCAAATACTGTTTTCCAATATTTTAGAATTTTCATGATTTTCCAGATTTTTTCTGAATTATTTTTAAAAACCCTAAAATTCGGATTAATCCGTACCGCTAGTTTATTCCTGAATTTTTAATTTACAAATGGAGTCAAATTTTGGGAAACCGCTTTCACATATTTTTTTAGAATAATATTTACTATCTTAATACATTTTTGGGGATTTTTAGAATTTAACATATTTTCGCCAGATTTGGTGTCGACCGATATCGGCGGTTAATTTCAGGATTTTTAATTTGAAAACCGTAAAGAATTTATTGAAATGGATTTTAACATAATTCTTAGAATAATATTCTTAATTTTTGAGAATTTTTGCGAGTCGTTCTGAGATACTTGATTTTCGGATGATTCTGGTATTTTTCCGAAAGTTTTCCACATCCGCAGCCGAATCTGGGGAATCCGTCACTCTAATTATTTTCACTTTTTATTCCAATAAAATATTTCTCTTTTTTTCTTTTCTTTTCTTTTTTCTTTTTCTTTCCTTCCTTTTTCTTCCACCATATTCTAAAATATTCTCCATTCTTCCATTACCTTCTACACCTTTCCACCAAAATATCTCCTTCAAAATATCCCAAATCACTCAAATTCTCCTCTCCCATCACCCTGGCCGGCCAAGTCCACCTCACCCCTCTCCATTTTACAAAAAAACCCTCACCTTAATTCTTTTTCTTCTCCTTTAACTCCAATTCCAAATACAAAACCCTTATCTTCTTCTTCCCTTTCATTTTCTTCATCAAAACCCTAACCACCATCAACTCTTCTTTCATCTCCATCACAACCACAACAACTACAACTTCTCTAACTCCCAACCATCATCTTCTTCTTCCTCCATCTCCATTTAAACCACCAGAAACTCCAAAATACCACCAAAAACCCACCATCTCTTTTACCTTCTCCAAAACTACCACCACCACTTAGCCCTACCACAAAACCACCACTACGCCACCTAACCCTAAGCCAGCCACCATGCCTGGCTAGGGGTCAAGCCCCCCTTCTCTGACACCATCTCCGATGACCACTTCGACGATCATTCTAGCGACTATTTCGGCAACATCTCCACCACCTTCAACAATGTCACCACCACCATCTTTTACTACACCCTTTTCATCTCCATCTCATCTATTCTTCTCCATCACCAGCACTATCACTTTCACCATCACAACACCACCTCCTCTCTACTTCAACCTCCAACATCACCTTCACCATTACCTCCTTTACTTTTCTTTTCATTCCTACATCAAAATCCATCTCCTTCACCAAATAACACCACCACCAACGCCATCACCCTTTCCTTCCTCTCACCCTCCTCCTCCTTGAGGCCTGCCACTACCTAAGCCACCAAGGGGTGGCACACCACCCCTAGAGCTGGCGGCCACCCTAGGGCCAAGCCCCCTCTCCTTCACTCGCTTCGTGTTTTTCCTCGCTCGGGAATTCGGACGCGCATAGCTATAAAAATTGGTATTTTAGGCGAGTGACTTTCCTCACAAAAATAGATTTGTATTGAAATTAATATTGTGTTGTATTTAGAATCAGTCTGGTGTGATTTTACGGGTAGGTGTATTGTATTCTATGGAGATGGCTTGACTTGTACCGGACTGATATACTGTAATGCTTGTAATAATGTAGAACAACTCGTGCGGGTACTCTTGTACCGACTCTGGGTTTCTGCCCACTCCCGGGATGGCTACCCTATGGTTTCAGTCTTGTACCCTTTTGTGGTAACTACTGAGAGTGCGCTTAGACCCCGAGCATACTTTGGTCCCGGACTCTCTACTCAGCCTTCAGGTTTCACTACTCCACGGTAGTCAAGATATTATCATGCTTATCTGTATGCTCGTGTTGTACTAACATCGCAAGTACTCTTGTACCGACTCTAGAATGTTGCCCACTCCTGAGATGGCTACCTAATGGTTTCAGGCCTGTACTCTTATGGGTTTCGTGGTAGCTACGGAGAGTGCGCTTAGACCCTGAGCATACTTTAGCCTCCGGGTTCACGCCCACTACCTCGAAAGAGAAGTGCGCTCAGACCGTCAGGTCTTTCAGCTCCGCCTGGTAGGCGTGCTTAGCGCTTTACCACTAGATTTGTCTAGGCGAGATGTTGCCAGATTTTCTACTCGCACTTTAAGCCGAGTCGTCTAACCTCGCCAGGCGCTCTAGTGTTAAACACTGACTGTGCCTCTAGCCTGCTCAGCTCCGCTTGATTGTACTCAGCTATTACTCTATCACTTATCATATACATGCTTGTTATGTTAATGCTTGACATACACTTGTCTGTATCACTTAACAACTGATATGTTATCACCTGACAGCCGACATGCTACTACTTGACACCTGCTCATGTTATATCACCTACCCCCTGTTATGACATGACTTATCACTTGTCACCTGCCGGATCCCTTGTCATTGTCATGTTAAAACCTGATACCTGTTATGATGAACTCTCTACTCTTGATTATCACATTACGGGAATGTAGTATCTGATCTCTTGTTATGTACTCTCGTTATGCTTGTTATGAACTTCCGTTATGCTTGTTATGTACTCTCGTTATGACCAGTTATGTTCCTACTCATTCCTGTAATCTGATAATTATTTTTAATAAGTTATAAAAAGGACAACCTACACGGGAAATGGGACGAAGTGATGGATGTCGGTATGATGCCTTACTTATAATGGTGGAATACTAAACTGACGATTCGTGTTACGGGGATTTCAGGCCCCAATGGCTGTGTCCCGGGCGGACGGAAACTATTATAAGTATGAGCTATCAGTTCCTCATCAACTTCCAATAACCAACCTCGACTTACTTATATATAGATGTATGTGTGTTGAAATGTACACCAGGACATATACCGAGATATATGGGTCAGACGAGTAATAATAATAATAATATGCCAAGATAATAACTTCTTGTGTTACTTTGCAAACTTGGTTATGTCACTTATCTCGCCACAATTGCTTTCATCGGGTTTACTTTGGATTTTCAGTTTTATGATGATTATCATATTATAGCTGCTTACATCCTGTTTTACCACTTGTGTTCTATTCCACCAGTTTCCTGCCCTTCTCTTATTATACCATGAGTATTCCCTGCTTTATATTACTTGTTATCTCTGTACTGCTCTTGTATGCTTGTGCTCATGACATGGTTTTCAATGCATGTTTATGATTTGAATTTATCGATACACATGTGCTTATCTATGCATGCCACTTGGCATTCGCATCACCACTCGTTGTGGAGTTTTGACTCTCTTGGATCCTCATGTCCAGGTCCTGGAGCTTGGAGCTAGGGGATTCTCCTAGTTACTGATCAGAGTGGCATAACACCCATAGCTCTTTCCTCCAGCTTTTTCCTGATCAGATCTTGGGACTCCTCTTGTTGCTCGTAAGCACTTCTCAGCTTTTGACTATGTATATTTCATTGTAAATCATACTTTTATCCTTTGGAGATGTAATATTCTTGTAATATTGTATCACTCTTTGTTATAATTATGTACTTGTACTTTTATGTTAGAATGTATAATGCACCACGTACTTTCGAACTCTGATTCTTGCATGTACTGATTCTTAGCGTATATACGTGAGAGTATTTCTGACCTGCGTATATTCGTCGCAATAACGTCTCCGTACCCGCAGGATCAGGGCATTACAGGATGGTATCAGAGCCTAGGCTCTACATCCTCAGTACGTCCAGACGGCAAATTAATGGTAAAGAAATTTGCAACTGGAATATAAAAATCTTGGTTATACAATCCAACTACAAGTGTAGAATTATCTATCCCTTCCTTCTGATCCATTTCTTGAATCCTGAGACCCTTCAATTACTTACCTTCCAGCTCCTCCTTGTTACCCCTTCAACAAACTCAGATATGGAAAGACAGGAAACACGTAATGGTCATGATATTTCTCAAGATGGATCCAGCAGAGACAATGACAGCCTGATGAGGGTACTTCAAGGGATGATGCAGAGTCAACAGGACTGTTGGTTGCACCTGATTGAGTTAGAACCAGCACACAAATATACAGAATTTCAGAACTTAAGAATAGAATGCGCAAGTACTCATTCTACCACAATAGCAAGTGGCTATGCGGGTCGTGATTCACAAGAAAGGACTAGCGATGGAAGCTTTTTTAGCAAGTTCTCTTTAATTCACTTGAAATGGTTAAAGATCTTCTTTTAGTTCTTGAAAAGAAAAAGAAAAATTAAGTTACAGTTTAGTTAAGAAGAAAGTGGTAGATTGAGAAGGTGAAGAAAATAGAAGATGAATTTATGCAAAGAAATTAAAATAGTGAATAAAATGGTTGGGAGATTGTGGTGATCTAAACTAAAGAATTAAAAGAAAAGAAAGAAACCTAAAAGAAATACTTACCTCCTCTGGTTGATGACTTACCTAGAAATCTTGCATGTTTTACCTTACTTCGGAGGCGATCAACGCATAACCCATAAGATCGAGCCCAGTCCCATTCGCATTACATCATCAAGAGAGTAAGAATGAAATAATACAGAATCTTGAGGAGGAGAACATCATCATGAAGTATCGGTGGCACTCACACAAACATGGCTATATTGATGCTTCTAGATTCACTCGGATATTCATCAAAAAACAAAAGAGGAAAAGTAGAAAAGAGAAGAACATATAAATAAAGAATAGCATAAAGATGTTACATTTGGTTGCTTGTAGAAATTATGAAAGAAAGGAGGAGGTTATATCGGTGTCACTCTCAACATAAGTCTCTCTCTTACTTACATGTATCTCAGTCTAACCTATGCTTACAAAGAAATAAAAATTACATAAAATGAAAATAAAAATCTACACAACAAAAGAATGAAAAACTGGCCTAAGAACCTATCTCTGCTTTATCGTCCTCTTTTGCCTTTGAGATTGCAGGTATTTATATGAGAAATGCAGAGGGTAGAGGAGTATGAAGATAGAGAAAGCTGGCTATTTCTGAATTTGAATCCTCCACTTATCTCCAAACCTGATTTGATGTGGATATTCAGTTATGATCTGCAGCTTGTTGGCGTGTTAATTGCTGAATATAACTTATCAAAAGATAGAATTAGAAATAGAAATCAACTTATGAGTTGTAGCCATTTAAGTCTTCTTTCTGGATCATCTTAAATCATCATATTTGAGTTTCAGTAGCAAAGGTATGATTCAAATACAAAAATGTATCCAGTCAGAATCTGAGTCAAAATTGGTTCATCTCATCCGTTGATCTTCTCTCTATTCATTTATCCCTTTGGATTTTGAATTTGAATTCTGTATTTGATGTTATCCTCGATTGATCTTTAGCTAACCAAAATGAATTTATAAAAATCCGAATTTTACCGATTTCCATTTGGTGTTATCTTTCTGATTTGCTCTGATCTTCAGTTGAACATTTGTCTCAATCGTTAATTTGTTCTAATTAGATCTGAGATCATCCTCAGCTAACCGAATAGATCCAGTTAAATCTGATTTTAATTGGTATTTATTTGGTTTAATTCTCTTTCTCTTCATGATTATTTTCTTCAAAATAGACATTTAAGATAAGGAAATTAGCAGATTTACTACACGATAAAAGTAGGAGTGTAATGAAAAGAATGCAAAATATGTGTACGATCACACCCCCACACCTATCTTTTGCTCGTCCTCGAGCAAAACAATAAAATTAAACCAAAAATTATTAGAGCACTTTCGCAGGTTACGCGATTGCACTGAGCATGTGCAACAAGCCGTTAAACCTCTAGCCCCTAGAGGACGAGTTTTGTCTCGTGAGGATTTTTAGTGGATTCCACCCACAAAATCCATAAAGAAAGAGAAACAAAGTGTTAGTATTTTGAAAACACATTTTGAAAGAGAAAAAATATTTCAAGTATTATTGTAAGAGTTCAAGTAATCTATAAGTTATAGGAAAATCAAAATTTTCATTCTTAAACTTAGTCTTAATTCAAAAACTTGAGGTATGGAGTCAAACTGTATTTCTCATCTAGTCTATTATTCTATCATAAGTTATATGCACTTTTGTGACCGTGAAATTTTGACTCAGGGTTTTTTAACTCTAACTCTTATAACTTATTATATATATATTATTTTTTAATTTTAGGTAATATTATTCCTTAGTTCTATTAGGCTTTCTAATCTGCCCATGTAATGTGCCTTTAATCGGTGACTCCCAAATCAAACGGTCTTAGGGAACCATGTGAAAAACACCCCAAGGACTTAAGAACTCAAGCAAATAAGGCCACAAAACTAAAGATTTTATTATATGAACCGCTTTTAGGCGTGAATACTTATGCTTTATGAGGCACAAATATCCAGCTTAATCAGAGGATTACATATATATATATATATTTTAATAAGACATAAGAATTTTTGTTTTTGAACCCTAAGTGTGTAAGTGTATAAAACATGCACATATCAACAAGGTAAAAATCAAAACTAAATTATTTTTTCAAATTTTCTTCCTAACCTTAGAAATCAAACAAATAATTTTATTTTGACCAAGTATAAGAAATCTTAATTATAATTCTCCTATTCCTAAAAATTGACTTAATTTCTTATAAAAATATGTCAAAATATTGTTTCTATTTTTAAAAGTAAAGAAAATGTTAATAATATATATATAAATTTTAATAATAAAAGAAAAACCTAAGTTATGTTAAAACCCTCCCTCACATCTATCTCATGCATTGTCCTCAATGTATGAATTAATGCATAGATGCATGAAAAAGAAGAAAGGGAAGAAAAATATTACGTTAAGGTGGTGGTTTCGGTGGTGGTCTGATTGGGTCAAGCGTTCTACCCAATCAAGATAATGTGGTGGCTCACGGAACCCACCTTTATTGACCTCTTTTCTATGTACATATTTACAGTCCCCAATATGAATAGGATCATGAAAAATCCTATCGTGAAACATACTTCATTTACATGACCATGAAATTACACCTAGAGGGGGGTGAATAGGTGTAAGGCTAATCAATTCAATATTCAATGCAAAATAAAAAAGAGATGATGCAAACGATCACTCAAAGTAAGACTAGAAGCCACATACCTTGTGAAGGGTTCTGAACTTCTTCCTCGTGATTCCTCTAGATAAGAGTTTAAGGTGCTCAATGCAATCTTGTTGTAAAGAGTATAGATCAATAATGAATGAATGGATATAAAGTAGATAAGAGAGACAAGAAATCAATCACAAACAAAGAGATTTGTTTCGAGGTTCGAGCCACCGCTCTACGTCCCCGCCTTCACCACCGTGAAGGATTTTCAATCCACTAAAATTTTTCACTAAAGGAATTACAACCACTATAGAGTACATAACTCTCCAACACACTCTTATAGTCCAGAGGTAGCGTAGCAACAATACAATAAGCACTGGGTGATTAAAAGACCACAAACTCTCTCTTGAAAACACTTCTTTACAAAACCCTAGAGAATAATATATAAGATTTAAGCTCAAGGCTTTGTAAGTGAAATTTAAAAATAAAAGAGAGATTTTAAGAACCAAAACTTGAAGAAGACTTTTGAAAACAATAGCACAAAACTGAAAACAAAAAGCTCTTTCACTTGAAATCTCAAAACTTTGATTTTTGAATTTGTTGTTATATTCAACTCAACCCTAATGACCCCTTTATATAGGGTTTTAGAAGAGCAAACATAGAATAGTTTTACAAATAAAAGAGGTAGAAATTGACCCTCTAATATAGCTTATCACGTTTTAAATTTGAACATGTTTTAAAAATAGCTTTAAAAAAACAGTTGTTTCTGCGAAACTGGCAGACTGGCGGTCGGCTGGTCGGTCGACCGTCAGATTCAAAAAATCTGACCGTTAGCCCTCCGGTCGACCGAGACAAAATCGAGGCTAACCTGATTACAGTCGGTTGACCGCCCGGTCGACCGCAACAGGGACCGGTCAACCACCCAGTCGATCGGGAACGTGCACACTCCTAATTGCCAGAACTTCGGTCGACCGTATGGTCGACCGTTCTGGCCTGTAATAGGACCTAGGCCAAAATAGTTTTGAAAACTCTTTTTGAAGATATATAAAATTTTGAAATATTTTTGTTTGAATTTTGGAAGATAGGAAACATACATAGCTACTAGATATAAGTTATAAACTTGATAAAAAGTATTTAGAAAAATTGAGAACCAAAATCATACTTTGAAAAACGTGCATTTAGTGTGTGTGTGTGTGTGTGTGTGTGTGTATTTTTGAGCTTCAAAAGTATATACTAATCTTTAACAAAAAAATCTACAAGATGAGTCTACAAACAGGCATCTCTGAAACTTGATGTTGAGCAGTGATTGAGCTAGAGCCTAATATCCTATGCTTGAGAATTGAGCCATCAATACCTGTACCAACCTGAAATTTATTCTTGAACTTCTATTAGTACCAAATAGCTTTTATATGTTTTGTTATCATCAAAACACATAACCCGGGGATTATAACCTTTAGGCTAACAATCTCCCCCTTTTTGATGATGACAAAACATAAAAGCTATAAAATAAAATATAAGAAGGAGGTAAAAGCTCCCCCTCAAAAGATGCTCTATTATTAAGTACAAAACATGAAACATATATGAAGATAAACATCAAAACATGAAAACATATATGAGATAAACATCAAAACAAACTCATACTTCCATACTTCCCCCCTTTTTGTCATACATCAAAAAGGGTAAACAACCATGAAAACTCATCAATCAATAATACAAACATTTAGTTCACCACATATAAAAGAAAATCTGTTAAAATCAAGTGGTTTAGTAAAAATATCTGCAAGTTGAAACTCAGTACAAACATAATTAATTTCAATGTCACCTTTCTTATAATGATCTCTAAGAAAGTGATATTGAATCTCTATGTGCTTAGTCTTACTATGTTGATTTGCATTTTAGTCATATGAATAGTACTTGTATTATCACAAAATATTTTAACATGGCCATAATGCAAATCATAATCAAGGAGAGTATGTCTTATCCAAAGGACTTGTGCACAACAAGCCCCAGCAGTAACATACTCCGCCTCGGCGGTTGAGAGGGATACAAAATTTTATTTCTTGGAAGACCATGAAACAAGCTAATTTCCTGAAAACTGACATGTTCCACTTGTACTCTTCCTTTCCACTCTACAACTTGCATAGTCAGTATCCGAAAAACTCGTCATTGAAAATTGTTCGGTCTTCGGATACCATAGAGCCCTTCCAATAGCTCCCTTAAGGTATCGAATAATGTGTTTTACCGCAATCAAGTGGGACTCTTTAGGACAAGATTGGAATCTAGCACAAAGACAGACTAAAAATGATATCCGGCCTATTAGCCGTTAAATACAACAAACTACCAATCATGCTTTTATAAAGTTTTATGTCTGCACTTTTACCTTGTTCATCCTTATCAAGTTTGATTGTGGTAACCATGAAAGTTTTGCTAGTCTTTGTCCCTTCAAGTCCGAATTTCTTGATGAGTTCCTTTGTGTACTTGACTTGACTTATAAAAATTCCTTCACTCCTTTACTTGATTTGGAGTCCAAGGAAGTAGTTTAGTCCCATCATAGACATTTCAAACTCATTCTGCATACATGATTCAAACTCTTTGCAAAGTATTTCGTTAGTAGATCCAAAAATTATATCATCAATATAAATTTGAACAATGAGAATGTCACTATCAGCATGCTTAGTAAACAAAGTAGTATCTACTTTACTTTTCACAAAACTATTTGAAAGAAGAAAAGTTGAAAGTCTTTTATACCAAGCTCTAGGAGCTTGTTTTAAATCATATAAAGTTTTATCTAGTTTGAAAACAAAATTTGGATGTATAGGATCAACAAACCCAGGAGGTTGTTCAACATATACTTCCTCTTCAATAAAACCATTTAAAAATGTGCTTTTGACATTCATTTGAAAAGGTTTGAAATTTTTATAAGAAGCAAAAGCAAGTGTGATCCGTATAGCTTCGAGCCGTGCTACGGGTGCAAAGGTTTTCTCAAAATCGATTCCTTCGATTTGGGCATAACCTTGGGCCATTAATCTAGCTTTATTCCTAACAATATTTCCCGACTCATCCAACTTGGTCCTAAAAATCCATTTATTACCAATCGTTGGTCTATCACGGAGTCTAGGAACGAGATGCCAAACTTGGTTGTGCTCAAATTGATTGAGCTCTTCTTGCATTTGAAGCAACCAATATGGGTCGCCCTCGGCTTCGAGAATGTTTTTAGATTCAATATGGAAAATGAAAGCAAATGACCACACAAATCATGGAGTTTGGAGCGAATAGATACCCCCTTTGATACATCACCTATGATGAGATCTTTGGGATGACTTGTAACATATCTCCACTCTTTTGGAAGTGGTTTAGATGGTTCCACTTCATCTTCTTGAACTTCACTATTAAGTTTTTGCTTGTCTTCTTGGGTAGGTGAGACCTCCAAAGATGCTTTCTCCATGTCTTCACCTAAAGTGTCAATCTCTACAACATTCTTAATAAAAGTATCAAATTCTTCAAACTTAACATGCATAGATTCTTCAATTGTGAGAGAGAATTTATTGAATACTCTATAAGCTTTGTTAGTACTAGAATAACTAACAAAAATACCTTCAAAAGCCTTAGCATCAAATTTACCCAAGTTATCTTTGGTATTCAAAACAAAACATTTGCATCCAAAAACTCTAAAATACGAAACATTGGGTTTTCTTGAATAATAGATTTCAAAAGTAGTTTTAAAAGAATTTTTACAAAAATAAATTATGTTCGATATATAGTATGTGGTGTTTAGGGCCTCAGCCCATAAGTATTGAGGGAGCCCGTATTCACTAATCATAGTCCTACCCGTTTCTTGAAGAGTACGATTCTTCCTTTCAACGACTCCATTTTGTTGTGGAGTTTTAGGATAAGACAACTCATGCTTAATTCCATTTTCTTCGCAATAAGTGATGAAGGATTGGTTGATGAACTCACCACCTCTATCACTTCTTATGCGCAAAATCGAAAAATCTTTTTCCTTTTCAACCCTTTTTCAAAAAACATTAAAATGCGAATAAACTTGATTTTTATGTTCCAAAAAGAAAATCCATGTAAAACGGGAAAAATCATCAACTAAAATAAAACATAGCGATTTTCATTTAAACTTTTAGTTTTAGTAGGACAAAACAAATCCATGTGGATCAATTCTAATGGCCTAGATGTCATGATATCCTTGATTGGTTTGAAAGAGAACTTGGTTTGTTTCCCAAGTTGGTGCACATCACAAATGCGGTCCTTTTCAAACTTCAAGTAAGGAATACCCTTCACCGATTCCTTAGAATTGATTCTAGAAAGATGGTCAAAAGATACATGGACTAATTTTCTATGCCATAACCATGAATCCTCATCAAAAGCATTTAAACATTTAGCTTTGCAATCTAGATTTATCACATCAATAATATATACATTATTTTCACGAAATTTGGAAAGAATGCAATCATTGGTTTTACAATCAAAAATATTACAAGAAAAATCATCAAAAATAACTTTGAAATCACGACCACATAGTTGACTAATACTAAGTGGATTATGTTTAAGACTATCAACTAAAACAACATTTTTAATTAAGGGAGATGTACCAATCTTGATGTTACCTATACTGATAATCTTGCCCTTAGAATCATCTCCGAAGGTGATGGTGCCACCTTCATCGTACCTTGATAGGGTTGCAAAATTGTTGATGTCCCACGTCATGTGTCTTGAGCAACCGCTATCAAGATACCACCGCTCCCTACGTCTTGGAGCCTTAGTATGCACCTGCATCAAATAATGGAGTTGTTGACTTTGGTACTCATATTTTCTTGGGTCTTATGACGTTAGTACTTCGAACCCAAACATGATTATTAGTACCATTTATACAATCATAACAAAATTTATCTAGATGACTATTTCGTCCACAATAAGTACATTTATAAATTCTACCATACATGAAAGCATGATGTGCAAGAGCATGCTTGGTGTGTGATTTAGAAGTGTGAGCATGTGTAGTATGAATGTGTTTCTTTGAAGCATTTTTCTTAGAAAACATGTCCCTAATTTAGCTTTATTAAACTCATATTTCTTTAAAACACTTCCCAAATTGTTGATTTTAGTTTTTAAGATAGAAATTTCATTTTCATCAATCTTGAAAAACTTAGCTTTACATGAAACCTTGTATGCATCAAATCCTTTTGTCTTGATAAAAGAGTGGATGACAAATCATCTTTTTCTTTGAAAAGAGTAATAACTTTGTTTTGAAGAAATTCATTTTTCTTTTCATATTTAGAAAATTTTTCTTTAAAGAATCATAATTATCTGAAAGTTCTACAAATGCATTTACTATAACATCTTTAGTTAATTCAAAATCATCAATAGATGGTTCAGAATTTACCTTGGATGTGTTTGTCATAAAACACATGTTTGTTGTGTCCACCTCTTCTTCGAATTCACAGTCATCAATGGATGATTTTCTTATCCTCCTTTCCTTACGATCGTCTCCTATGGTTGTACTTTGCTTTGTTGTATGTTCTTCTTGCATTTCTTACGAGGAGAGATAGTTCTTCACATCTTCTTCTTCTTCTTCATCGTCGGAGATGGCGGGAGTAGACTTGAAAGCGATAGTCTTCTTCTTTTGTGGCGCCATTTCTTCTCTTGCCATTCTCTCTATCTCATGAGTCTTAAGATTGCCGATAAGACCAATGAGCGCCATCTTATCTTTGTCATTCAACTCCTTCAATGTAGTGACTTTGACTTTCCAAGATGGTGGAAGTGCACGAATGACCTTCCGGACCTTTTGATCATTGTTATTTCATCACCTAAAGAGGAAAGACCATTAGTTATTTTAGTAAACTTTGTAATCATATCATCAATAGATTCATTTTCATGCATTTTAAAGTTTTCATATTGAGAACACAAGAGATCAATTTTAGCTCTCTTGACTTGTGAAGTTCCCTCACGAGTGGCCAATAAGTATTGCCAAATCTCATAGGCAGATTTGTAATGAATGACCCTTGTAGTGTCATCCTTATTCAAGGTTAGAAACAAGGCATTTTGAGCCTTTGAATTAGCCTCATATTCCTTGGCGGCAATATCAGACCAAGTGTCATCATCACCGGTGGGTACACTATAGGGTTTGGTCACCGCCTTTACCACTTGACTTCCTAGGGACTGCAAAAATATGGTCATCCTAACTTCCCATATAGGAAAGTTAAGGTCATCAAACTTGGGAGGGGTCCTAATACTGCCGGCCATTTTTTACTAGTGGATGATGAAGAAACTAATAGAATGATTAGAAAATTAGGATCTCCCTAAGGATGTTAAGCCAAAACTAGAGACCTTGCTCTAATACCAATTGAAATTACACCTAGACCTGGAGGGTGAATAGGTATAAGGCTAATCAATTCAATATTCAATACAAAATAAAAAAGAAATGATGCAAACGATCACTCAAAGTAAGATTAGAAGCTGTATACCCCGTGAAGGGTTCTGAACTTCTTCCTCGAGATTCCTCTAGATAAGAGTTTGAGGTGCACAATGCAATCTTGTTGTAATGAGTATAGATCGACAATGAATAAATGAATATAAAGTAGATAAGAGAGATAAGAAATCAATCGCAAACAAAGAGATTTGTTTCGAGGTTCGAGCCACCGCTCTACGTCCCCGCCTTCACCACCATGAAGGATTTCCAATCCACTAGAACTTTTCACCAAAGGAATTACAACCACTATAGAGTACATAACTCTCCAACACACTCTTGTAGTCCAGAGGTAGCGTAGCAACAATACAATAAGCACTGGGTGATCAAAAGACCACAAACTCTCTCTTGAAAACACTTCTTTACAAAACCCTAGAGAATAATATATAAGATTGAAGCTCAAGGTTTTGTTAGTGAAATTTAAAAATAGAAGAGAGATTTTAAGAACCAAAACTTGAAGAAGACTTTTGAAAATAATAGCACAAAACTGAAAAACAAAAAGCTCTTTCACTTGAAATCCCAAAACTTTGATTTTTGAATTTGTTGTTATATTCAACTCAACCCTAATGACCCCTTTATATAGGGTTTTAGAAGAGCAAACATAGAATAGTTTTACCAGCATAAAAGAGGTAGAAATTGACCCTCTAATACAGCTTACAACGTTTTAAATTTGAAAATGTTTTAAAACAGCTTTGAAAAAAACAGCCATTTCTGCCAAACTGGCAGACTGGCGGTCGACCGGCAGATTCAAAAAATCTGACCGTTAGCCCTCTGGGCGATCGACCGGTCAACCGAGGCTAACCTGATTACAGTCGACCACCCAGTCGACCAGGAACGTGCACACCCCTAATTGTCAGAACTCCGGTCGACTATGCGATCGACCGTTCTGACCTGTAATAGGCATGGTCCACTGCCCGGCCAACCGACCTAGGCCAAAACAGTTTTGAAAACTCTTTTTGAATATATATAAAATTTTGAAATAATTTTGTTTAGATTTTGAAAGATAGGAAACATACATAGCTATTAGACATAAGTTCTAAACTTAATAAAAAGTATTTTAGAAAATTTGAGAATCAAAATCATACTTTTGGAAAACGTGCATTTTAGTGTGTGTATTTTTGAGCTTCAAAAATATATACTAATCTTTAACAAAAAAATCTACAAGATTAGTCTACAAGCAGGCGTCTCTGAAACTTGATGTTGAGCAGTGATTGAGCTAGAGCCTAATATCCCAATACTTGAGAATTGAACTATCAATACTTGTACCAACCTGAAATTCATTCTTGAACTTCTATTAGTACCAAATAGCTTTTATATGATTTGTTATCATCAAAATACATAACCCGGGGATTGTAACCTTTGGGCCAACAGACCAGTCATGGAAAATCATCACGGAGTCATCATGGTCATACCTATGTCTAACAAAAGAATGTGACTTGGTGGAATGGTTGACTTGGGCTCAAGAATGATAGGTTCAGGAACCAATACTAACTCGGCAAAATCAAATTTGTGTTCGAGAGTTAGTTTTGGTTCAAGAGTTGAGTCTAAGTTCAAAAATTGAAATTCACATTCTTTTCCCATTAAATGAATGTGACTATCTAAAATTGGTGATTCCATTTCTAGATTTATGGGCACGGGAATAGATGTTGGCTCAGGAAATTAGTCCAAATTGGGTAAGAATATTGGAGTCAACATAGATTCTAAGATGGAAACTGAATCACAAAGTTGGGGATCTGGTTCACATTCATAATCAAGTTCAATCTCATTAAAATAAAAACTTACCAATTCGTCTATGGGTTGATATTGGTCAAGTTCAAGATTTTGTGGTGAAATTGAATCTTGGTCAAAGTTTTCAAGATACCATGATCCTTGATTTTTATCAATATGGCTAGAAGTGTCGAGAATAGTCAAAGATTAGGTCGGGAGAGTCTTCTTATTCCTACGCATGTTTTTCAATCTAATAAGTCTTGCTTCTATCATATCAAGTGGATCATTTTGGAACTGAATCATGGATTCCATACTCTTTTCTAAGTTGGTATGTTCTTCTTGAAACATAGAGTAAGGATCTGTGATTTGAAAATTTTGACGGGATTTTGAGTCTTCTAAATTTGAATTCATCGCTCAAGCTCATCTAAGGCTTTCATCCTCTTTTCTCAATCAATAGATTCTTCTAATGGTTGTCCGGGAGAAGGAGTATATGAAGCCGGATGTTGGTAAGGCGGTTGACAATATGACTCGGGGGAGTTGTATCCCCATTGACTCTGTGAAGAGTAGTGATAATTATTCCAGTCTTGTTCATAGTATTGGGACTGGGGCACGTATTGATTAAGATAAGACCAATCCGGCACACTAGGTTGGTTAAAGTTATGATATGCCGGGTTGGTAATATCCGAAAAAGAGGTCGGGGTGTAACATGGATTATGATTAAAATTAGAAAAATTGTTGTTATAAGCCATATCACACAAGAAATGTCAAACACAAACAAAAAAACAAATAAGAAAACAAATAAAAAGAAAAAAAATCTAAACTAAGTTAGGGTAAACTTAGACCTAGATGACTCCTAACTGGTTAGGCTATCTACGGGGGTATATTACAGAATCTGACCACAAGTTAATCGGCCAGGTAGGGGAAAGATCAGTGGGAGGTATCCGTGCCTAAGCAACAGGCCTAATTATGCCAAACTCCAAACCTTCGGGGTTTCGCCCCTCAATCCCTAACCTTAGATACCGATTTGGTAAGAGTCAAATTCTAATCAACTTCCCCCTTAGGTCAGTCTTCTATATGAGTCCGAGATGTCTCTAGGGCCAACGTCTATTCAGTTTTAGTTAAGCTTGGGTTAGTGAGTGAGGAGATTGTTTGTGGGCTAAGAGAGGGTAATGACTTCCCCACCTTATCCTGTTTTGGGTTTTGTCTTTAAGATTGATTGTGCAAAGTGTGCAGGACATAGAAAAGTAACATTCAACAAGCAAATAATCACTCAAGATGTTTCCTAAACTATTGTTATGCATACGTACCTTTGTTCCAGCACTCTTCAACAGTAATGTAAAATGTTAACGAATTAGACACGTGCCTAAATGCAAAGTCTAGACCGTTTTTAGATTTAAACAAACATCAATTTACTGTTAAGGTTAGAAAGTATGTATAGTAAGTTAATCAAAAAAATAAATAGCTACAGAAATTAGCTTTGCAATTCAGCCAACCTGCAAAAATACAGGTTAGTAGTTCGCTCAGTTTTCCACTGGAATGTAGCAAATCTGAGGGCTACTGGGCTCTGCTTTCATGAGCAGAGTCAAGGGCCACTTATATGTCCACTGCAGCCAAAAAATTCCTTGTTGTTAAACCTGTACACCAAGAACAAAGAAGAAAGTTAACCAAAAATATAAATTTAAAAAGAGAATTACTTACCTTCTCTCCCTGGCAACGGCGCCAAAATTTGATTGAGTTAGAGACTGCACACAGAAATACAGAATTTCAGAACTTAAGAATAGAATGTGCAAGTACTCAATTCTACCGCAATATGAAGTGACTATGCGGGTCGTAATTCTTGGCCCAGAGACCCTTCACTCTAGTTTTGATAATGATTAACTCATGTAGTTATAGTTTACTAATAATCTTGTGTTTAAATAGTTTCAATGATTGACAAAGATATTAGTAGGTGTTTAGCTTCAACAAAGGAGTTTTGAAACTTACATGTGTTGATTCAAGAGCTCCCGCGTCAAGATTACATCTAGCACTCGGTTAAAGTAAAGCTCGTTGGATCGTGTTTGGATCGAGTCGACTTGGAGAAGGGACAAGAAGACCTCGATTTGTTTAGTTTTTGTTTAGATCTTGTGTAAAGATTAGATAGTGTTGATATGCTACTCAAGTTCACATACATACACACAAGTTTATTGGTTTTAGTTTTCGGTTTAACCGATTTTGGATTTCATTGCAGAAACATAGATATATGTCTTATATGTATATCGAATTCTATCCATATACAACATGCTTCAAATTTGTTTCAATATCATGCTTTTGTATTAACATGAGTTTTGGAGAAAACGGTTTTTCATTTCAAAACTCTAAGTTTTGGAAAATACGGATTTTGTGTTTAAGCCAAATTTCTATATCACAAAAATGGTTCAAATAGTTTGTAATATGTGTTGAATTTCAGTCACACATATTTGTATTTCAAAGATATTGTAAGAACTTATTTTTGTGAAATTTATGTGATTTTATGGGATTTAATTGATATTAAAAAGACAAGTTTTTCAATACCCTTAAGTCCCAGCCAGATAAACTGGCGGTCGACCGAACCGGTCGACAAGACCAGTGGTCGATCGACCAGAGCGGTCGTCCAATGTGCACGAGGACGTGCACATGGCCTGCCAACTCAGCCAATCGACCGTGCGGTCGACCGAATGAAAGCACACCACTTTCGGGTGGGGGCCGGTCGACTGGGCGGTCGACCGGTGGCACAACGGTCGAAAATTCGACCGTTGGCCGGTCGACTGAAAGCAGAAGTTTTTGCTGTCCTTGGCCCAATGGCTAGTTTTTGGAATGGGTTATAAATACCCATCCCTTTGGGCTGTTTTGTATAATAATTTCAAGAGCAAAAATTCACATCTTCTTAAGTATTTTAGCAACAAGTTTTAATAGAGTTTTTGGGTTAGAAAGGATTTATCTTTATTTGTTTTCAAGGGTTGAAAAAATCAAAGAAAAATAGAGTATTTGGGATATTGGTTTTGATCTTCATTTCTATCTTATTCTAGTTGTTTTCTTAAGTATTTTTCTTTGTGATTTGTTTTTCAAACACCTTGATTTCTCACACTTGACCTATCATATCTATCCTATCTATAAGATCTTATTTTTGGTGAGAAAATTGGTTTGTGGTCTATTAAGATCACCAAGATTGTTTGTGGTCTATTGAGATCACCAAGAGTTATAATCTTTCTTTGCTTTGAGTTGTGTTATCCCTCTTGTGTAGAGGTAATTGAGGAGGAGCTTTGAGTTTGTTGGTACCCCTCTAAGTGTAGAGGTGATTAAGGTTGGAGTTTGACTTTGTGCCTATCCCTCTAAGTGTAGAGATGATTGTTGTTGTTTGGCTTTGTGCCTATCCCTCTAGTGAGAGGTGATTGTGTTGGCTTTATGCCTATCCCTCTATTGAGAGGTTGATCTTGTGTGGTTTAGTAATTAGTCACATATGTTGCATATACATTGTCACCTTACCATACTTTTTAGCTAATAAATCCTATTAATAAGTCTTCTTTTTCTTTGTTAAATGTAGGCCCAAGTGCTAAAAGAAAGAAAAGAGAAACAAGCCCAAAAGCCCACCAAATTCTGATTTAATTCAGAATAAATTCGAAATGAAGGAATTAGGGAAAAATCTTGGCATATCAAGAGGTTGAGAAGAATCCTCCCTGAATCAAGCAGTTGAAGCCAAACAATCAAAGGCTGTTTCGTCAACTTTTGGAGCAGAAACAAGAAAACTAGAAGAAGATACGGGAAATACATAAAACCGGGGATCTCCACCAATTGGGTGTGGCCACTTGGCCACACCAGGGCCGCGAAAACGCGGCCCTAGCCGCGTTTCTGCGGCCTTGTTAGGTCAGTTGGGGGAGCGTTTGCTCCCCCAATCTTCCCGGGATTCCCCCTTTTGGTTTTTCCCTATAAATACTAGTTTCAGCAGAGAAAAATGGGACGACCATGTAGAGATAGGATTTAGTCCACTTTTCCATTTTATAGTGTAGGTTTTTCTTTTTCTTTTCATGTAATTTTTAGTTTTAATTTATGTAAATCAGAGGAGAACAAAGTTTCATAGGAGAACAAGAACGAAGTTTGTGCTGAGAGTGACACCGGTGTAAGGTTTCTTTCTTTTCTCTTATTGTTATGAAATCGAATCTGTAGTTTCCTTTTGTATGTACTTCGTTTTAGTGTTCTTCTTCTTCTTCTTTTCTACTTCACTCATTCTTGTACCAATTGCTATCCAAGTGAGTCTTATAGCATCAAAAGAGCCTTACCTTTGCGAGTGCCACTGATAGCTCATGACGATGGATTTGAGTCTCTCTGTATCATTTCATGCTTGTTTTGCTTTGATGATGTAATGTGAAAGAGACAATAATCAACTCTTATGGGCTATGCACTGATTGCCTCCACTTCAAGGTAACATCGTCGCCAAAGATTCAAGGTAAGCTTTTGGTCAAAAGGAGGTAAGTAATTATTTTTAATTTCTCTTTCTTGTAACTTTTAGTTTAGATCACCAACACCACATCTTCCAAATCTTTTTCACTCTTTTTCAATTTATTTGTACATAGTCATTTTCTGATTTTCTCCACCTTCTCATTCTACCACTTTCTTCCTCACTTCACTTTAACCTAATTTTTCTCTTTTTCTTTTAAAGAGCTAAAGAAGAACTTTAACCAAACTTTGTATCTTAAAAGAAGACTTACTAAAAAGCTTCCATCGCTAGTCCCTTCTTGTGGATCACGACCCGCATAGCCACTTGCTATTGCGGTAGAATTGAGCACTTGCACATCTCTATTTTGAAGTTTTGAAATACCGTATTTTTGTGCAGGTTCAAGCTCAATCAAATTTTGGCGCCGTTGCCGGGGAGGGACGGTAAGTTACTCTCTTTAAAAGTTTACATTTTTGGTTAACTTTCTTCTTTGTTTTTTTGTACACATTCAACAATATGGAATTCTTGCTGCAGTGGACATATAAGTGGCCTTGGACTCTGCTCAAGAAAGCAGAGCCAAGAAGCCCTCAGAGTTGCTACATTTTAGTGGCAAAACTGAGTGAACTACTAACCTGTATTCTTGCAGGTTGGCTGAATTAAAAATATGAATTTCTGTAGCATTTATCTCCTTGTGTGACTCACTGCATATATATTTCTAACACAACAGTAAAAAGTTGATTGTTAATGTTAAAAATGATTTAGACTTTGCATTTAGGCACGTGTCTATTTCATTTCATTTTTTTTATTTACTGTTGAAGAGTGTTGGAGCCAAGGTATGTGTGCATAGCATTTAGTATAAGGTTCATTCTTGTATGATTGCTTGAATGTTACTTTTTCTATATACTTGTACACTGCACTAAATTGACTTAAGAGCTTGTCCTATAAACAAGATAAGGTAGGGAAGTCATTACCCTCCCTTAGCCCACAAACAATCTCCTCACTCACTAACCCAAGCCTAACTAAAAATGAGTAGACGTTGGCCCTAGGGACATCTCGGACTCAATTAGGAGATTATCCTAAGGGGGAAAGGTGTTGAAATTTGACTCCTGCCAAATCAGTGTCTAGGAAGGGGATTAAGGGCCGAAAGCCCGAAGGTTGGTGGTTACTTAATTAAGGAACGCCTTTGACGGATAACCTCCCACCAATCTTGCCCTGACCTGGCTGATTAGCTTGTGGTCAAAGTCTGCATTATACCTCCCGTGGACAGTCTAACCAGTTAGGAGTTGTCTAGGTCATAGGTCTACCCTAACTTAGGTTAAAAAAAATTTCTTTTTTGTTTGCTTATTTGTTTATTTTTTGTTTGTGTTTTATTGTATGATATGGCTTGTAACAACATTTTTTTCAATTTTAATGGTAATTCATATTACACACCAACTTCTTTTTTGGATATTACCAACCCGGCATATCATAACTTTAACCAACCTAGTGTGCCGAATTGGTCTTATCCGAATCAATATAACCTATGCCCCCAATCTTATAACCATAATTTCCATAATAATTTCAACTCTTCACAGAGTCAGTGGGGATTCACCTCCTCCGAGTCTAATTTTCAACCAACTTGTCCTCCTTATCCACCTTGTCCACAATATTTCCAAGATTCATACTCAGTTCCACCAGTCCAAAATAGAAAACCATCAATTTTAGAAATGAGTATGCGTGAGTCCAAACAACAATCACAAAATCTGATGGACTCACAATTTTACTACCAATTCCAAAACAACACTTCATCTTTTCAAGATCAATCGCAACAAAGAGATGAACCTATCAACTATGAAAAGATGCTTGAATCCATGACTCAGGCTCAAAACGCTCGTAATAATGACATAGATATGATGGTCCAATCTCTACGTTCACACCGTTTGGCCAGTTCTGATGTCAGTAACCATTCTGTTAGAGCCGAAGAGTCATGTTGTTTTGGAACACAAGGTTCCATTTCAGAACAATCATTTGAACTTGCCCAAACTCCAAAGTTTGAAAATGATATTGACAGTTTGGCAAGTTATTCCTTTCTTGAAATAGAACTTGAGAATGAATATGATCCTGAACCTCCACTTAGTGATTCAATTCTACTTCCTGATTCAATAATGACTCCGGTGTCTTCACCTGATTTCAATCTTTTCCCGAGTCAACATTGGATCCTGTGCCAATTCATCATAAAATTAAATCACCCATCTTTGATGATCATCATATTGAACTTGATCAATTTTACACTTTTTAAAGTCCTCTTGACAAATTGGCAAGTTCTCATTTTTACGAAATTGAACTCAATAAGAAATGTGACCTAGATTCTCAAATTAGTGATCTAGTTCAAATTGCTGAATCAATATTGACTTCTATTTTGTTACCCGACTTGAGTAATATTTTAGAGTCAGTTTTGATTCCCACACCTATCATTCTTGAACTTGAATCACCAATATCAAGTCACATTCCATTGTTAGAAAATGAATGTGGATTTGAGCTTCAACTTCTTGATTTGGACCCACTTCCTGAACCAATCTCGACTCCTGAACCTTTACTTGACTTAAGTCACTTTCCTGAGTCGGTATTAGTTCCAGTACTTCCTGAGTCCAAGTCAATCATTCTATCTTTTGACACTCCATTTTGGGACAAGGCGGTTGACAAATTTGACTACGAAATTAATTATGGAATTTGGAAATTAGATGGGGTTAAATTTTTAACAAAAATCCTTCATGGATACATCATTTTAATGGGTTATATTAAAGAGATTTTTGGTGGGTTCCTCCGAACTCCACGAAAAGTCGATTGGGCCGCAATTCGTGGACCAATCAGACCACCACTAGAACCACCATCTTAAGGTAGTATCTTCCTTCCCTTTCTTCTTTTTCATGCATCTATGCATTAATTCATACATTGAGGGCAATGCATGAGATAGGTGTGGGGGAGGGTCTAACATAACTTAGGTTTTTTTCTTTAAAATAAAAAAAAAATTTCTTTACTTCATACACTTACACACTTAGGGTTCAAAAATAAAGATTCTTATGCCTTATAAAAAAATATTATGAAAAAGAAAAAAATATAAACAAATCTAATTATTGATTAGCTAGGTGCTTTGGCCTAAGCAAGCCTTAGTATTTATGCAAAAGATAATTAGATAAGTTTGAGGAAAAAAAGTATATATATAAATCCTCTGATTAAGCTGGGTATTTATGCCTCATGAAGCATAAGTATTCACGCCTAAAAAGGGTTCATATAATAAAATCCTTAGTTTTGTGGCCTTGTTTGCTCGAGTCCTTAAGTCCTTGGGGTATTTTCTCACCCGGTGCCCTAAGACCGTTTGGTTTGGGAGTCATCGATTAAAGGCTCGTTACATGGGCAGATTAGAAAGCCTAATAGAACTAAGGAATAATACCACAAAATATATATATATATATATAAATAAGGCATAAGAGTTAGAGTTAAAGAACCCTTAGTCAAACTTCACGGTCACAAGGTGCATATGACTTAGGGTAAAGTAATAGACTAAATAAGAAATACAATTTGACTCCTTACTTTGATTGATAACAAATTTTTGAATAGAGACTAAGTTTAGGAATGAAAAATTCAGTTTTTCTATAACTTATAGATTACTTAAATCTTACAATTATATTTCAAATATTTTTCTCTTTCAAAATGCCTTTCGAAAATACTAACTCTTTGTTTCTCTTTCTTTATGGATTTTGTGGGTGTAATCCACTGAAAACCCTCATGAGACAAAACTCGTCCTCTAGGGAAAACCTAGAGGTTTAACGGCTTGTTACACATGCTCAGTGCAATCGAGTGACCTGCGAAAGTGGTCTAATAATCTTTAGTATAGTTTAGTTGTTTTCTCGAGGGCGAGCAAAAGATAAGTGTGGGGGTGTGATTAGTCACATATGTTGGATATACATTGTCACCTTACCATACTTTTTGGCTAATAAATCCTATTAATAAGTCTTCTTTTTCTTTGTTAAATGTAGGCCCAAGTGCTAAAAGAAAGAAAAGAGAAACAAGCCCAAAAGCCCACCAAATTCTGATTTAATTCAGAATAAATTCGAAATGAAGGAATCAAGGCAAAATCTTGGCATATCAAGAGGTTGAGAAGAATCCTCCCTGAATCAAGCGGTTGAAGCCAAACAATCAAAGGCTGTTTCGTCAACTTTTGGAGCAGAAACAAGAAAACTAAAAGAAGATATGGGAAATACACAAAACTGGGGATCTCCACCAATTGGGTGTGGCCACTTGGCCACACCAGGGCCGCGAAAACGTGGCCCTAGCCGCGTTTTCGCGGCCTTGTTAGGTCAGTTGGGGGAGCGTTTGCTCCCCCAATCTTCCCGGGATTCCCCCCTTTTGATTTTTCCCTATAAATACTAGTTTCAGCAGAGAAAAATGGGACGACCATGCAGAGATAGGATTTAGTCCACTTTTTCATTTTTTTAGTGTAGGTTTTTGTTTTTCTTTTCATGTAATTTTTAGTTTTAATTTATGTAAATCAGAGGAGATCAAAGTTTCATAGGAGAACAAGAACGAAGCTTGTGCTGAGAGTGACACCGATGTAAGGTTTCTTTCTTTTCTCTTATTGTTATGAAATCGAATCTGTAGTTTCCTTTTGTATGTACTTCGTTTTAGTGTTCTTCTTCTTCTTCTTTTCTACTTCACTCATTCTTGTACCAATTGCTATCCAAGTGAGTCTTATAGCATCAAAAGAGCCTTACCTTTGCGAGTGCCACCGATAGCTCATGACGATGGATTTGAGTCTCTATGTATCATTTCATGCTTGTTTTGTCTTGATGATGTAATGTGGAAGAGATAATAATCAACTCTTATGGGCTATGCGCTGATTGCCTCCACTTCAAGGTAACATCATCGCCAAAGATTCAAGGTAAGCTTTTGGTCAAAAGGAGGTAAGTAATTATTTTTAATTTCTCTTCCTTGTAACTTTTAGTTTAGATCACCAACACCACATCTTCCAAATCTTTTTCACTCTTTTTCAATTTATTTGTACATAGTCATTTTCTGATTTTCTCCACCTTCTCATTCTACCACTTTCTTCCTCACTTCACTTTAACCTAATTTTTCTCTTTTTCTTTTAAAGAACTAAAGAAGAACTTTAACCAAACTTTGTATCTTAAAAGAAGACTTACTAAAAAGCTTCCATCGCTAGTCCCTCCTTGTGGATCACGACCCGCATAGCCACTTGCTATTGCGGTAGAATTGAGCACTTGCACATCTCTATTTTGAAGTTCTGAAATACCGTATTTTTGTGCAGGTTCAAGCTCAATCATTTAGTGCCTTGCCTCGTGTATAGAGGTTGTTGTTGTTTGAGTGAGGAGTTATGTACTCTAAATTTGTATTACCCAAATCCTCAGTGGAGGTTCCCTGTGTGGGAAGTCTTGTGTAGACGATATAGTGAAAATCCTTCTGTGTGAAGGCGGGGACGTAGAGCAGTGGCTCGAACCTCAAAACATATCTTGGTGTTTGCGTTTGATCCACTATCTCTAAACTCTCTCTCTCTCTTTTATACCTTGCATTATTTCATATTGTTCATATCATACTTATATGTTTGGTATTGTTTGTGTGTGCCCATACTTGTATTGAATCAAGAAAGATTCATATAGCACATCAACTCTTATTTAGAGGAATTCAGAGGAGTTAGTCCAGAGCTCTTCACCGGAAATTCGGCTACACTCTTTGGTTACACTAAGTGTGTTGCAATTAGTTTTTAATTCCATATCATTTATCATTAGATTAGCCATACACCTATTCATCCCCTCTAGGTGTACTTACAATTGGTATCAGAGCCTACGCTCCTGATATTATGTTTAACCACCTAGGAGTGAGATCTTAGTTAGCTAATTTAATATTGCATTTGCACACATATAGTTTATACACTCATGGATTTCATGACCCCTCCTATGTTTGATGTTTCTAACATCGACGTATGAAAGCTTAAGATGAATATGTACCTAAAAACCCTAGGTATGCATGTTTACCTTGCCGCTACTAAGAAATCTTATCTTGGTAAAAGCAGGCATATAGAATCCAATGCACAAGCCCTTGAGGCACTTAGATGCACTTTTAGCAAAGAACATTTATCTATTGTTTCTCATTGTGATTCCGCCTTTGCTGTGTGGAACACTTTGACTTTTTCAGCTCTACAAACGATAAAATATATGGAGGAGGAATCTAATAGAGGAGAATCCGAACAAGCTTGCTACATGGTCCAAGGTAATGACTCCCTTGAGGTAAACTCAAACACTCAACTAGATGATTATGCTAGCTCTTCTAATGATGATCATGATAGTATCGATGCCGATGCATTACATGAAGAGCTTTCCATTGTGTGTGAAAACTTGCTTGAAAAATATCAAGTTTTGAAAAAGAAAACTCTTAAAATAAAAGAAGAAAATAAGAATTTATCTTCTAAACTTAATTTGATTTTGCAAGAGAGGGGTGAGATTTCAAATGAAAGAGACTCATTGAAATCCCAACTTGAACTTGCTCTTAATGAAAACAAAATTTTGAAAAATAAAAATGATTGTGACATTGTTTTGAAGAAAAATGAGACTTTTACTTCAAAACTTGAAATTGTTTTAAAAGAGAACCAATCTTTGAAAAATAAAATTGCTTCAATTTCAAAAGAGCTAGATTTAGTTTCAAAGGAAAATATTTCTTTGAAAAATGATTTTACTTCCCTTGTTGTCACACTACTATAGATTCATCTTCCATTAACAAACATGTTTCATTCTCCACTTCTTCTTCTAACATTGAAAATGATATATGTATGTTAAAGAAGAGTGTTGATTGTTTGGGCTCCACTTTGAGTTATTGTGCCATGAACCACACACGATTGGAATTCATGTTTCGCAAGAAACAAGTTCCACATATGATTCGCACATAAACCAAGGCATACACATGCTCATCATGCACACACACATGATTCTATGTATGCACATGTGTACACTTGTACACATTGTGGACGTAAGGGCCACCTTACAAAATTTTGTTATGATAGATTAAATGATTCAAATTTTGCAAATAGATATGTTTGGGTTAGGAAAGGTGCTAACCCCCGTAGACCCAATAGAGTATGGGTACCAAAATTTACCCCTATGGTATTTGATGTAGGTGTGGGCTCTCACTTGACGTGAGAGTATTGGTGCCTTGATGGTGGATGCTTTTGTGCTTGATGGACACTCTTTGGATGCATCACCTTCAAGGAAGTTTGGTGGGAGGACCACCATGATTTGGAGATCTAGAGATTAGCCCTAATGATTTTGGTAACTATCTCTAACTCCCATTTAGTTTACATGCTTTCATTGATTGGTTTCTAGCATGCTTTAGTTTGTTATGATATTATATTAAATGCCATGATGATTAGACTTGTGATATACATACGTAGTATTTGAGATACACCCATGTTTATATGGACCATTACTTTTGTGTTCTCACTATTGTTTAACTACTATGAATATGCTAGTTCTAAGACATGTGCATTTACTTAATGATCATATTGGTTTTTGTTTATGATTTTGCACTTCATGATTTTGATTACATGTTTAAATGTAGTTTTCATTAAAACTTGTGTTTATACTTGTACACCTAGTGAGTCACATTTGATTATTATGTGTTTGTGCTATATTGCTCATTTGTGCTCATTTGATGTACTAGTATAACCTAGTTTTGATGATTCATGCATTTCAACTTATATTCCCTATTTTGTACATGTTTTTCATGATAATGTGTTTAGCCTCATGTATATGTCAATTTTATCGAAACTTTAAATAAACATGTCTATCCTAGAGTTACTTGCTTTTCATGCAAATTCTATTGTGGACTCATTTGTATTTGGGATATGTATGTATAATTTTAGTTTTAACTAAACATACATAATACCTTGAAGCCTATTTGGTTTTGATGATTTTCATGTTTTTGATAGGAAATTTCATTTGAGCTTAAATGCCTTATTTCCATGATTTTGTTGATTACATGACTTGTTACACTCTATGTTTGGTGTTTACTCATGATTTTTGTTTCATAAGGTTATATGAGCTTTTATTGCTATTTGAGTGTCCATGATCGTGTGATTTTCATGTTTTCATGGATTCATTCTTGTTTTATTTCTTACTTGAAGGACTCCGTATTAGTTTACAAGGTTTAAAACTAGTTCACATTCTTCTATTGGTAGAGTTTTCAAACATATTAAGCTATTTTCAAATCCTATTTTTGAAAATCCCTACCTTCTAAGGGCGGTTGGATGGGCGACCATGCCTTGTATGCTCTAATTAAAAATCTATTTAAACATGTACATGTATAGGGTGGTAGGTATGAGTTATACACTTAATTCTCATTATATTTTCAATTGGTATCATAATTGATATTTTTATATTTGTATACTCATATTTGTGTTTTCTATATATGTATGCTTCAAACTTTATTAATATCAATTTCGATTGGTATTCACATTTTCATACATACATACATACATATATATATAATATATATATATATATATATATATATATATATATATATATATATAATTTGATTGTGTTTATAATATCTTTACATCTTAAAGCACAAATTATGTTAATGCTAAGCTTGATTTACTCTTTAATGTCAATTATTTTTCAATTGGTATCTTATACAAACTTATGCATTGTTTTTATTGATATTTCATAAATGGAGAGAAATTCGTGTTTTATCTTTCAATCGGTTTTATTTTCAATTGGTATCTTACTCCTACTCTTTATGATGAAAAATGCTTTGTTTTGGTATATGTTAATATTTTCAATATTGGTATCAATAATTTTAAATTGGCATTATTCTCTATTTGGTATCTCTATTACAAAATGATTTTAGTGTTTATCGAAAAAGTCGGTTTGTTTTGTTTTTTCAATTGGTATCATGTTTCATTTTAAATTCGTATCTATATTGAAAAGAGTTGTATTTACCTAAAAAGTTGGTTTTTACTTTCAATTGGTATCAAGATTTACAATATACATTTCAATTGGTATAAAAAACGTACAATGTTTCATTTTCTATTGGTATCAAAAATTTACAAGATATCATCAATTGGTATTTTTTGGTATCTTAAATTTTTTGTTTATTTTCAATTGGTATCATAATGTTTCGATATATATAACTTTATCATAAATTGGTATATTTTTCAATTGGTTTCATAATGTTTTGATATGTATTGCTTATATGTAAGGGAGGCTTAACATCTTCTCTATATATAGATATATGTTGAGTGTATCTCATATTGAGGAGCTTGACCTCTCTTCTCTATGTCTTATACAGTTATACGTGTGTAGGGGGAGCTTCACATCTCCTTTTATGTATTGTATATTATGCTTTATGTGGTTGGAGTTTAGTCATCTCTTTTCATATAAATGCATGTTAACTTTACGTCTCTCCTCTTCATGAATGTATATCGCATACATATATATATATATCTTTATTGTTTGATTTGACAAAAAGGAGGAGAAGATTTTTTTCGAGAGTTTATTTATGCCCCTTTGTTGATGAATTGACAAAAAGGGGGAGAAGTATTTGATGAGCTTATATATACATGTTTATGCATGTTTATTTCATTTCCTTGTTTTATACAAAAAGAGGGAGAAGAATTTTGAGAGTTTATACATATGCATGTTTATTTTCTTCTTTAATGCATATATGTTTTTGTTTATGCAAAAAGGGGAGAAGTATTTGGATTTATTTATTTAGGTTTATTTCCTCATTTATGCATATATATGTTGTTTGGTTTATGCATTTCATTGAATATCCATTTGTTTATTGCTATGCATGAGTTAAGGGGGAGCTTCTATGAAGATTAACTTTAATCGATGCATATATAACTCCATGAGTTTTGTCATCATCAAAAAGGGGGAGATTGTTGGCCCAGAGGCCCTTCACTCTAGTTTTCATGATGATTAACTCATGTAGTTATAGTTTACTAATAATCTTGTGTTTAAATAGTTTCAGTGATTGACCAAAATATTAGTAGGTATTTAGCTTCAACAAAGGAGTTTTGGAGCTTACACGTGTTGATTCAAGAGCTCGCGCGTCAAGATTGCATCTAGCACTCGGTTGGAGTCAAGCTCGTTGGACGTGTTTGGATCGAGTCGACTTGGAGAAGGAGTTCTACAAGAAGACCTCAGTTTGTTTAGTTTTTATTTAAATCTTGTGTAAAAATTAGATAGTGTTGATATGCTCAAGTTCACGCACACACACACAAAAGTTTATTGGTTTTGGTTTTCGGTTTAACCGATTTTGAATTTCATGTCAAATACATAGATATATGTCTTATATGTATATTAGATTCTATCCATATACAACATACTTCAAATTTGTTTCAATATCATGTTTTTGTATTTACATGAGTTTTGGAGAAAACGGTTTTCATTTCAAAACTCTAAGTTTTGAAAAATACGGATTTTGTGTTTAAGCTAAATTTCTATATCACAAAAATGGTTCAAATAGTTTGTAATATGTATTGAATTTCAGTTACACATATTTGTATTTCAAAGATCTTATAAGACCTTATTTTTGTGAAATTTATGTGATTTTATGGAATTTAATTGATATTAAAAAGACAAGTTTTTCAATACCTTTAAGTCCCAGCTAGATCAACTGGCGGTCGACCGGAGCGGTCGACCGATGTGCACGAGGACGTGCACATGGCCAGCCAACTCGGCGGTCGACCGCGCGGTCGACCGACTGAAAACACCCCACTCTCGGGTGGGGGTAGGTCAACCGTTGGCTGTGGCCGGTCGACCGGGTGGTCGACCGGTGGCACAACGGTCGAAAATCTGACCGTTGGCCGGTAAACCGGGTGGTCGACCGACAGCAGAATTTTCTGTTGTCCTTGGCCCAACAGTTAGTTTTGGAATGGGTTATAAATACCTATCCCTTTGAGCGATTTTGTTTAAGAATTTCAAGAGCAAAAATTCCCATCTTCTTAAGTGTTTTAGCAACAAGTTTTAAAAGAGTTTTTGGGTTAAAAAGGATTTACTTTATTTGTTTTCAAGGGTTGGAAAAATCAAAGAAAAATAGAGTATTTAGGATATTGGGTTTGATCTTCATTTCTATCTTATTCTAGTTGTTTTCTCAAGTATTTTTCTTTGTGATTTATTTTCTAAACACCTTGATTTCTCACACTTGAGCTATCATATCTATCTTATCTATAGGATCTTGTTTTTGGTGAGAAAATTGATTTGTGGTCTATTAAGATCATCAAGATTGTTTGTGGTCTATTGAGATCACCAAAAGTTGTAATCTTTTTTTGCTTTGAGTTTTGTTATCCCTCTAGTGTAGAGGTGATTGAGGAGGAGCTTTGAGCTTGTTGGTATCCCTCTAAGTGTAGAGGTGATTGAGGTTGGAGTTTGACTTTGTGTCTATCCCTTTAAGTGTAGAGGTGATTGTTGTTGTTTGGCTTTGTGCCTATCTCTCTAGTGAGAGGTGATTGTGTTGGCTTTGTCCCTATCCCTCTATTGAAAGGTTGATTTTGTGTGGCTTAGTGCCTTGCCTCGTGAGTAGAGGTTGTTGTTGTTGTTTGAGTGAGGAGTTGTGTACTCCAATTTGTATTACCCAAATCCTCAGTGGAGGTTCCCTGTATGGGAAGTCCTATGTGGACGATATAGTAGAAATCCTTCTGTGTGAAAGCGGCGACGTAGAGTAGTGGCTCGAACCTCGAAACATATCTTGGTGTTTGTGTTTGATCCACTATCTCTAAACTCTCTCTTTTATACCTTACATTATTTCATATTGTTCATATCATACAAGGGCGGACCTATTAGATGGCTGGGCCGGGCTACAGCCCAGCCCATTTTTTCATATATTGCCTTAAAACTCCTTTTCATTTTGATTCTTTTTCATATATTACCTTACACCTCCTTCTATTTTGATTTTCTTTTAGCAAATTTATTTATGTTTCCGCCCCTGATTTAGTGGAGAATATTGTTTTATTCTTGTGACAAATTCACATAATTCGTAGGCATATGTTATAAAAGTTGTAGCCCACCCAAAAAAAATTTCTGGTTCCGCCCCTGATATCATACTTATATGCTTGGTATTGTTTATGTGTGTCCAAACTTGTGTTGAACCAAAAGAGATTCATATAGCACCTCAACTCTTATTTAGAGGAATTCAGAAGAGTTAGTCCAGAGCCCTTCACCGGGAATTCGGCTACACTCTTTGGTTACACTAAGTGTATTGCAATTAGTTTTTAATTCCGCATTATTTGTCATTAGATTAGCCATACACCTATTCACCCCCTTTAGGTGTACTTACAGTGATCCACAAGGAGGGACTAGCGATGGTAGCCTTTTTAGCAAGTTCTCTTTAGTTCACTTGAAATGGTTAAAGATCTGTTGGCCCAAGAGGTTACACTCTCCAATTGTTTTGTGTTTTGATGATGACAAACCAAATATGAGCTATTTGGTACTAACAAGTTTGTTAAGATAAGTTTCAGGTTTGTACCATGTTTAGAGACCATTCGCTTAGCTATTGCAAGAACTTCTAAGTTCCACAAAGCAAGGAAGGCAAATTGCACATCAAGGAAGGATCATAGAAGAGAAGGCATTAGCAAGGCATTGGATGACTCAAAGACTTGAAGATAGCACAAGAAGTCTTCATGTAATTTGTTTTTCAGTTTATAGTTTGTTAAAAATAGTGGATAGGTTTGAAGCTCTATCACACACGTTTTTGCGCACATGCTCATTCCAAAATAATTTCTTATAAATTATACAAAAATATTTTGCATACAAGATTTTGCCTACAGATATATATTTATGTTTTATACTAATCCCTGTTCAAAAGTATTTTTGTTAAAATCAAAATCCTCTTTGTTTTCTTTTTAAAATTGACTTTTTGACCTGATCCGGTCGACCGGGTCGGTCGACCGAGTATGTGTCACTCTGGTCCGGTCGACCGGACCAGTCGACCGAAGTCCTGGCAGATGCACGTATCCGTGTGCACGTCTGTCGGTCGACCGGGGCGGTCGACCGGACTATTATTTTTTGCTCACAGGTTTTATCGGTCGACCGGGTCGGTCGACCGCCAGACTATAACGGTCAAATTTTTATACTGCCGGTCGACCGGCCTGGTCGACCGATCCGACCGTTTGAACAGTAACGGGCAGATTTTTAAGAGCTGTTTATTTTTGTCTTTTGTATTTAAAAATTCGTTTAAGGATATATTTTGATCTAATTACCTCCTAAACTTCAGTAAATATGTTTTATCCCTAAACCCTAGCCCTCTCCTATAAATAGGGGTGTTTGGGGAGAGATTGGTTACAACAACAATCTTTGCAAAAATTCAAAAGTTTAAGGCTTTCAAAGTTCTTGGTTTTTGTGCTAAATTCTCTCAATTTTCTGAAGGGTTTTCAAAAGTTTTTCTCTGATTTCAATTTCTTTTCCTTACACACAAAAGAGCTTCATTCCTACTCAATATTCTCTAAGGACCTTTGTAAGGGAAGAGATATTTGAAAGAGAGAGTTTGTGGTCTTTTGACTACCAAGGAAATTATTTGTACTGAGATTGTGGAGTTGGGTACTCCATTGTAATTGTTCTTTGTGATAGTGGAAGTAGCTAGAATCCTTCTGGGGAAGGCGGGGAGTAGAGCTGGGTGCTCGAACCTCGATAACATATCCTTGTGTTTGCGATTGGTTTACATTCTTGCAATTCTTACTCTACTTTGATTGCACTTATTACTTGCTCATCATATTCATTGCCATACTTACTTGCTAGCATTCATCTTGTGACTCTTGCTTGGTGATAGTTGTAGCTTTAATTTTTAATTTGCCCTTGATTAGCATTGTCACCTATTCACCCCCCCCCTCTAGGTGACTTTTCAATTGGTATCAGAGCTTGGACTCTAGGTTTGGCTTAACATCCATAGAGAGATCCTTAAAATATTGCTAATCAACATTTTCATTCATCCATTCATACACTAGTAAACATGGCCGACAACATTAAAACCCCTCCTAAATTTGATGGACTCAACTTCCCTATTTGGAAGGTTAGGATGACTATCTTTTTGCAATCACTAGGTAGTTTAGTGGCTAAGTCTTTGACCAAACCCTATGTAGCACCCAATGAAGATGAGAGCACTTGGACCGACTTCAACTTTAGAGAATATGAGGCTAACTCAAAAGCCCAAAACTCCCTTTTAACCGCCTTGAATGAGGATGACCTTACACGGGTTATTCATTGCCAATCCGCCTATGAGATTTGGCAACACTTATTGGTCACACATGAAGGGACTTCACAAGTCAAGAGAGCTAAGATAGATCTCTTGAGGTCTCAATATGAATCATTCAAAATGCTTGATGAAGAATCCATTGATTGTATGATTACTCGGTTCACTAAAATTACAAATGGTCTTTCTTCATTAGGTGACGTCATCTCCAATGATCAAAAGGTGCGCAAAGTGATACGGGCTCTTCCACCATCTTGGGAGATCAAGGCCACCACCTTAAAGGAGTTGAACGACAAGGACGAGATGGACATCATTAGTCTCATTGGGAACCTAAAGACCCATGAGATGGAGAAGAAAGCAAGAGATGAGGCAACTACTTCAAAGAAGAAATCCATAACCTTTAAGACTTCATCCACCAATGATGACGATGATGAAGACGAAGAAGAAGATGAGGAGCTAACTCTACTTGTGCGGAATGTCAAGAGGTTGTACCGAAAGAACAAGTTCAACTTCCGGAGAAGATTCGAAGGCAAAGAGGAGCGGAAGATCATTTGCTATAATTGCCGCAAACCCGGACATATTATGGCGGATTGTCCGGAGTTTAAGAAGAAGATGACTTCCTCCTTCAAGCTAAAGAAACCGGAGGAGAAGAAAGCCTACAAAGCAACATGGGATTCGGAAAGCGAGTCCGAAGAGGAGGTGGATCAAGCTAACATGTGTTTCATGGCAAACACACCCAAGGTAACCTCTCAATCCTTTGATGATGAAGATGATGATGTAAGTAAGGAAGTTCTAGTTCATGCTTTTGTAGAACTTTCCGAAACTTATGATAACAAGAAAATGGAATGCTTCAAATTACAAAAAGAAGTTGCTTTTCTTAAAAATCAACTTGCTTTGGTTTCAAAAGAAAAAGATGATCTTTCTTCCAATCTTGTTTCTATTCAAAATGAATTTGACGCTTATAAGACTTCTTGTAAGGGTAAAACCCCTATTGTTGATAATAAAGAAATTTCTTCTTTTAAATCCAAAATGAATGATTTTGAAAAAGTTTTAAAAGATTGTGCCTTTAATACTAAGAAACTTGAAGAAAAGTTTTCCAAAAAGCACACTTTTCATGTTAAAGATTCTCATGCTAAAATTCCACATGCTCACACTTCAAATAATACTTCTCATGCTAAATCTTTTCATGTTCACAATGCCCATGCTCACAAATCACACACTCACTATGCTTTTAAATATGGTAGAGTGTATAGATGTACTTATTGTGGCAAAAATGGACATTTAGCCAAATTTTGTTATGATAAATTGCATAGTTCAAATAATCTTGTTTTGGTTAATGGCTCTAACCCTCATGGACCCAAGAAAATGTGGGTACCAAAATCAAGTCCTAAAATGTTTGATGTAGGTACACACCAAGGCTCCAAGACGTAGGGAGCGGTGGTACCTTGATAGTGGTTGTTCGAGACACATGACGTGGGATATCAACAACTTCACAACCCTATCAAGGTACATGGAAGGTGGCACCGTCACCTTCGGGGATGACTCCAAAGGAACTATCATCGGTATAGGTAACATTCAAATTGGTGCATCTCCTATTATTGAAAATGTTATTTTAGTTGATGGTTTGAAACATAATTTGCTTAGCATTAGTCAACTTTGTGACCGAGGACTTAAAGTTGTTTTTGATGATTCCTCATGCAAGATTTTTGATGTTAAATCCGATGTTTGTATTCTTACCGGTTTTCGTGATAATAATGTTTATATCATTGACATGCTTAATTTAGATTGTTCTATTAAATGCTTGAATGCTTTTGATGAAAACTCTTGGCTTTGGCATAGAAGATTAGGACATGCATCTTTTGACCATATCTCTAGAATTAATTCAAAGGAATTGGTGAAGGGTATACCTTGCTTGAATTTTGAGAAAGACCGCATTTGTAGTGCGTGCCAACTTGGGAAACAAACCAAGTCTTCCTTTAAACCAATCAAGGATATCATGTCAACTAGGCCTTTAGAATTAATTCATATGGATCTTTTTGGACCAACTAAAACTAAGAGTTTAAATGGAAGTAGATTTGCATTTGTTTTGGTTGATGATTTCTCCCGTTTTACTTGGGTTTTCTTTTTGCAAAATAAAGATCAAACTTTTTCTCATTTTAAGATTTTTCGAAAAGAGTTGAAAAAGAAAAGGGTCTTCCGATTTTGAGAATAAGAAGTGATAGAGGTGGTGAGTTTATTAACCAACTCTTCATGACTTATTGTGATGAAAAGGGAATTAAGCATGAAACGTCTTGTCCTAAAACTCCACAACAAAATGGAGTTGTAGAAAGGAAAAATAGAACACTTCAAGAGATGGCTAGGACAATGATAAGTGAGTATGACCTCCCTCAATATTTATGGGCCGAGGCCGTAAACACCGCATGCTATATATCGAATCGTATTTATTTATGCAAAAATTCTTCAAAAACATCATTTGAAATGTATCATTCTAGAAAACCAAATGTTGCATATTTTAAAGTTTTTGGATGCAAGTGTTTTGTTTTGAATACTAAGGATAATTTGGGTAAATTTGATGCTAAGGCTTATGAGGCTATCTTTGTTGGATATTCCTCTACTAGCAAAGCATATAGAGTTTTCATTAGATCTTCTCTTACCATAGAAGAATCCATGCATGTTAAGTTTGAAGAATCTAATGTGTTTGTTGAGAATGTTGTAGAGTTTGAACCATTAGGTGAAGACATGGAGAGACTATCCTTGAAGGACTCACCCGCTCATGAAGAAAAGCTAGATCCTATTGATGAAGTTCAAGAGGATAAGGAGGAAAGCACTCAACCGCTTCCTAAAGCTTGGAGATACGCTACAAATCATCCTAAGGAGCTCATCTTGGGTGATGCATCTAAAGGAGTCACAACGCGCTCCAAACTCCATGACCTATGTGGTAACTTTGCTTTCATTTCTCACTTTGAACCCAAAGGCATTCTCGAAGCCGAGACGGACCCATATTGGTTGCTTGCCATGCAAGAGGAACTCAATCAATTTGAGCGCAACCAAGTTTGGCACCTTGTTCCTAAGCCCCACGATAGACCAATAATTGGTACTAAGTGGATCTTTAGAAACAAGATGGATGAGTCCGGAAATGTCATTAGGAATAAAGCTAGGTTAGTGGCCCAAGGTTACACTCAAGTTGAGGGAATTGACTTTGAGGAGACCTTTGCACCCGTAGCACGGCTTGAAGCCATACGGATGACACTAGCTTTTGCATGTTTTAAAAATTTTAAACTTTTTCAAATGGATGTGAAAAGTGCATTTTTGAATGGTTTTATTAATGAAGAAGTTTATGTTGCTCAACCTCCCGGTTTTGTTGATCATGTTCATCCCGATTTTGTTTTTAAACTTGATAAAGCTTTGTATGGATTGAAACAAGCTCCAAGAGCTTGGTATGAAAGGCTTTCTAGTTTTCTCATTTCAAATGATTTTATTAAAGGCAAAGTAGACACAACTCTTTTTACTAAGTATGTTGATAATGATATTTTAATTGTGCAAATTTATGTTGATGATATAATTTTTGGATCTACTAATGAGCTTTTATGCAAGGATTTTGAGAAGGTAATGCAACTAGAATTTGAAATGTCTTCCATGGGTGAGCTCAATTTCTTCCTTGGACTCCAAATCAAGCAATTGCAAGACGGAACCTTCATTAACCAAGCCAAGTACGCAAAGGAGCTAGTAAAGAAGTTTGGGCTTGAAGGATCAAAGGCTTGCAACACTCCAATGGCAACTACAACCAAGCTTGATAAGGACGAACAAGGTAAAAATGTTGATATTAAATTATATAGAAGCATGATAGGAAGTCTTTTATATTTAACGGCAAGTAGGCCGGATATCATGTTTAGTGTGTGTCTTTGTGCTAGATTTCAATCGTGTCCTAAAGAGTCTCATCTTATTGCTGTAAAACGCATTATTCGTTATATTAAGGGCACTATTGAAATGGGTCTTTGGTATCCGAAAACTATAGATTTTTCAATGACTAGTTATTCGGATGCCGACTATGCGGGTTGTAGAGTAGATAGAAAGAGTACTAGTGGGACATGTCAATTTCTTGGTAATTGTCTTGTTTCATGGTCCTCTAGGAAACAAAATTCCGTAGCTCTCTCAACCGCCGAGGCGGAGTATGTTGCCGCGGGGGCTTGTTGTGCACAAGTCCTTTGGATGAAACATACTCTCCTTGATTTTGATTTGCACTTTGATCATATAAAAATATTTTGTGATAATACTAGTACTATACACATGACCAAAAATGCAAATCAACATAGTAAGACCAAGCACATTGAGATTAGATATCACTTTCTTAGAGATCATTTTGAGAAAGGTGATATAGATATTGATTATGTTTCCACGGATTTACAACTAGCCGATATTTTCACTAAACCTCTTGATTTTGCTAGATTTTCGTTTATTTGTGGAGAACTTAATGTTTGTATTATTGAATAAACATGTTTTTCATAACCCTTTTTGATGTATGACAAAAAGGGGGAGAATAAGTTTACATGGACAAAAATAAGTTCATTTGGTCTTGGTTCCATATGAATTTATATGTTTTGATTTTATGAATTTTTGTGTTCTTGTGTTTTAGTTGTTTTTGGTATTTTTGGTATATTTTTGTGTTCTTGTGTTTTAGTTGTTTTTGGTATTTTTGGTATCAAGAGCAATTTTTGTGTTTTATATATTTGTTTTAATTGGTTTCAATAATTGGTGCATCATTTCAATTATTAGTTTCTAGAGCATATTCTTGTGTTTTAAGTATAGCATAAGTTGAGGGGGAGTTTTCTCCTACCCTATATTTTTGTTAATAGCCTATTTGTTTTGTCATCATCAAAAAGGGGGAGATTGTTGGCCCAAGAGGTTACACTCTCCAATTGTTTTGTGTTTTGATGATGACAAACCAAATATGAGCTATTTGGTACTAACAAGTTTGTTAAGATAAGTTTCAGGTTTGTACCATATTTAGAGACCATTCGCTTAGCTATTGCAAGAACTTCTAAGTTCCACAAAGCAAGGAAGGCAAATTGCACATCAAGGAAGGATCATAGAAGAGAAGGCACTAGCAAGGCATTGGATGGCTCAAAGACTTGAAGATAGCACAAGAAGTCTTCATGTAATTTGTTTTTCAGTTTATAATTTGTTAAAGAATAGTGGATAGGTTTGAAGCTCTATCACACACGTTTTTGCGCACATGCTCATTCCAAAATAATTTCTTATAAATTATACAAAAATATTTTGCATACAAGATTTTGCCTACAGATATATATTTATGTTTTATACTAATCCCTGTTCAAAAGTATTTTTGTTAAAATCAAAATCCTCTTTGTTTTCTTTTTAAAATTGACTTTTTGACCTGATCCGGTCGACCGGGTCGGTCGACCGAGTATGTGTCAGTCTGGTCCGGTCGACCGGACCAGTCGACCGAAGTCCTGGCAGATGCACGTATCCGTGTGCACGTCTGTCGGTCGACCGGGGCGGTCGACCGGACTATTATTTTTTGCTCACAGGTTTTATCGGTCGACCGGGTCGGTCGACCGCCAGACTATAACGGTCAAATTTTTATACTGCCGGTCGACCGGCCCGGTCGACCGATCCGACCGTTTGAACAGTAACGGGCAGATTTTTAAGAGCTGTTTATTTTTGTCTTTTGTATTTAAAAATTCGTTTAAGGATATATTTTGATCTAATTACCTCCTAAACTTCAGTAAATATGTTTTATCCCTAAACCCTAGCCCTCTCCTATAAATAGGGGTGTTTGGGGAGAGATTGGTTACAACAACAATCTTTGCAAAAATTCAAAAGTTTAAGGCTTTCAAAGTTCTTGGTTTTTGTGCTAAATTCTCTCAATTTTCTGAAGGGTTTTCAAAAGTTTTTCTCTGATTTCAATTTCTTTTCCTTACACATAAAAGAGCTTCATTCCTACTCAATATTCTCTAAGGACCTTTGTAAGGGAAGAGATATTTGAAAGAGAGAGTTTGTGGTCTTTTGACTACCAAGGAAATTATTTGTACTGAGATTGTGGAGTTGGGTACTCCATTGTAATTGTTCTTTGTGATAGTGGAAGTAGCTAGAATCCTTCTGGGGAAGGCGGGGAGTAGAGCTGGGTGCTCGAACCTCGATAACATATCCTTGTGTTTGCGATTGGTTTACATTCTTGCAATTCTTACTCTACTTTGATTGCACTTATTACTTGCTCATCATATTCATTGCCATACTTACTTGCTAGCATTCATCTTGTGACTCTTGCTTGGTGATAGTTGTAGCTTTAATTTTTAATTTGCCCTTGATTAGCATTGTCACCTATTCACCCCCCCCCCCTCTAGGTGACTTTTCAAGATCTTCTTTTAGTTCTTGAAAAGAAAAAGAAAAATTAAGTTACAGTTTAGTTAAGAAGAAAGTGATAGATTGAAAAGTTGGAGAAAATAAAGATGGATTTATACAAAGAAATTAAAATAGTGAATAAAATGGTTGGGAGATTGTGGTGATCTAAACTAAAGAATTAAAAGAAAAGAAAGAAACCTAAAAGAAATACTTACCTCCTCTGGTTGATGACTTACCTGGAAACCTTGCATGTTTTACCTTGCTTCGGAGGCGATCAACACATAACCCATAAGATCGAGCCTAGTCCCCATTCGCATTACATCATCAAGACGAGCAAGAATGAAATAATACAGAATCTTCAGGAAGAGAACATCATCATGAAGTATCATTGGCACTCACGCAAACATGGCTATACTGATGCTTCTAGATTCACTTGGATATTCATAAAAAAACAAAAGAGGAAAGTAGAAAAGAGAAGAAGAACATATAAACAAAGAAAAGCATAAAAATATTACCTTTGATTACTTGTAGAAACTATGAAAGAAAGGAAAAGGTTACATCGGTGTCACTCTCAACATAAGTCTCTCTTACTTACATGTATCTCAGTCTAACCTATGCTTACAAAGAAATAAAAATTACATAAAGTGAAAATAAAAACCTACACTAAAAAGAATGCAAAACTGGCCTAAATACCTATCTCTGCTTTATCGTCCTCTTTTGTCTTTAAGATTGTAGGTATTTATAGGAGAAATGTAGAGGTTAGAGGAGTATGAAGGTAGGGGAAGCTGGCTATTTCTGAATTTGAATCATCCCCTTATCTCCAAACTTGATTTGATGTGGATATTCAGTTCTGATCTGCACCTTATTGGCGTATTGATTGCTGAATATAACTTATCAAATGATAGAATTAGAAATAGTAATCAACTTACGAGTTATAGCCCTTTAAATTTTTTTTCTGGATCATCTTGAATCATCATATTTGAGTTTTGGTAGCGAAAGTTATGATTCAAATACTAAAATGTATCCAGTCAGAATCCGAGTCAAAATTGCTTCATCTCATTCGTTGATCTTCTCTCTATCCATTTATCCCTTTGGATTTTGAATTTGGACTCTGTATTTGATGTTATCCTTGGTTGATCTTTAGCTAATCAAAATGAATTTATAAAAATTCGAATTTTATTGGTTTTCATTTAGTGTTATCTTTCTGATTTGCTCTGATCTTCAGCTGAATATTTTTCCCAATCCTTGATTTGTTCTAACTAGATCCGGGATCATCCTCAGCTAACCAAATAGATCCAGTTAAATTTAATTTTAACTGATATTTATTTGGTTTAATCTTCTTTCTCTTCATGATTATTTTCTGCAAAATAGACATTTAAGATAAGAAAATTAGCAGATTTATTACATGATTGTTTGGTGGGAGAAATTCGTGTTAAGTTTTCTTGAATCAAATGAAAGATTACAATGGATTAATACTCCGACTATAAGGGAGGGAAGATATTCACAATTAAATCTCCCCTTTGTTTAATGCTGGGTTCTTGGTGTGGCGGTGGAAAGTGAATCTTGTTTTCCGTTGACCGGGTGAACATCAAGACCTCTTGAGAATCCTCTCTTTGGATAGCAGATGGAGTAACACAGCTTCTGTCAACCAGGAATCTCAAAGAGATTATAGGCAAAGATTAACTTGTACGTAGCAAGTTGTTCGAAGAGTTGAACTATCTCTTTCTTTTTAGTGGAAGTCTTGGTGCTTCTACAGCTCACAAGCGAAATTCTTTTCAAAGAATTATCTGCCCGATCGACCCCTTCTCCCTAGTAAACGGGACTATTTATAGAGGTTTCAGGGGTGAACGTGCCCCCCAAAAATGCTCCATAATGGGGGGTTAACTTCCTCATTACGTGGACAGTAATTGACCCAATAACGAGGGTAGTTATAACTGAGACGCTGGTTTCAACCCTTGCGTCTTGGTGCTACAATGATGCTGAGACGCGGGTTTCGACCCTCGTGTCTTGACGCTGCAGTGATGCTGAGACGCGGGTTTCGACCCTCGCATCTTGGCGCTGCAGTGATGGCTATGATTAGCCCTGCGTCTGGAGTTTGGCCTCTGCTTTTTGATGACTTGTCTTTAGTGATTTTTAGACATCCTACAGAACCCCCTCCAAAGTTTTCGATATTCCGTGGTTGACTGGGACAGATTTCAAAATACTTTAGACTCTGGCTGAATTCAGACTTCTCATGATTGGACTGATAATCATTCGAGATGCTCTGAGTTTGATCCTGTTTGGAATATGGTCTCCGTGAGTGTAATGTAAAACCCTTTGAAGCCACCAGAGATGATCGTGGTAAGTGTCTAGATACACAGTCCAGACCTCCTCAGTGCTCTGAGCAGTTTGTTGGTATACTTTGAACCAGGGGTGAATAGTCGTCTGCTTGCGCCAGTATACTGTTGAACTGAAAAGGCTGAATGCAAGTCCTATAAACGCAGGGATCATGTTGCTTTAAAGATGTGACTCTTATAGGGACGCGTCCTTTGAGATGAAGACGCAGCTCTCACTCTGTGAACTAGGCGCGACTCTGGCCTTGCTGAAGAGGCGCGACTTTTGGAGGAACGCGGTTTTTCGTAGAAACGAATCCGTGTTGTGAACGCATTGCCACATGTCAGGCAGAATTGAAAGGACATCTTCCCTTTGGAGCGCGAATTTTGCGCTGCATTTAATATGCACGCCGCGCGTCGAGCGGGGATTAGGCCTCAAGCCAAGCGCCGCATATCTCTGGGGATTTCTGTGCCTATAAAAGATAACAGTCTTTCAAGAGTCATCGTTAGACTCTTTTTCTTCGCTGAGTTCTTTTAGGGTTAAGAAAAAGTTCAAAACTTTCTCCCATTTTTACCACCTTCAACAGTGATTTCATGGTCGAAATGGCACCCAAGACCAAACCCGCTTCTTCATCTTCGAGCGCTGTCGCTCCGGAGATTCAAATGGGTGGTTCTTCCATGCAGGAGGCCCCATGATCCTAGAAGAAGGAGAATTTGCAGGTGAACTCATCATGGCTGAAGAGGCTGAGCGACCCGAAGTTGACTTAGTAGGGAGGGATGACGTTGAGATCCCAGGGGTCTCAACTCAGCCTGGGCCTTCTTCAGTTTATGAGAGAAGGGTAGAGATGCAAAAGCCTGGGTCTCCCAGTGTATTGATGCCCACTTCACGGGTTGTCGATCCCAGCCCTACTACTGGGGTACTCAGTAGTAAGGTCTCGATCGCTAAGACCGCTTGTGTTGAACTGTCATCTTCATCGTCCGAAGAACATGGGTATTATTCTGGCGAAGAAGTTGATTTCGGTGACGAACCCGCTCTTCTTGATACGAGCAAATTTTCGCATATTTCAGAGGAAGAGATACAAGGATGCGACCCTGTGACGGCTTCACCGATAGCAATAATTGCTGCTACCGAAGGTACTTTCCTTGTCTTCTTGAACCGTCTCCTCCTCAAGTTAGGGAAGGGCTCTGACATTTACTTTTGATTTTCAGGGCTGGCTGTCGACAGTGAAGCCACAACCTCCTCTCATATTGAGGAGATGATTCAAGAGCTGGCCCAGCAGGAGGGCCTTGAGGCTCCTGTTACCGGAATGCCTCAAGAGAGTGCAACTGTCGAGGTCAGGGAGGCTTCAACCCCACACGACCTGTCCAGGAATTCGCCATCTTCAGATCCTCAACTTGGTAAGAGAATACTAACGTATTAAATATTCTCCTTTTTATTATCATCACTAACATTTTAGTGGTTTGCAGAGAGCACTGGGGTAGCTCAAGTAGAGGATCCCGCGGCAAGCATTGGCGCAGAAGATAGTACAATTCAAGCTTCGGCTGGGGAACCAGATGCCGCAAGGTTTGCTGTTGCGTCTGTTGCAGTGGAGGCTGCTACGACAATAACCGTCCCAGAGGTATTGGTGACTACCTCAGTAGCTGACGAACCTATCGTCGGCCTCACTCCTGCGCAAGATGAACTGATTCCCGTCTCTCACCCTGTCATGGAAAAGGGGTCCGGGAGTACATCAGCAGGGTTATCTCCAGCTAACGACATGATGGAAGAGCTAGCACGTCAAATGGTGCAGCAATTTTTTACTTCCATGAGATCTTGTATTGACCTTATCCTTTCTGGGGGCAGCTCTTTCGAGTTTGCCCGAATGCTTCTCGAAAATCAGATTGAGAACATTGGTCATACTGGGAGTCCTTCACAGGCTAGGGCATGCCTGATGCTGGTGGAGCAGCTGGGGAGCCACCTGAAGGAGCTCAAGACTCTGTAGAATGCTGGCTCAGTAGATGAGGCTCGGATAACTCTGAGTAAGCTTCTTGCCGATCAAGAACATGAGTGAAAGGAGATGGAGGAACAAATAGCTGAAGAGGCCCGCCATCTCCAGCATTTCCAAGCTAACCACCAAAGGCTGATTGGCGATTCCAAGGAATCTGAAATCGTCATACAGAGTGCAGAGCAGGTTATTGTCACTGATCGAGCTACTATCGCCAGGGCACAAGCCTTGATTGAGACTAATGAGCAGAAGCTTGTCGCTGCTAGAAAAAGGCTGGAGGAGCTGGAAACTGCCAAGACACAGGTTGAAGAAAATCTCTCTGCTCATTCCTCCAGATTAGAGTCTCTTCAAGCGCAACTAGCTGCGAAGAGATTTTTGTCTGAAGAGGAGCTGCGGATCCAAGCTCTGGTGGAGGCTGAAAAGGCACGTCAGCACGAGATGCACCGTCTCCGAGAACAAATCCGTTCTTTGACGAAGCAAGATTATTAGCCTTCTTCTCCTTTTTGTATTTGTTCACCTTTTTTTAACACTCTATTTGTCAAGAGTGTCTGTATTACTTGTACATTTTTTGAATCAAAAAATAAAAGTCTTCGAAATTTTGCTCCATCTTCATCTTTTCAAGTTCTTTACTTGCTGTGAATGAACTCGATTTTCATAACTGTAGTCGTAATCTTTAGTCGGCCATGAATAATAAACTCAGGCTAAACTGAGTTCTTGAGCGAGACGCGGTTTTCACTTATAGTGGAGACGCAATTCTGGGAGACGCGGCCCTGACTCATTACTGAAGACGCCGTTCAGGCTTATCAAGGAAGACACGCGAACCTTTCTTTTTGATCAGGGCTCAGCTCCGGCTTAAAGACAAAAAAGCATTATTCTGAGACGTAAACTTATGTTCTTCAATAAGGGGGACGCGGCCTTCATATTTATGAAAGGACGCAGATCCATTAACGCTGCCCTTGATTCTGTCAGGATGCAGTGGAGACGCGGTCTTAGGCTCCTCAAAAACTGACGCATGGATCTCAGCCAATTGATGGGGACGCGGCACTGGCTCAGTAGAGACGCGTCTCTGGATCCTTGATAAGGTGAAAACTCAGGCTGTATTGAGTTTATAATGAAGGCACGACTTTCGTTTCGCAATGGAGATGCAGTTCCGGGCTCCTCGAGGACGACATGGGCCTTCTCTAGTCGTTGAGGACGCAAGCTTCAGAACGCAGCTTTCAAGTTGATGCAGACTCAAGACGCAACCTCTGAATGGACCCTATTCGCTGAGGAGACGCGGCTCTGAACCACTCCAAGAGACGCGGTCACGGATCTCTTAGCAGGAATGAAAAGAACGCAGCCTCGGGTTCATGAGGGGACGCGGGTTTCAGGATGCGACCTTTGAGTCTGCACTTGACGCAACCTCCCAAGCGTCACATGTAACCCTTCTTAAAGATCTAGTTGGACCTTTAAATGCCAAGTTGGCGTTGACGATTGGGGACCTGTGTCCTTTAATGTTTTCTGAAGTGGCAGTCCACGCGTCAGCTCTTTATTGGACTTTGATGTTAAATCTTTAAATGCCAAGTCGGCGTTGACGATTGGGGACTTGCGTCCTCCGATATTTCCCGAAGCGGCAATCCACCGTCAGCTCTTTTTGGGCTTCGACGTTCATGCGGGAATTAAGGCCGATGGCTCTGATTTTTACGCCATTAATTACAGGCCTTATGGCTGGCCTATAAATAGGACTCGCCCCCTTAACAGTCCAATGCTTAGACTGCTTCCCTTAAGAGCAGGCGCTCTGAGGGTCTTTATTTTGACTTAATCTTCTTCCTTCAATGGGATGTGCCCCCATGGACAGCGAAAACTCAAAGTTTTCATGCTTTTCTTTAATCTTCCCTGAAGATTATCATTGTTAAGTGATTTCAAGATCAAAAAGCGTCCCTCTGAGTATCTTTTATATCCGCGCCTTGATGCAGAAAGTTAAACCTCTAGAGGGTTCTTCTGCAGGTAGGAATTAATTGTCACCATGAAATACTCCGCTCAACTGGGTTTCGATTTTGCTATCCCTTAAATAGATTCACTCTCTTAACCTTCTCTTGAAGCCTGACTGGTGCACCCATTATCTGGAAGTCGCGCCTTTTAGACTTCTTGATGAAGCGCGAGTTGATTGAGTCTGAACTCTTACTCAAAGTCCTCTGGACGCAAGTGTGATGAACTCTGTATCTGGACTGTGAGACGCGAGCTTTGTATATAGAGCTCGCGTTCGAGGTTGTTGACTTAAAAGATTTTTAATTCTAGCCGAGGGCTTCAGACTTGGATTTAGCAACCCTTGTTTCTTGAACAAGGTGTGGCAATTTTCACGTCTGATTCTCTTCGCGTCTCATATTTTAGACGCGGGCCTAAAACTAGACCGCGTTCAGATCTGTGTGTATCTGAAGTCCACAAACGTCTGTTTCTGTTAACAGAATTTTGAATTTCTGTGTGGGTCATCCCTGCGTCTGAAGTTTACAGCTATAGCTGCGTCTGTTCTTCAGTCTTTCTGTTTTAGAATTCTAATACTCTAGTTTTTACTTCTCGCAGGTAGCCTTAATCAGTCTTTCGCACATTCGCTCGGCCCTTGGGAGAATATATCGGCCAGCGAGCTCGTTCGATGGTCGAGCACTGGAGGAGAAGTCAAGGCTCCTGTTTATGGAGACGAGGATTTACGCGACTAATGACATCCTTTAAGACCTCATTGGATATGACGCACCGGCAATGCCCCCGGGTTCGTCATGGTCACAGTGGGTTTGGTGGCGGGTATGGTCCTCTTGCAGGTCACGGGAAAGAGGACGTCACCTGTAAGGTCTCGGATTCTCCCTTCACCAACCTCACCCCAGAAGTGACATCGACGAAAAATCCATACTCATTGGATGACTTTCTGGTGGTAGAGATGTTCATCAACGAAGGATCATGACCATACCAGTTGGTTGGGTGAAATCAGAAGGCTTGCTGCATTTCGACCTCAAGAAACACCATTGTTCTCGGTCAACGATGGACTCCTTCGATGTTTATATCATGCATCATGATGTAATCAGCATCTGATCGTCACAATGGTGCTCAGCCCTTCTTTGGCGCTCTTCCAAACATCTTGTATTTGGAGTAGTGAGACTGCTTTAGAGAGTGAGTGCAACCTTTTACTGGGAGAGAGGGACTTCTTTGTACCCCTTTATTGTAACACTCAATCTTATTGTATAAGAGAACGTCTTGTATCACTTTCATGTGCTGGAATATAAATAAAAGTGACACTTTTTCCTTGGCTTCTTCTATTGTCTTAAATTCCTTTTTTGCATTGAAAATTAGATGAAATAGAAGTAAAGGATCTTTGACTTGCTAAAAATATGATAATAATCCTAACGAGCCAAAGTTTGTAGAAAAATCCTGTTTCAGGAAATTCATCAATGCTGTCAGAGGTGTGATATTAACTTGACAGAAGTAAGATAATTATTGTGTACCTGCCAATCTATAAATGAGAATGACAAGTGAAATTTGTACCCCCAGGGAGGATGAGTTTTCATCAGAGGTTCGGTGTTAACTTGACTAAGACTCAGTTGGGGATTTAATGAAAACATTGTCAACGGTGTAATGTTAACCTAACAATGTTTTTAAGTGGACTTGTTATTCTGTTGACAAGAATAACAAGTGAGACTAGATTACAGAGAATCTTTACCGTTAGAGGTGTAATATTAATTTAACGGGTTGAATTGAATCTTGTCAGAAGTGTGATATTAAGTTGACAAGGGTATGAGATAGAGGTGTGATATTAACTTAACTCAAGAGCGTTCCAGCTTCATTTAGGAAAACTAAAAGGGTCACTGTCATAGGTGTAATGTTTAACTTGACAGTGAGGGTAATGCTAGAGGTGTAATTTTGAACTTGGTATTGGTCATCTTGACTTCGACAAGAAAGTCCGAGGGAAAGTCATGGCCATAGGTGTATTGTTGAACTTAGTAATAACCTGGATGCTAGAGGTGTAATGTTAAACTTAGCATCGCTCATCTCAGCTTCGATATGGAAGTCTGAGGGAAAATGACTGTCAGAGGTTTAATATTGAACTTGACAGCAACTTAATCACTGTTAGAAGTGTAATGTTAAACTTAACAGTAATTTGTTAGAGGTGTGGTATTAACTTGATAGAAATTGACTCGAGATAGGAGCAATTTGGGGACCTGTCATTCTACTGATGAGAATTGACAAGTAGAATTTGAAATGTCAGAGGTATAATTTTAACTTGACAATGATTGATTTGCGATATAAGCAATTTTGAAGACTTATCACTCTATTAATGAGAATTGACAAGTGAAGTTTGAAGTGTCAGAGGTATAGTGTTAACTTGACAAATTTGAAGGCTTGCTACTCCATATAGAGTTGAGACAAGTAAGGTTTGTACTTGCTAGGAGTATTGAGATTTTTCATTACAAGAGGTATAATATTAACGTAGCAATGACTATATTTTGTAGACCTACCATTCTGTGCATGAGAATTGGTAGGGGATTTTGGAGGAGAGAGTGGGACCAAGTCCACTTAGGATTTTTAGCAAACATTCAGCTATCAACAGATTTGGTGTGCCTTTACCAACTACCGTTTGAGTTAGGCTAGCCATGCCATTCCCCTCGGCATGATGAGTTGTCGAAGACTTCTGTTGGGCTTAGAAGCCAACACTTTCTTCTGTCCTTAGCCGCCGGAGCATCGGACGTTAATTAAGAGAGCAATACTAAAACCCAAGTTTCGCCTTTTATTTCTTTCTCAATATTTACATCATACATCATGGTGCAGTCAGTGCCCGATTAGCTTGTCACTGATCTATCGTGATGTGACCTAGTAAAGGAAAGAAACTTTTCTTAGATCTGGAGCTTTAATCAGAGGTGTAATATTAACTTGATCAGAGGAAAAGTACTATTAAGGATAGTACTTCTTCAGGAATCTGCCATTGATTGGCATCATGAGTGTATCACCGTTTGAAGTTATGAGGCGATATGCTCCATTTGAGTAGACTCACTCTACTACAAATAGTCCTTCCCATTTGGGCTGGAATTTTCCTTTTGTCTTATGTGTCATCACCATAGGTCTTCGACGGCTAAGACAAGGTCACCTTTCTTGAAAGTTCGCTCCTTAACTTTCTTGTTGAAGGCTCTAGTAATCCGGGCTTGGTAGAGCTCGATTTGTTGTTGGGCCTGCAGACGTTTATCATCTAAGGCTTCCAGTTCTTGGAGCCGCAGTCGATGCTTCTCCTCCTTTGTCATCTCTGCTGTTAGGGCCGCGTAGAGATGGAATTTGGATTTCTAGTGGAAGCACGCTTCACACCCATATACCAAAGAAAATGGCGTAGCTTTAGTTGGGGTTCAAACAGTTGTGCGAAAGGCCCATAAGCATTCACCTAATTTGTTGTCCCAGTCACGCTGACTTTTCGAGACGAATTTCTTGAGAAGCTTGCCAATGGTTTTTTATTGAAAGCTTCTGCAAGACCGTTAGCGGCGGGGTAGTATGCCGTTGAGGACACTCTGGATCTGAACTTAGTGCAGAACCTCTGGAAAGTCTGACTGACGAACTGGGGTCCATTGTCATGGATAATTCGCCGAGGTACACCAAAACGGTAGATGACGTGATGTTTAACGAATTTGATCACATCAGATGACTTTACCTCCTTCAAAGGAATGGCTTCAGCCCATTTAGAGAAGTAATCGGTTATGGCTAAAATGAACCGATGTCCTTTTGATGATGGGGCTGATAGGGCCAACTACGTCCATGCCCCCACATCTCAAAAGGCCAGGTAGAAGTTGTAGAGTGGAGGTGTCCTGGCGCTTGATGGATGAAATCGCCATGAACTTGGTAGGCGTGACATCGCTTGGCATAAGTGATGGCGTCAGGGATCATCTTAGGCCAATAATACCCCAATCTTCAGAGCCGATCCCCAAGTTTTGGACCAGGTTGATGGGCTCCACACATGCCGTCATGCGCTTCTTTCAATACCTCCTGTGCCTCTTTTTGTGATAGGCAGCGAAGCAAGATCCCGTCATGCGATCGACGGTACAGTGTTCGCGTGATCGCATTATAGTAGAATTTGGGGGCTTTCCTTCTAATGGCAGACGCTTCTTTGGTATCATCTGGCAGGATGTCGTACAAGACATAATCAATGTAAGGGAATCACCAGTTTCTAAGCTCTTGGCCGGTTGACGACTCAAGAGTTTCTTTGACTTGACAGTCTCTTGTCGTCTTCTGGGAATCCTCAGAAGCGATTCTTGGGCAATACAGGTCGTGGCTGTGGACAAGTATCTCTCTACTACTCTAGCTGGAAGGGCTAAAGAGGCAGCGAGAGACGCCAGTGCATCTGCATGCACATTTTGCTGGCGGGGGGTACATGGTCGATGTAAAAGTTTATGAACCTCTCGGCCATGTGGACAGTTGCATTGTAATAGGGTACTAGATCTTCATGTCTGACTTCGTACTCCCCGCGAACTTGGTTGACGATAAGTTTAGAGTCACCATAAGCCTCGAGATTTTTAACGCCAATCTCATCGGCGAGTTGCATTCCAATCAAAAGGGCATTGTACTCCGCTACATTGTTGGAGCAAGGCTCGGTTAACGAGAAGGCTCGAGGAATCACATAGTTCTGTGGGGAGATGAGTACTACCCCCACTCCTGCTACGACATGTCCTTTCGGGCCTGTTCTCGATGCACCGTCAAAGAAAAGTTGCCATACTTGTCTTTCAAAAGATGTCTGGGTTAGACAAACTTCAGCGACCTCGTCTGGGAGATCCTCGTAAAGTTCGGTTGCCCTCGGATTTGGATGCTCAGCCAGGAAATCCGCCACTGCTTGTCCCTTCACGACTTTTTGTGGTAAAAAGCACATTTCGTATTGGGATAGCAGTATGGCCCATTTTGCCAATCGGCCATTTAACAACGATGGCTTTGTCATGAGTAGCCTCAAAGGGTTATCCTTTGATATGACGTTTATAGTTTGGCCTACCAAGTAGTGTCGCATTTTCTGAACAGCGAATACCAATGCCAAACATTTCTTCTCGATCGGGTTGTATCGATGTTTGGCCCCGATCATAGTTCTACTCAAATAATAGATTGCTTGCTCGTGTCCTTGATCATTATTCTGGGCTAGTAAAGCTCCTAGAGAATGATCCATTGCTCGGACGTATATCAGGAAAGGTTTTTCGGACACCGGAACTGTAAGGACTGGTGATTGTATGAGGTATCGTTTGATTTCCTCAAACGCTTGTTGGCAAGCATTGTCCCAAATAAACGAGACACCCTTTTTCATTAATTTGGTAAAGGGTTGGCATCTTCCGAAGAGATTTGAGATGAACCTTTGGATGTATGTCAATCGTCCTTGCAATCCTCTAAGTTCTCTGAGATGCCGCGGAGGTTGCATCTCCTGGATAGCGCGAACTTTTTCCTGGTCCAAATGAATTCCTATGGAAGTTACCACAAACCCTAGGAATTTGCCGCTGGCCACCTCCAGAAAGGATTTGGCAGGGTTCATCTTCAACTGATGGGCCCGCATGACGTTGAAGATTGTCTTCAAATCGGTTATGTGATCACCTTTGGCGCGACTTTTCACTGCAATGTCCTCAACATGGTATTCCACTGTTTTACGCATGTGCTCGTGGAAAATGGCATTCATGACCCTCTGATATGTAGCCCCCGCATTCTTCAGTCCAAAGAGCATGACGGTGTAGCAGTATACCCCCAGTGGTGTCCTGAAAGAAGTATCTTTTTCATCATCAGGATACATTTTGATTCGGTTATACCTGAGAATCCATCCATGAAGGACATTCGCTCAAATCCACACGTATTGTCAATCATGACATCCGTGATTGGGAGAGGAAATTCGTATTTGGGACAGGCCTCGTTTAGATTGCAAAAGTCAATGCAAATTCGGATCTTTCTGTTCTTTTTGGCAACGGGGACGATATTGGCTACCCAATCAGGATGTTGTTCTTCCCTAATGAAGTCAGAGTCTATAAGTTTTTTGACTTCTGACTAAATTGCCTCCATTACTTCTGGACGGAACCGTCGCTGCTGTTGTTTGACTGGCTTTACGTCCGAATTAATGTTAAGGGGATGCATAACCACTCGAGGATCAAGTCCAGGCATGTCCTCGTAACTCCAGGAGAAAACATCTATATATTCTAGCACAAGAGATATTAAATCTTCTTTCTCGGAGGGTGACAGGCTTTCGCTTATATAAAGATGGGCTTAGGATTAGCCTCATCTCCTAGATTAATCTGAGCAACCTTATCCTCCGTGGGTGGCTCGCGCTGTTCAAAGCGAGTATCCCAGAGAGTATTTAAGTGTTTGATCCAAGGATCTGTATCAGATTGGATCATCTCTTCATCTCTGTCTTCCAGGTGACTTGTTGAAACCATATTTACTGAAAGTTCTCTGAAGATGTTACCGACACTAACATCTGACTCCCACGATGACGTGCCCGATGAGTAATTATGGCATAATGCCTCTTCAGATTCAGAGGCTGATGAGATCGGACTTGACACATAGCTGATTGGTCACTAATGTTACATATTTAATGTCACATTTCCATACTTATTTTAGAATAAAAGCCTGCATTGTCCTAATTATTTGTTTGATTTATTCGCAGGCCCAATCCTTAAGGAGATGAAGAGAAATGAGCCCAAAAGCCCACCAGAATTCTGAATTAAATCAGAGTTAATTCGCACAAATAAAATCAGGGCAAAATCAAGAGGTTGAAACCGGTTGAGAAGAATCCTCTCAGAATCGATCGGTTAAAGCCAAGAAATCCAAGGTCATTTCGTCAGAATCCGGAGCTCCAACGACAAAACCAACAAATGATAAAGCCAGAAGAAGACCCCGGACAGACCCACCAACAGGGTGTGGCCACTTGGCCACACCAGTGCCGCATAATTGCGGCCCAAGCTACAATTCTGCGGCCAACTGAAGTCAGTTGGGGGAGCGTTTGCTCCCCCAACGTTCCCGGGATCTTGGTTGTTAGGGTTTGGGCTATAAAAAGGCATTTGCTGCACTGAAAACCAGGAGGAATGCAGAGATAGGACTTAGCCAAGCTTTTCATTTCTAGGTTTAGGTTTTTCTTTTTTATGTAACTTGTATGTAGGCTTAGGTTAGAACATGATTCATGTAAGTAAGAGAGAGAGGCTGATGTTGAGCGTGACACCGATGTACTCCTCCTCCTTTCTTTCATTGTCTCAGTAAGCAATAAAGGTAAACTTTTCTTTGTGTTCGTTTCTTTACTTTCCTTTACATTTGTTTTGCTTTTCGTTTTCCTTTTCTACTTCACCTTGGTTGTATGTGTTGAGTCTACAAGTGAACTCTAAAGCAAGTACACCGATGCTACGTGAGAGCCAGCGATAGTTCATGAAGACGTTCTCCTCTTCCAAGCTCGCATCACTTCGTTCTTCTTATGCTTGACGATATAATGTGCACGGGGACCGAGTTCGAGTTTATGATCTATGCGTTGAACGCCTCCGAAGCAAAAAGGTAGAACTTGCAAAAAGGTTTCCAAGTAAGTCATCACCAAACTAGGTAAGTAATTCTTAACTTTCTTTCTTTTCTTTTATCGCTATAGTATAGATCGCCAACACGATTTCTTTCACCACTTCTTCCCAATCGTTTTTGATCTTTTCCTCCACTTCATTTGTACATAGTCGCTTTTTATTGTTTTCTGATTTTCTACCTTCTTCATCTCTCGCTTTCTCTCTAACTTTAACTATAACTTTCTTTTTCTTTTTCTTAACTTTAAAAACAGAGAAGAACCTTCGCTTAGTTTTGATAACGATTTCAATAAAACTGTAAACGCTTCCATCGCAAACCCTCCTTGTGGATCACGACCCGCATTAGCCACTTGCTATAGCGGAAGAATTGAGCACTTGCACATTTTTATTATAAGTTCTGAAATTTAGTATTTTTGTGCAGGTTTTGCATCAATCAAATTTTGGCGCCGTTGCCGGGGAAGGTAACATGTTTTTTTTTATTGAAATCTGAATTTTTTTTGAAAATTTTTTAGAACTAAACGAATTTTCTTCTCTGCTGCAGGTTACAGGGCAATAAAAGCAGGAAATTAATATTGCAGTGACATACAAGTGGCCTTGGGCCTCTGCTCCAAAAAGCAGACACCAAGGGCCCTCTGAATTGCCGCGTTTTCACGGCAAAAGCCGCGGATCCGCGGCAAGGAAGAGTTGACTACTAACAGCTTTTTGCAGGGCTGCTTAGTTTAAAAAAAATTCTAGTTTGCTGCAACTTCAATTTTTCTTATATGCCATAACATAAGCCTGCTAATAATCAACAGTAAAAATTTTTTTTTTTGCAAAGTTAAAAATTGATTAGATATTTGCATTTCTAGGCACGTGTCTTTTCAATTCATTTACTTTTACTGTTGAAGAGTGCTGGAGCAAGGTATGTTTGCATTGCATCTAGAATAGGACTATCTCTTAGTTGATTTATATCGCTTAGAGTGCATCTTATTTATCTTGTACACTTGCACAAAAACTGATCTTAAGGGCACCACCCAATAACAAGATAAGGTGGGGATTTAATCACCCTTCCTTAGCCCAAAAATCAGAATCCAAGCACTCACTAACCCAAGCCTAACTAAAATCGAGTAGACGTTGGCCCTAGGGAGATCTCGGACTCAATTAGGAGATTATCCTAAGGGGGAACAATGTTGGAATCTAACTCTTGCAAAATCAGTGTCTAGTAAAGGGATTGAGGGCCGAAAGCCCGAAGGTTGGTGGTTATTTAATTAAGGAATGTCTTTGACGGAAAACCTCCCACCAACCTTGCCCTGACCTGGCTGATTAGCTTGTGGTTAAAGTCTACATTAGACCTCCCGTGGACAGTCTAACCAGTTAGGAGTCGTCTAGTCCTATTTCTACCCTAACCTAGGCTAGAATTTTTTCTTTTTTGTTTGTTTATTTGGTTGTTTTTCTTTGTTTGTATTCTATTGTGTGATATGGACTATAATAATAATTTTTTCAACTATAATAATAATCCATATTACACATCAAACTCTTTTTCGGATATTACCAACCCGTCATATCATGACTTTAACCAACCTAGTGTGCCGGATTGGTCTTATCCGAATCAATATGACCCATACCCCCCATCTAATAACTATAATTTCCATAATGATTTCAACTCTTCACCGAGTCAGTGGGGATTCACCTCCCCCGAGCATAATTTTTAACCACCTTGTCCTTCTTCTCCACCCAGTTCACAATATTTTCAAGATTCATACTCAGTTCCACCCATCCAAAATAGGAATTCATCAATTTTGGAAATGAGTATGCGTGAGTCCAAACAACAATCACAAAATCTGATGGACTCACAATTTCATTACCACTTCCAAAATAACTCTTCATCTTTTCAACAAGACAATGAACCTATCAACTATGAAAAGATGCTTGAAGCCATGACTCAGGCTCAACACACTCGTAATCGTGACATAGATATGATGGTCGAATCTCTACGTTCCCACCGTCCTGATGTCACTAACTATTCTGTTAGAGCCGAAGAGTCATGTAGTTTTGGAAATCAAGATTCCATTTCAGAACAACCATGTGAACTTACCCAAACTCCAAATGATATTGATAGTTTGGCTAGTTTTCCTTTTCCTGAAATAGAACTTGAAAATGATTATGATCCTGAACCCCAACTTAGTGATTCAATTCTATTTCCTGATTCGATTATGACTCCGGTATCTTCACCTGACTTCAATCTTTTACCGGAGTCAACATTGGATCCTGTACCAATTCATAAAGAAATTGAATCACCCGTCTTTGAGGATCATGTTGAACTTGACCAACTTTACAATTTTGAAAATCCCATGGATAAAGTGGCAAGTTCTCCATTTTTTGATATTGAACTCAATGAGATATGTGACCTAGATTCTCACATATGTGATCCAGTTCAACTTTCTGAATCAATATTGACTCCTGTTTTATTACCAAACTTGAATAATATTCTAGAGTCAGTTTTGATTTCCCCACCTACCATTCCTGAACTGGAATCACCCATATTAGGTCACATTCCATTGTTGGAAAATACATGTGGACTTGAGTTTCAACTTCTTGACTTGGACCCAATTCCTGAACCAATTTCGACTCTTGAACCTTTACTTGATTTAAGTCACCTTCCTGAGTCGGTATTAGTTCCTATCCTTCATGAGTTCAAGTCAATCATTCTATCATTTCATACTCCATTCTGGGACGAGGTGGTTGATAAATTTGACTCCGAAATCAATTATGAAATATGGAAATTAGATGGGGTAAAATATTTAATAAAGATCCTTCATGGACACATCTTTTTAGTGGGTTATATTAGTGTAATTTCTGGTGGGTTCCTCCGAGACCCAAGAAAAGTTGATTGGGCCGCGTTTCGTGGACCAATCAGACCACCACCGGAACCACCACCTTAAGGTAACCTTTTCCTTCCCCTTCTTCTTTTTCATGCATCTATGCATTAATTCATACATTGAGACAATGCATGAGATAGGTGTGGGGGAGGGTCTAACATAACTTTTTTTTGTTTAAAAATAATAATAATAATAATAACATTTTTCTTTACTTTTAAAAAACTTTTTGAAAAATAGAAACAATATTTTGACTTATTTTTGTAAGAAATTAAGTTAATTTTAAGGAATAGGAAAATCCAAATTAGGATTTCTTATACTTGGTCAAAATAAGATTATTTGTTTGATTTATAGAGTTAGGAAGATAATTTGTCAAACTAATTTAGTCTCGATCTTTACCTTGATGAAATATGCACACTTCATACACTTACACACTTAGGGTTCAAAAACAAAGATCCTTATGCCTTATAAAAATATATATATATATATAAATAAATCTAATTATTGATTAGCTAGGTGCTTTGGCCTAAGCAAGCCTTAGTATTTATGCGAAAGATGATTAGAAAAGTTTGAAAAGAAAAAAAACAAAAAAAAAACAAGTCTAATTATTGATTAGCTAGGTGCTTTGGCCTAAGAAAGCCTTAGTATTTATGCAAAAGATAATTAGATGAGTTTGAAAAAAAAAATGTGTATCCTCTGATTAAGCTGGGTATTTATGCCTCATGAAGCATAAGTGTTCACGCCTAAAAGGGGTGCATCGTATAAATAAAAACCTTGGTTTCGTGGCCTTATCTGCTCGGGTATTTAAGTCCTTAGGGGTGTTTTCTCACCTGGTGCCCTAAAACCGTCCGGTTTGGGTGTCACCGACTGAATGCTCGTTACATTGGCAGATTAGAAAGCCTAATGAAATTGAGGAATAAAACAAAAAAAAAGTATATATATATAAATAAATAAGGCATAAGAGTTAGAGTTAATGAACCCTTAGTCAAAATTTTCACAGTCACAAGGTGCATATGACTTAGGGTAAAGTAATAGACTAGATGAGAAGTACAATTTGACTCCTTACTTTGATTGATAACAAATTTTTGAATAGAGACTAAGTTTAGGAATAAAAAATTCGGGTTTCCTATAACTTATAGATTGCTTAGATCTTACAATCATATTTCAAATATTTTTCTCTTTCAAAATGCTTTTCGAAAATACTAACTCTTTATTTCCCTTTCTTTATGGATTTTGTGGGTGCAATCCGCTGAAAACCCTCACGAGACAAAACTTGTCCTCTAGGGGAAGCCTAGAGGGTTAACGGCTTGTTGCACATGCTCAGTGCAATCGCGCGACCTGCGAAAATGGTCTAATAATTCTTAGTTTAATTTAGTTGTTTTGCTCGAGGACGAGCAAAAGATAGGTATGGGGGTGTGATTGGTCACTAATGTTACATATTTAATGTCACATTTCCATACTTATTTTAGAATAAAAGCCTGCATTGTCCTAATTATTTGTTTGATTTATTCGCAGGCCCAATCCTTAAGGAGATGAAGAGAAATGAGCCCAAAAGCCCACCAGAATTCTAAATTAAATCAGAGTTAATTCGCACAAATAAAATCAGGGCAAAATCAAGAGGTTGAAACCGGTTGAGAAGAATCCTCTCAGAATCGATCGGTTAAAGCCAAGAAATCCAAGGTCATTTCGTCAGAATCCGGAGCTCCAACGACAAAACCAACAAAGGATAAAGCCAGAAGAAGACCCCGGACAGACCCACCAACAGGGTGTGGCCACTTGGCCACACCAGTGCCGCATAATTGCGGCCAAAGCCGCAATTCTGCGGCCAACTGAAGTCAGTTGGGGGAGCGTTTGCTCCCCCAACGTTCCCGGGATCTTAGTTGTTAGGGTTTGGGCAATAAAAAGGCATTTGTTGCACTGAAAATCAGGAGCAATGCAGAGATAGGACTTAGCCAAGCTTTTCATTTCTAGGCTTAGGTTTTTCTTTTTTATGTAACTTGTATGTAGGCTTAGGTTAGAACATGATTCATGTAAGTAAGAGAGAGAGGCTGATGTTGAGCGTGACACCGATGTACTCCTCCTCCTTTCTTTCATTGTCTCAGTAAGCAATAAAGGTAAACTTTTCTTTGTGTTCATTTCTTTACTTTCCTTTACATTTGTTTTGCTTTTCGTTTTCCTTTTCTACTTCACCTTGGTTGTATGTGTTGAGTCTACAAGTGAACTCTAAAGCAAGTACACCATTGCTACGTGAGAGCCAGCGATAGTTCATGAAGACGTTCTCCTCTTCCAAGCTCGCATCACTTCGTTCTTCTTATGCTTGACGATATAATGTGCACGGGGACCGAGTTCGAGTTTATGATCTATGCGTTGAACGCCTCCGAAGCAAAAAGGTAGAACTTGCAAAAAGGTTTCCAAGTAAGTCATCACCAAACTAGGTAAGTAATTCTTAACTTTCTTTCTTTTCTTTTATCGCTATAGTATAGATCGCCAGCACGATTTCTTTCACCACTTCTTCCCAATCGTTTTCGATCTTTTCCTCCACTTCATTTGTACATAGTCGCTTTTTATTGTTTTCTGATTTTCCACCTTCTTCATCTCTCGCTTTCTCTCTAACTTTAACTATAACTTTCTTTTTCTTTTTCTTAACTTTAAAAACAGAGAAGAACCTTCGCTTAGTTTTGATAACGATTTCAATAAAACTGTAAACGCTTCCATCGCAAACCCTCCTTATGGATCACGACCCGCATTAGCCACTTGCTATATCGGAAGAATTGAGCACTTGCACATTTTTATTATAAGTTCTGAAATTTAGTATTTTTTGTGCAGGTTTTGCATCAATCAATAGCCCAACCCCCTGCGAGTTTGATGATAATAATCAGGGGTTTCCCTTTTGGCACAAAAGATCGGAGTAGCGTTCTCTTTCCTTTGTCGAAGTTTAACCCTGGACCGTTTGTCAGATCATACCCCATGCTTTCCATCATTCTGAGTACATTTGGCTCATAATGACCGAACTGAGGGGGTTCCTTCTCGCTTTCTAATTCTTCACAAGACATTGGCTCGGATTTGATTTATCCGAAAAGAATTGATTTTTGGCCTTTCCGTTTTGCTGGAACAATTGCTTCCAGGTGTGGCTTTCAGCAACTCCTATTTGGGCGAGGAGCGGAGTTTGTAGATTGTGGCGGCATGTTTCCACCAGGGTGACCTGGGTTATACCGCTAGGACATCGGAGTGCTACATTCTGGAGTCTTTCTACAAATGATTTGACGGACTCCCCCTTTTGCTGCTTTGTAGCCAAAAGAGTAGGCATTGTGACCTCCGAGTCGTCTTCAAAGAAGCGTGTCAGGAAAAGCTTCTCCAAATTGTCCCAATTTTTAATAGAGCCCTCTGGGAGCTTCATGAACCATTCAAAGGCGAGCCCTTTTAGGGTACCAATGAATAAACATGCGAAGATGGCATCGTTATCTACCACGTTCCCCGTCTGAGACTTAAAGTAGTAGATATGTTGGTTCGGTGACCCTTTGCCATCGAATGCTTGGAGGGTCGGAGCTTTGAACTTGGAAGGGTATGGAATAAGATCCCACTCGGCTGGATATGGCCGGACCACTCCTGCTGCTTGGAGGCCTTTCCGATTAGTAAGGGTCTCGAGATGTTGCTCTAATTGATTCATTCTTTTAGAATGAACCCCTCCATGGTTCTGGTTATCTTTCTCTTTGGATGAGGATTTAGACGAGCCAGAAGTAGATTGCTCTTTCTCTTCAATGTGTACAGAAGATGAGCTTTCTCCCTCTTTTCGTTTGCCTTTAGACTTTTTAGAGGAAGCTTTATCGGTTGACTTCCTCTTGTCTTCAAGCAATTGTGCCAGCATCTGCTTGAGGGTATCGATAGATTCTTATTGAGCACGAATCATCTCGAATTGTTCCTTCTAGACCTGGGCTTGCTGCTCCAAGTGCCTGGCTGTCTCCTTAGGAGTATTTGTCATGTATATAAAGGCCTCCTTCTCTATGAAAGAGTTCGAAGCCTGTGACTCTGCAATAGCGGAATGCGAGTCATTTACTTCAATGCCCCGAGCCAGGGCACTGGAATTGATCGGGGCAATTACCCCAGTCCGGGTGCGAGTATGTCGGTGCACTCCTTCTGATTCTGTGTCAGACTCGTCAGAGCTGATCACAGGTTGCTTCCCCCTACTCCTGTCATGTTTGCAGTGATTTCAGGGTACTAGGTGTCAGAGAAAGTCCTCCTTCTGTGGGAGCGATTTCTTTTAGCTGATCGGGGAGCTAGAATCAGCTTTCTGAATCTAGACTGCTGGCTTGTATGTGAACCGCAACGGCACTTAGAGAGCATTGTGATAAGCCGTTTGCAGCAACACAATGGAGTGATCCGACTAGCACTTCTCTTCCTCGTTAAATAATCTCTTAGATCCGTGGGAGGGGATCGCAGAGATTAGCCTCGGATTGTCGAGGGTTTTTTAACATGCGAGAGTTCTCCTCGCTTCGCAAAGCTGAGACGCAAGGTTCTGAGACGTGAGGCTCATGAACTCAACTCCTGCGTCGCGGCTCTGGAACGCGAGTCTAGCGTCTCTGCTTAGAAGAGACGCGGCTCTCATATTGTCGATTGTCGCATCTGGATAGAGATGCTTGAGAAACGCAGGGCTGCTGAGTCCCGCGTACAGAGGCGCGGGTCCCGTATCTTTGACAAAGAGCACGAACTTTGCGTTGCTGTTTGTGGCATTTAGGAAGCGGTGCTTCAGAAATGCGAGCTTGGTGAATCTCACGTTTAGGTTGCCAAACGCGTACTTCATGCGTCTGACATGGTTCAGAAGAGACGCCGGTCTGAACTTTGTTGGCCCAATGGCCTTCCACTCTAGTTTTGATGATGATCAACACTCATGTAGTTATGTTTACTAATATTCTTGTGTTTCTAAGTTTCAGATCATTAACAGGATATTAGTTGGGGATTAGCTTCAACAAGATGTTTAGAAGCTTATCATGATGATTCCGGTGCCAAAGCTTAAAGATCATACCTTTGCACTTGGAGAATCACGGAGTTTTGGAGCAAGTCTACTTGAAGATGAAGATCGTCAAGGAAGACTTAGGTATCTAGTTTAGATTATGAGTTTTAGATCCATGTGTAAAGCTTAGTTTAGTTGATATGCTCAAGTGCACAAAACACACACGTTTTATGATTTGGTATTTGGTTTTCATGAATAATAGATCAAAACAAGTTTACATATGTTATATGTATAGTAGATGTTTTCTATTTATACATACATGCTTTAACTTGGTAAACAAACTTATTTTGACTATCCTATTCATGTTTTGGAAAAATCAAGTTTGACAAAAATACAGGATTTGTTTTTGATAAAATTTGCAAGACACAAAAATGAATTGATATGTTGATATATTGTCTTGAAATTTTTATCACAGGTTTATGTTTCAATATAAAATGACAAAACAATTTTTATGGAATTTTCAGAAAAGATAAAAGATTTTTATAAAATATTTTTTCCAAAAATTCTGACCTTGATTTGTGCTGACAGGCTGGTCGGTCGACCGTGTCGGTCGACCGCACCAAGGGGCCGGTCGACCGACCCGGTCGACCGACGTGCACAGACGTGCACGTCTGTTAGGCACAGATCCGGTCGACCGGGTCGGTCGACCGATGTGAGAGTTCTGCTCTCTGGAAGTTTTCGGTCGACCGGGCCGGTCGACCGGTAGTGCCCAACGGTCATATTTCTGACCGTTGGCGGTCGACCGGGCCGGTCGACCGGTGGCTGTCAGAATTGCCACATCAGCCTAACGGCTAGTTTTCTGTTTTGGCCTATATAAACCCCATTCCTTTGGGATTTTGGCTAAGGTTTTTAAGAGGAAAAATTCTGGTTTTCAGTAGAGTTTAAAAGAGTTTTAAAAAGAGTTTTTGTGCTTTAAACTTCTAATCTTTATTGTTTTGGGTTTTTGGAAAAATCAAAGAAATAGGAATTTGGGATATTTGTATTGGTTTTCATTCTCCATCTTTTACAAGAATTTCCCAAGTGTTTTCTTTGTTGCTTGTTTTCCAAAAACACCTAGTTTCCACACTTGAGCTATCTTCTATCCTAAACTATTAGGATCTTTGTTTTGTGGAAAAGTAAAAGAGAAAAGAAAAGAGAAAGAAAAGAGAAGTTTGTGGTTGTGGAACCACTTGTTGTAAACCCTCCTTGCTTTTGTGAATCCCTCTTCGGTAGAGGTGATCGGAGTGGTATTGTGATTGGTTTGTGAGCCTCTTAGGTAGAGGTGGTTGTTGTATTTGGCTACGGGCTGTATCCCTCTTCGGTAGAGGTGGATTGTGGTTGTATAGCCTCGGTGGCTTTGTAAGGTTGAGAGAGGAGTTTGGTACTCCTATAGTGGATTGGGAAATCCTACACGGTGGTGTAGGCGGGGATGTAGAGCTAGGGGCTCGAACCTCGAAACACATCTTGGTCTTTGCGTTTGATCCAATTTCTCTCAACTCTACTCTTTTTACATTTGTGCAAGCATCATCCATTCATATCATCATATATACTTGCTTGTGTTTTGAGCATTGTTTCATTTTGCCTTGCATATATTTCTATTGCAATTCATTTATACTTGCTTGGCTTAATTGTGTGCATTGTATTGCTATATCCTTGATTGCTTGGATTGCTTGTGTGTGTGTTTCATCATAGCATTTCATTCTTTACTTGTTCGATCATATCTCATACAACACGGTTGCATTGCGCACCTCTAACCCATTTAAGGGGAATTGGGAGGAAGGAGTTCAGAACCTCGCAAGGGGTATTCGGCTCTTAGTCGTGTTTTTGAGAGATTGTTGCATCACTCATTTCATAAGTTTAAAAAGATCATTAGATTAGCAATTACACCTATTCATCCCCCCTCTAGGTGTATTTCAATTGGTATCAGAGCTAGTGCTCCTGATATTAGGCTTAACATCCTAGGAGTGATCCATTTGCTTGCTAATCTCTTTTGCATTTGCTTGTTTGCACACATTTAGTTTATACCATGGACTTCATGACCCCACCTATGTATGACCCTTCCAACATTCATGTTTGGAAGATTAGGATGACTGTTTATTTACAAACCCTAGGTCATAAAATTTATCTTGCTATTACCAAGGAATCATTCCTTAGTGATTGCAATCATATAGGGGCCAATGCACAAGCCCTTGAGGCTATTAGAAGCACTTTACCTAAAGATTATCTTATGCGTATTTCTAATATTGATTCCGCTTTTGCAGTGTGGAATCTATTGTCAACTACAACCACCACCTCCGAGCTTCAAGCACAAATCCAAAGGGAAGAGGAATCTAGTGGAGAGTCCGAATCTCAATGCTACATGGTCCAAGGGAATGACTCCCTTGAGGTACAATCGGAAACCCACTTAGATAGTGATGATGCTAGTTCTTCATGTGATGATATTGTTGATCCCCATGCCTTAAATGAAGAACTATCTATTGTTTGTGAAAAATTAATAGAAAAATATAAGATTTTGAAAAGAAAAGTCTAAAAATTGAAAAAGAAAATAAATGTTTGCATTCTAGACTTGACAATATTTTGCAAGAGAAGGATGAGATTGCTAATGAAAGGGACTCATTAAAATCTCAACTTAATTTTGCTTTAAAAGAAAATAACTTTTTGAAAAATAAAAATGATTGTGATAATGTTTTGAAAAATAATGATGTTTTATCTTCAAAGATTGAATTTGTTTTAAGAGAAAATGAGTCTTTGAAAAATGAAATTGTTTTCATTACAAAAGAATTAGACATTTGTGTTAAGAAAAATGAAGCTTTGAAAATTAAGATTGATTCACATGTTTGCCATGCTAGGGTAGTATCACACACACCTCCTATTGCATGCCACACCTCTTCTTCTATCAACAATGATATATCCATGCTTAAGAAGAAGGTAGATTGTTTGGGCTCCACTATGAGTCAATGTGCCATGAACCATACACGGTTGGAAACTTTGCTTCGAAAGAAACAAGTTCCATCTTTTATGCATGCACACCCTCCACGGCATACACATGCTCCTCACGGACACCATCACATGTATGCTCATGTGTACACTTGTACGCATTGTGGTCGAAAAGGCCATCTAGCTAAATTTTGCTTTGATAGACTTCATACTACAAATTTAGCTAAGAAATTTGTTTGGGTTAGAGAAGGGACTAACCCCCATGGACCCAATAAGAGATGGGTACCAAAGACCACCCCTCCTTTTGTTTATGATGTAGGTGTGGGCTCTCACATGACGTGAGAGTGATGACACCTTGGAGTGGATGCGTTCCGGACTTAAAGGAAATATATTGGATGCATCACTTTCAAGGGAAGAGTTGGTGGGAGGACCACCTTATTTTGGAGAATTAGAGAAGTGCCCTCATCGGTTTTGGTATAAATCTCTAACTCTCATATTATTTGTTTACATGCTTTTATGATTCATTATTTATAGCATGTCTCATTTGTTTAAGCATATTTTTGATGTCTTTGGATTAGTGTGTAAATTCCATGATTATTAGATCCATGACATACATGTATAGTATTTGAGACACACATGCTTATTTGATTCATATTTAGTGTTCTCACCGTTTGTTTAGCTATAATGTACATCATGAATCTAATACATGTAAATTTGCATATTAATCATGTTTTAGTTTTATCATGATGTTCTTTTATCATGCTTTGATGCTTCTTGTGGTAATAACATGTTTGAATGTAGATTTTATTAAAACTTGTGTTATACATGTACAAATAGTGAGCTACATTTGTTTCTTATGTAATTGAACTTCATGCTCATTTGTATTCACTATATGCACACGTATAAGCTAGTTTTGGTGATTTGCTCATTCTTACTTTTATGCCCATTGTCATGTTTTTAGATCATGTTCATTTAAAATAAAAGAATTGTGGTGAATTTTGTATGTGTTTTAGTTAGAAATATGGTATTCGTGTTTGTTTTGATGCTTCATGACTTGATTACATGTTTAGATGTTAGTTTTCATTAAGACTAGTTATATACTTGTACATAGAGTGGGTAACAAATAAATCTATATATGTTGAGCTTGAACGCTTATTTGAACCCATTAGATGTGCTAGTATAGTCTAGTTTTGATGATTCATACATTTTAAACTTGTATTCCCATTTTTGAATTTGTTTTGATGAATATGAGTTTCCATTTCATGTATATGTGCATTTTGCCAAAACATTAAGATATACATGTATACCCCTTGAGTCATTTGCCTTCAACGCAAAATCTATTTATGGACTCAATTGTGTTTAGGGATATGTATGTATACTTAGTGTAGTGACAATTCATACATATACCATGAAATAAAATTTGATTGTTTAATGAAAATTTGATTTTTCATGTTTGATGTATTTATGTTTAACTTCATGTATATGTCTATCTAGTTCAAACTAATCTTATACATATACATCCTTTTTGAGCCACGTGCTTTCATGCATCTACTCTTAGTGGACTCGTTGAGTTTTGGATATGTATGTATATTTTAGCTTGTATTAGACATACATATGCCTTGAAGATTAAATAAGGAGTTTTATATGATTTTTCATGTTTTTGATAGAATTATGTTTTAAGGAATAATTGAGCTTAATGAAATATTTTTCATGATTTTGATCTTCACATATTATTTGTACACTCATATCTATTGCTCATGTTTTGTTTCTCATGAGTTATGCTTTATTGATTAGAGTGATGATTATCATGTGATTTTCATGCTTTATGAAAAATAACTTTGTTTTATTCCTTACTTGAAGGACTTCGTACTAGTTAACAAGTTTTCCATTTAACTAGTTGCGGTGTTCTTTATTTTGGTAGAGATTTTCAAACAAACCATTTTTTCAATCTATTTTTGAAAACCCCTACCATCTAAGGGCGGTAGGATGGGAGATCATGTTCATGTATGCCCTAAATTGAAAATCTTTAAAACTTGAATTATGATTGGGTGGTAGATGATATGAGATATACACATGCTTTTATTGTTATGTCAATTGGTATCATTGAACTTTTTCAATTGGTATCATTTTGACCTTTTTGTATACTCATATGTTTATTGTGTATGTATGTTTTCATTTGGTATCATCTATTGGTGATTGATACTCATTTCATTTCATACACATATACTTGTTTTATTTGTGCCTACTATATTCCTATATCTTAGAGCACAAATAGTTGTTTATGCTAGTGCTTGAGTTTCAATTTGTTTCAATTGACTACTTTTAAATTGGTATCAAGACTATGCATGATTTTAGTTTGTATTTCATAAAGGGGGAGAGAAAATTGATTTTGTATTTTAATTGGTATTTGTACTCCCACTCTTTATGATTAAAAGTTGTTATTTTAATTATATGATATCAACATCAAATTTGGTTAAATATATTTAAAATGAATAATTCTTACAATTGGTATCAATGTTTCTATGTAAAATCTTTTAAATTGGTAAAATTTTTACAATTGGTATCATATTTGAGAAATTCAAAATTTGGTATGTTTAATTACAATTGGTATTTTCAAAAAAAAAAATTTGTTTTAAAGAAAATATTCAAAGTTTTGATTTGTATTTCCTATATGCAAGGAGAGCTTAACATCTCTCTTACATATAGATTCATGTTGAGTATATTATAAATTGAGGAGCTTGACAACTCTTCTTTATATGATATACGTGTGTAGGGGGAGCTTCACATCTCCTCTTATGCATGACATATTATACGTTATGTGAATTAGGGCTTGTCATCCCTCTTTCATGTAATGTATATGTGTCGGGAAGCTAACTTACCGTCTTCCTCTTCATGAATTTATATCGCATATAAATTTTATTGATTGATTTGTATTTACCCCTCCTTGATCTCTTTGTTTTTAACAAAAAGGGGGAGAAAATTTGTTTGATGATTTGAACTTCGAACCCTTTGTTGATGATTGACAAAAAGGGGGAGAAATATTTAAGTATTTGAGTTATATGCATGATTTCCTTAAGGGGGAGAAGTATTTGTTCCTTACTTAAGGGGGAGAAAGATTTTGACTTGTGCTTTTACTCATGCATCACAAGAAATAAAAGATTTGTTTTGTTTTACATGCATTCATTTGCATACATTTTTAAGTGCTTCATTGAATATCTATTGCTTATTTATTATGCATGAGTTAAGGGGGAGCTTCTTTGAAGCTTAACTTTAATCCATGCATATATAACTCCATGAGTTTTGTCATCATCAAAAAGGGGGAGATTGTTGGCCCAATGGCCTTCCACTCTAGTTTTGATGATGATCAACACTCATGTAGTTATGTTTACTAATATTCTTGTGTTTCTAAGTTTCAGATCATTAACAGGATATTAGTTGGGGATTAGCTTCAACAAGATGTTTAGAAGCTTATCATGATGATTCCGGTGCCAAAGCTTAAAGATCATACCTTTGCACTTGGAGAATCACGGAGTTTTGGAGCAAGTCTACTTGAAGATGAAGATCGTCAAGGAAGACTTAGGTATCTAGTTTAGATTATGAGTTTTAGATCCATGTGTAAAGCTTAGTTTAGTTGATATGCTCAAGTGCACAAAACACACACGTTTTATGATTTGGTATTTGGTTTTCATGAATAATAGATCAAAACAAGTTTACATATGTTATATGTATAGTAGATGTTTTCTATTTATACATACATGCTTTAACTTGGTAAACAAACTTATTTTGACTATCCTATTCATGTTTTGGAAAAATCAAGTTTGACAAAAATACAGGATTTGTTTTTGATAAAATTTGCAAGACACAAAAATGAATTGATATGTTGATATATTGTCTTGAAATTTTTATCACAGGTTTATGTTTCAATATAAAATGACAAAACAATTTTTATGGAATTTTCAGAAAAGATAAAAGATTTTTATAAAATATTTTTTCCAAAAATTCTGACCTTGATTTGTGCTGACAGGCTGGTCGGTCGACCGTGTCGGTCGACCGCACCAAGGGGCCGGTCGACCGACCCGGTCGACCGACGTGCACAGACGTGCACGTCTGTTAGGCACAGATCCGGTCGACCGGGTCGGTCGACCGATGTGAGAGTTCTGCTCTCTGGAAGTTTTCGGTCGACCGGGCCGGTCGACCGGTAGTGCCCAACGGTCATATTTCTGACCGTTGGCGGTCGACCGGGCCGGTCGACCGGTGGCTGTCAGAATTGCCACATCAGCCTAACGGCTAGTTTTCTGTTTTGGCCTATATAAACCCCATTCCTTTGGGATTTTGGCTAAGGTTTTTAAGAGGAAAAATTCTGGTTTTCAGTAGAGTTTAAAAGAGTTTTAAAAAGAGTTTTTGTGCTTTAAACTTCTAATCTTTATTGTTTTGGGTTTTTGGAAAAATCAAAGAAATAGGAATTTGGGATATTTGTATTGGTTTTCATTCTCCATCTTTTACAAGAATTTCCCAAGTGTTTTCTTTGTTGCTTGTTTTCCAAAAACACCTAGTTTCCACACTTGAGCTATCTTCTATCCTAAACTATTAGGATCTTTGTTTTGTGGAAAAGTAAAAGAGAAAAGAAAAGAGAAAGAAAAGAGAAGTTTGTGGTTGTGGAACCACTTGTTGTAAACCCTCCTTGCTTTTGTGAATCCCTCTTCGGTAGAGGTGATCGGAGTGGTATTGTGATTGGTTTGTGAGCCTCTTAGGTAGAGGTGGTTGTTGTATTTGGCTACGGGCCGTATCCCTCTTCGGTAGAGGTGGATTGTGGTTGTATAGCCTCGGTGGCTTTGTAAGGTTGAGAGAGGAGTTTGGTACTCCTATAGTGGATTGGGAAATCCTACACGGTGGTGTAGGCGGGGATGTAGAGCTAGGGGCTCGAACCTCGAAACACATCTTGGTCTTTGCGTTTGATCCAATTTCTCTCAACTCTACTCTTTTTACATTTGTGCAAGCATCATCCATTCATATCATCATATATACTTGCTTGTGTTTTGAGCATTGTTTCATTTTGCCTTGCATATATTTCTATTGCAATTCATTTATACTTGCTTGGCTTAATTGTGTGCATTGTATTGCTATATCCTTGATTGCTTGGATTGCTTGTGTGTGTGTTTCATCATAGCATTTCATTCTTTACTTGTTCGATCATATCTCATACAACACGGTTGCATTGCGCACCTCTAACCCATTTAAGGGGAATTGGGAGGAAGGAGTTCAGAACCTCGCAAGGGGTATTCGGCTCTTAGTCGTGTTTTTGAGAGATTGTTGCATCACTCATTTCATAAGTTTAAAAAGATCATTAGATTAGCAATTACACCTATTCACCCCCCTCTAGGTGTATTTCAAACTTCGCGTCTTACCTCTGTTGGACAAACTGTTGTCCCAACTTATAGTTGACACATACGCCGCCTCTGTCGCCGCTCGGCATTCGGTTATGTCGTGTGGGTTGAAGGGAACCCCCGGTAATGATAGGTAGTAAAAATTGCATATTTATCACTACATTTACTATCACATTTTCATATTTATTCCTACAATTATGCACTATTACTAATGTTTTATTATTTAATGTGTTCAGGCCTTGAGTAATTATTTAAATAAAAGAATAAAGCCTAAATGAAGCCCAGAAGCCCCAAAAAGCCCATGTGCAATTACCAAGTGCCAAAGTTACAATTATCATGTGCAAAAGTTACAATTACTAAAAGAAGAGGAAAGGGATAGACTTCTACTCAATCTTAATTACTTGCAGGATAAGGATAAAGATAAAAGGAGAAGAGTGCAAGGATTACAAAATCGTTTTAAAAGATTTGAAAGATTTGAATTTAGGGTAACTTGCTTCCCAAGTTGTCCCGAATTTTCAAAATAAAGAGTCGGTACACAACTTCCAGAAGCATTTACCCAGATAGACGGACCAGAGGATGCCACGCGAGAAAGCGCGTGGCATTTGGCTACAATAGTGCCGCGGAAACGCGGCCATAGCCGCGTTTCCGCGGCAATACAGATGAGGTGGCCACCTATCGTAGGGGAGTTGTACCAGGACTCTACTTCTTTCGTCTCCTATAAATACCCCTGCAGAGCAACAGAGAAGGGCGTCCAGTGCAGAACAGAAACAAATCTAGGGTTTTTCTTAGGCTAACTTGTAGATTGTAACTTAGTTTTTTTTAGTTTTCTTTTATGTAATTTTTGTAACTGAGAGGAGAGGATACTTTCATGGAGGAAGGAGATCAAGCTTGTACTGAGGTGACATCGGTGTAAGTAATCTTTTCTTCCATTGTTAATTGAATCAACTCAAAGTTTATTTTTGTTCTTCTATTCTTGTTTTGTTTTTGTTTACCTCTGATGTCTTGCAATCCAAGAGAATCTGATAGCTTCGAGACTGCTTAGCCGTTGAAGTGCCCTTGATGGCCTATGGTGATGAACAAACCTTCTCTTGCTAGTATAGTTTGTCTTTTATTTTCGTAGTGTAGATCGAGAAGGGGGAAGATCCTATACGCCATGCTTGAATGCCTTCAAAGATAAGGTAAGTCGTTGCAACGGATCAAAAGTAAACAGGCCGAAGAGGTAAGTATATTTTCTTTAGTTTTTAGTTTGCTTTTATTTTTAGTGTAAATCACCAAATTCCCAATCTTTTTCACACTTCTTCTTTTTCATTGTAAATATCATATCATTGTAAATATTACTTCTAGTTTCTCCATCTTCTTAATCTACCACTTTCTTTCTAACCTGACTTTAACAACTATTAATTCAAACACTTTAGAGAACTTACTAAACAAGCTTCCATCGCTAGTCCCTCCCTGTGGATCAAGACCCGCATAGCCACTTGCTATAGCGGTAGTATTGAGCACCTTGCACATCCTATTCTTAAAACTGAAATTCTATATTTTGTGTGCAGGTAAAATCTCAATCAAAATTTTGGCGCCGTTGCCGGGGAGGGACGGTAAGTTTCTCTCTAAAAAAAAAAACTAATTATTAATTTATTTATTCTTTTTGTTTGCAGGATCAGAGAACAGGAAAACTAACAGCAGCAAAGGACATATAGCAACTCTGTGCCTCTGCCCTCGAAGGCAGAGCAGCAGAGCCTACTACAGAGCCGCGTTTGCGCGGCAATAGCCGCGTTTCCGCGGCCTGTGTAGTTCACTACTCACTCTGTTTTCTGCAGATTGATGCAAATTGAAAGATTTGTTTACTGCTCTGTTAACTTTTCTCTGTGATCACCCTGCACACTGCTAATTAATTAACAGTAACCTATTTGTTGAAAAATAAAAAAAATTAGACTCTTGCATATAGGCACGTGTCTATTTAATTTTTTTAATTTCTGTTGAAGAGTGCTGGAGACAAGGTACGTTCGCATTGCATATAGACTAGGAAGCACCCTTGGCTGATTTACTGCTTTTGAGTGAATATTTGTCTATTGCTTTACACGTGCACTAAATTGACTTAAGGGCTTGTCCTATAAATAAGATAAGGTGGGGATTTCATCACCCTTTCTTGGCCCACAAACAATCTCCTCACTCACTAACCCAAGCCTAACTAAAAATGAGTAGACGTTGGCCCTAGGGACATCTCGGACTCAATTAGGAGATTATCCTAAGGGGGAACGGTGTTGGAAGTTGACTCCTGCTAAATCAGTGTCTAGGAAGGGGATTGAGGGCCGAAAGCCCGAATATTGGTGGTTATTTAATTAAGGAACGTCTTTGACGGAAAACCTCCCACCAATCTTGCCCTGACCTGGCTGATTAACTTGTGGTAAAAGTCTGCACCCTACCTCCCGTGGACAGTCTAACCAGTTAGGAGTCGTCTAGGTCATAGGTCTACCCTAACTTAGGTTAGAATTTTTTTTTTAATTTTCTTTTTTGTTTTCTTATTTGTTTGTTTTCTTTTTCTTTGTTTGTGTTTGTGTAATATGGCATATAACAACAATTTTTCCAATTTTAATCCATATTACACACCAACCTCTTTTTCGGATATTACCAACCCGGCATATCATAACTTTGACCAACCTAGTGTGCCGGAATGGTCTTATCCGAATGAATATAACCCATGCCCCCCATCTTATGACCAAAATTTTCATAACAATTTCAACTCTTCACAGAGTCCATGGGGTTTCGCTTCCCCCGAGTCTAATTTTCAACCAACTTGTCCTCCGTACCCACCTTGTCCATAATATTTCCAAGTTTCCTACTCAGATCCACCAATTCAGAATAGAAAACCATCTACCTTGGAAATGATGAGTATGCATGAGTCCAAGCAACAATCACCATCAATCTTAGACATGATGATGCGTGAGTCCAAGCAACAATCACAGAATCTGACGGACTCACAATTTCATCACGAATGTCACAACAACACTTCATCTTTTCAAGTCCAATCACAATAAAATGATGCACCAATCGACTATGAAAAGATGCTTGAAGCCATGACTCAGGCTAGATTAGCTCATGATCATGAAATAGATATGATGGTTCAAACTTTACGTTCTCACCGTTCGGCCATTTCTGATGTCGCTAACCATTCTCTTAGAGCCGAAGAGTCACGTTGCTTTGGAAAACAAGATTCTATTTCAGTACAATCATTTGAACTTGCCCAAACTATAAATTTTGGAAATGACATTGACAGTTTGGCAAGTTATTCCGTTCCTGAAATTGAACTTGAAAATGAATATGATCATGAACCTCCACTTAGTGATTCAATTTTACTTCCTGATTCAATAATGACTCCGGTGTCTCCACCTGATTTCAATCTTTTCCCCGAGTCAACATTGAATCCTGTGCCTATTCATCATGAAATTGAATCACCCATTTTTGATGATCATATTGAACTTGACCAATTTTATAATTTTGAAAGTCCCATGGATAAATTGGCAAGTTCTCATTTTTATGACATTGAACTCAATGAGAAATGTGACCTAGATTCTCAAATCTGTGATCAAGTTCAAATTCCCGAATCAATTTTGACTCCTGTTTTGTTATCCGACTTAGGTAATATTTAGAGTCAGTTTTGATTCCCACACCTATCATTCCTGAACTTGAATCACCAATATTAAGTCACATTCCATTGTGGGAAAATAATTGTGGACTAGAGTTTCAACTTCTTGATTTGGACTTACTTATTGAACCAAGCTCGACTCCTGAACCCTTACTTGATTTAAGTTACTTTCCTGACTCGGTATTCGTTCCCGTACTTCTGACGTCCAAGTCAATCATTCCATCTTTTCACACTCCATTTTAGAACAAGGCGGTTGACACAATTGACTCTGAAAATAAATGAAATTTGAAAATTTGATGGGGTGGAATTTTTAAAAAATGTTCATACAGACATCATTTTAGTGGGTTATACAAGAGAGATTTCTGGTGGGTTCTTCCGAACTCCACAAAAAATAGATTGGGCCGCATTTTGTGGACCAATTAGACCACCACCGGAACCACCACCTTAAGGTAATATTTTCCTTCCCTTTCTTCTTTTTCATGCATACATGCATTCATTCATACATTGAGGACAATGCATGAGATAGTTGTGGGGGAGGATTTACTAACATACTAACGTAGTTAGATACTAACTAACAAAATTTATAAAAAAAAAAAAACTTTTAAAAAGGGACAATATTTTGACTTATCTTTTGAAAGAAATCTAAGTTAGTCTTAAGAATTAGGAAAATCATGATTAGGGTTTCTAAAAACTTGGTCAAAATAAATAAATTGTTGAATTTTAAGGTATAAGAGGAAAAATTGAATAAGTAATTAGTCTTAATTTTTACCTTAATGAAATGTGCATACCTAATACACTTACACATATAGGATTCTAAGACAAAGACTCTTGTCCCTTATAAAAATATATATAGTAACATAAAAAAAAAATAAAGAAATTCACTAATTAAGCTGGATACATGTGCCTCAAGAAGCATAAGTATTCACGCCTAAAGGTGATTTTATAAATAAAGTCCTTAGTTTTGTGGCCTAGTTCACTCGAATCCTTAAGTCCGTGGGGTGTTTTCTCACCCGGTGCCTTAAAACCAACCGGTTTGGGAGCCACCGACTTTAAGTTCGCTACATGGGTGGATTAGAAAGCCTAAGGAAACTAAGAAAAATTACTTATATATGTACTAACACATCTAATAGTCAATTAGTTAGGTATGAGGGCCTCAAGAAGCCTTGATACTTACACGAAAGAAAATTAGATGAGTTATACATAAAAATAAAAAAAAAGAAGAGAAAATAATAATAAAGAGGCATGAGAGTCCAAGTTAAAGAATTCCTAGTAAAGATTCACGAGGATGCATATGACTTTTGGTAACGAAAAAGACTATACAAAAATTCAATTTTTACCCTTACCTAAAATGGATAACAATTTACTATATAAAGACTAAGTTTAAGAATGAATAAAAATGATAATCCTTAAAACTTATAGATTACTTAGTTTCTTCAAACATATTTCAAATATTTTCCTTTTTATGGATTTTGTGGGTGTAATCCGCTGAAAACCCTCACGAGACAACACTCGTCCTCTAGGGTAACCTAGAGGTTTAACGGCTTGTTGCACATGCTAAGTGCAACCGTGATGCCTACGAAAGTGAGTTAGGATAGATTAGTTTTCTTTTCTTATTCTTTTTTATTTTTACTCGAGGATGAGCAAAAAGATAAGTGTGGGGGTGTGATAGGTAGTAAAAATTGCATATTTATCACTACATTTACTATCACATTTTCATATTTATTCCTACAATTATGCACTATTACTGATGTTTTATTATTTAATGTGTGTAGGTCTTGAGTAATTATTTAAATAAAAGAATAAAGCCTAAATGAAGCCCAGAAGCCCCAAAAAGCCCATGTGCAATTACCAAGTGCCAAAATTGCAATTATCATGTGCAAAAGTTGCAATTACTAAAAGAAGAGGAAAGGGATAGACTTCTACTCAATCCTAATTACTTGCAGGACAAGGATAAAGATAAAAGGAGAAGAGTGCAAGGATTACAAAATCGTTTTAAAAGATTTGGAAGATTTGAATTTAGGGTAACTTGCTTCCCAAGTTGTCCCGAATTTTCAAAATAAAGAGTCGGTACACAACTTCCAGAAGCATTTACCCAGATGGACGGACCAGAGGATGCCACGCGAGAAAGCACGTGGCATTTGGCTACAATAGTGCCGCGGAAACGCGGCAATACAGATGAGGTTGGCCACCTGTTTTCGTAGGGGAGTTGTACCAGGACTCTACTTCTTCCGTCTCCTATAAATACCCCTGCAGAGCAATAGAGAAGGGCGTCCAGTGCAGTACAGAAACAAATCTAGGGTTTTTCTTAGGCTAACTTGTAGATTGTAACTTAGTTTTTTTTAGTTTTCTTTTATGTAATTTTTGTAACTGAGAGGAGAGGATACTTTCATGGAGGAAGGAGATCAAGCTTGTACTGAGGTGACATCGGTGTAAGTAATCTTTTCTTCCATTGTTAATTGAATCAACTCAAAGTTTATTTTTGTTCTTCTATTCTTGTTTTGTTTTTGTTTCCCTCTGATGTCTTGCAATCCAAGAGAATCTGATAGCTTCGAGACTGCTTAGCCGTTGAAGTGCCCTTGATGGCCTATGGTGATGAACAAACCTTCTCTTGCTAGTATAGTTTGTCTTTTATTTTCGTAGTGTAGATCGAGAAGGTGGAAGATCCTATACGCCATTCTTGAATGCCTTCAAAGACAAGGTAAGTCGTTGCAACGGATCAAAAGTAAACAGGCCGAAGAGGTAAGTATGTTTTCTTTAGTTTTTAGTTTTCTTTTATTTTTAGTGTAAATCACCAAATTCCCAATCTTTTTCACACTTCTTCTTTTTCATTGTAAATATCATATCATTGTAAATATTACTTCTAGTTTCTCCATCTTCTTAATATACACTTTTTTCTACCTGACTTTAACAACTATTAATTCAAACACTTTAGAGAACTTACTAAACAAGCTTCCATCGCTAGTCCCTCCCTGTGGATCACGACCCGCATAGCCACTTGCTATAGCAGTAGTATTGAGCACCTTGCACATCCTATTCTTAAAACTGAAATTCTATATTTTGTGTGCAGGTAAAATCTCAATCAGGTAACCTGGCACTGAGGAGGGATTTGAACAGGCTGAACATCAGGAATGTTAACCACGCGGTCCTCCTGAGAGACGTTGACGCGGGCGTTACGCATGATGCGATTAGCCACGACATCCTTCTCACCAATTGCATCTGAGAGGATCTCAGAGCGGACTTGAGAGCAAATCCCCGAAGAGACTTTTCGGTAGACCCGCGCCTTTGGGCTCTTGGAGCCGGAAGAGAGGAACTCTTCATACTTCACCTGGTCGAATTCCACGACAAGTGATTCGACCGTTTTTCCCATATAGGTGACGTCACCTTGCGCCACAACTTACTCGTCAGTAGAGAAAGTGGTCCCCAGCGGAGTCGCCATCTCTTGTTTGGTGGGAGAAATTCGTGTAAAGTTTCCTTGAATCAAATGAAAGATTACAATGGATTAATACTCCGACTACAAGGGAGGGAAGATATTCACAATTGAATCTCCCCTTTGTTTAATGCTGGGTTCTTGGTGTGGCGGTGGAAAGTGAATCTTATTTTTCGTTGACTGGGTGAACGTCAGGACCTCTTGGGAATCCTCTCTTTGGATAGCAGACGGAGTAACACAGCTCCTGTCAACCAGGAATCTCAAAGAGATTGTAGGCAAAGATTAACTTATACACAGCAAGTTGTTCGAAGAGTTGAACTCTCTCTTTCTTTTCAGTGGAAGTCTTGGTGCTTCTACAGCTCACAAGCGAAATTCTTTTCCAAGAATTATCTACCCGACCGATCCCTTCTCCCTAGCAAACAGGGCTATTTATAGAGGCTTCAGGGGTGACCGTGCCCCTAAAAACGCTCCATAATGGGGGGTTAACTTCCTCATTATGTGGGCAGTAATTGACCCAATAACGAGGGCAGTTATAACCGAGACGCAGGTTTCGACCCTCGCGTCTTAGTGCTGCAGTGATGCTGAGACGCGGGTTTCGACCCTCGCGTCTTGGCGCTGCAGTAATGCTGAGACGCAGGTTTCGACCCTCGCGTCTTGGCGCTGCAGTGATGGCTATGATTAGCCCTGCGTCTGGAGTTTGGCCTCTACTTTTTGATGACTTGTCTTTAGTGATTTTTAGACAGCCTACAATGATAAAAGTAAGAATGTAATGAAAAGAATGCAAAATATATATACGATCAGAACCCTGAGAGCAGAGGCCAGGCACTGTGTCAGATTTCAGGAGATTACAGTCGGCAATCTTTTCAGGCATAGAGAACCCCTGGATGCAGAACAATGGCTGGTAGACGACAGATCTCTTGAAAGCAGCCCGAATCCCTGAGGATAACCAAGTGGAAGTGGCCAAGATATAGCTGAAGGATGTGGCCAGAACTTGATGGTTGGCTGAAGAAGCGACACTAGAGAAACCCATCACATGGGACCAGTTCTCAAAGGATTTCTACGAAAGATTCTTTCCAGCAATAGCTTAAAAGGAAATGGAAGAACAATTTATCTAGCTACAACAGTGAAACCGGTCAGTGGATGAATATGCTGCCGAATTCTTGAAACTTAGCAGGTTTGCACCCTACATGGTGACAGACGAAGAGAAACGGGTCAGCAGATTTCAGCAAGGGCTGAAGATGGATGTCAAGATGTTTCTTATTCCTCAACAACTGAAGACGTACTACCAGATTCTCTCCATTCCCGTGAAGTTGAATGAGGACTGGAGAAGAAAAGTGAGAACTAGGTGCAGAACAATCCAATAAAGAGACCCTTTCAGTTGATGGACGAAGAACATACAACCAAACCCATCAATCGCCCGATAGTCAAACGACTGATTGGTCGCTAATGTTGCATATTTAATATCATATTTCCATACTTATTATAGAATAAAACTTTGCATTGTCCTAATTAATTGCTTAATTTATTTGCAGGCCCATTCCTTAAGGAAATGAAGAGAAATGAGCCCAAAAGCCCACCAAAATTCTGAGTTAAATCAGAATTAATTCGAGCTCACTGAATGAGGGCAAAATCAAGAGGTTGAGAACCGGTTGAGAAGAATTCTCTCAGAATCGATCGGTTAAAACCAAAAATCCAAGGCCATTTCGTCACAATATGGGACTCAAACTGACAAACCAACTGAAGATAAAAGCAGGAAGCGAAACCAGGGTGACCCACCAACAGGGTGTGGCCAGGTGGCCACACCCTGGCCACGGAAACGTGGCCCAAGCCGCGTTTTCGCGGAAATCTTGGGGAGTTAGGGGGAGCGTTTGCTCCCCCGATCTCCCCGGGATCCTAATGGTTAGGGTTTTGCCTATAAAAAGCCAATATGTTCGCTGAAAATGGGACGACCATGCAGAGATAGGATTTAGCCTAGTTTTCATTTGTAGTTTAGGTTTTTCTTTTCTTTATTATGTAATTGTAATGTGTATGTAAGCTTAGGATTAGATGATGATTCATGTAAGTAAGAGAGAGAGGCATATGTTGAGAGTGACACCGATGTACCCTCCTCCTTTCTTCCATCGTTTTAAGCAATAAAAGGTAACATTTTTATGTTCTTCTTTACTTTCATTTTCTTTTGTTTTCGTCTTCCTCTTCTACTTTACCTCGTTTGTTTTTGTTGAGTTTACAAGTGAATTCCAAAGCACAAGTATAACGATGTTATGTGAGTGCCAACGATAGTTCATGAAGACGTTCTCCTCCTCAAGACGTATCACTTCATGCTTGTGTGAGACTTGATGATATAATGCGAACGGGGACTGAGTTCGGGCTTATGATCTATGCGTTGAACGCCTCCTAAACAAAGGTAGAACATGCAAAGGTTTTCAGGTAAGTCATCAATCAATCTAGGTAAGTATTTCTTCCTCTTCTTTCTTTTCTTTCATTTCTGTAAATTAAATCACCAACACCACTCCTTTTCACTTCCTTGTAAATAATCATTTGTACACAGTCGCTTTCGCCGTTTTCTAATTTTTTCCACCTTCATCTCTCATTTTCTTCTAACTTCAACATAACTCTTTTTCTCTTTTCTTTTTAAGAAACAAAGAAGAACTTTCGTTTTGTTTTCATAACGATTTCAATAAAGAACGTAAACGCTTCTATCGCAAAACCCTCCTTGTGGATCACGACCCGCATAGCCACTTGCTATAGCGGTAAGAATTGAGCACTTGCACATCTTCATTCTAAATCTGAAATTCTTTATTTTGTGTGCAGGTTTAGCCTCAATCAAATTTTGGCGCCGTTGCCGGGGAGGGTAACGTTGTTTTTATTGAAATCTGATTTTTCTTGAAAATTTTTTAGAACTAAAGCGAACTTTCTTCTCTGTTGCAGGTTAAAGGGCAAGCAAAGCAGGAAATTAAAGTTGCAGTAACATATAAGTGGCCTTGGGCCTCTGCTCTAGAAAGCAGAGACCAAGTGCCCTCTGCTTTGCCGCGGATCCGCGGCCAACGCCGCGAAAACGCGGCAAAAAGGAGTGGACTACTAACGTTCTTTTTGCAGGGCTGCTTGCTTTGCAAATTGTAGTTTTTTGCAACTTTACTTTTTCTTATATGCCATCACATAAGCCTGCTAATAATCAACAGTAAAACATTTATTGAAAAGATAAAAAATTGATTAGACGCTTGCATTTTAGGCACGTGTCTTTTCAATTCATTTATTTTTACTATTGAAGAGTGCTGGAGCAAGGCACATATGCATTGCATTTAGCATAGGACTCACTTCTTGGTTGATTTATATCGCTTTGAGTGAATCTTATTTATCTTGTACACTTGCATAAACTGATCTTAAGGGCACCACCCATTAACAAGATAAGGTGGGGATTTAATCACCCTTCCTTAGCCCAAAAATCAGATTCCAAGCACTCACTAACCCAAGCCTAACTTAAAATGAGTAGACGTTGGCCCTAGGGACATCTCGGACTCAATTAGGAGATTATCCTAAGGGGGAAAGGTGTTGAAATTTGACTCTTGTCAAATCAGTGTCTAGGAAAGGGATTAAGGGCCGAAAGCCCGAAGGTTGGTGGTTATTTAATTAAGGAACGTCTTTGACGGAAAACCTCCCACCAACCTTGCCCTGACCTGGCTGATTAGCTTGTGGTCAAGGTCTGCATTGAACCTCCCGTGGACAGTCTAATCAGTTAGGAGTCGTCTAGGTCATAGGTCTACCCTAACTTAGCCTAGAATGTTTTCTTTTTTGTTTGTTTATTTGTTTGTTTTCTTTCTTTTTGTTTGTATTTCATTGTGTGATATGGCCTCTAATAACAATTTTTCCAACTTCAATAATAATCCATATTACACATCAAACTCTTTTTCGGATATTACCAACCGGGCATATCATGACTTTAACCAACCTAGTGTGCCGGATTGGTCTTATCCGAATCAATATAACACATGTCCCTCATCGTATGACTATAATTTCCATAACGATTTCAACTCTTCACAGAGTCAGTGGGGATTCACCTCCCCCAAGCATAATTGTCAACCAACTTGTCCTCCTTCTCCACCTAGTCCACAATATTTTCAAGATTCATACTCATTCCACCCGTCCAAAATAGGAAACCATCAATTTTGGAAATGAGTATGCGTGAGTCCAAACACAAATCCTAAAATCTGATGGACTCACAATTTCACTACCACTTTCAAGACAATTCTTCATCTTTTCATCAAAACAATGAACCTATCAACTATGAAAAGATGCTTGAAGCCATGACTCAGGCTCAAAACACTCGAAATCGTGACATAGATATGATGGTCGAATCTCTATATTCTCACGTTGGACCAGTTCTGATGTCACTAACCATTCTGTTAGAGCCGAAGAGTCCTGTAGTTTTGGAAATCAAGATTCCATTTCAGAACAACCATTTGAACTTGCCCAAACTCCAAATTTTAAAAAAGATATTGACAGTTTAGCAAGTTATCCTTTTCCTGAAATAGAACTTGAAAATGAATATGATCCTGAACCCCAACTGAGTGATTCAATTCTACTTCCTGATTCGATTATGACTCCGATATCTTCACCTGATTTCGATCTTTTCCCCGAGTCAACGTTGGATCCTATGCCTATTCATCATGAAATTGAATCCCCCATCTTTGAGGATCATATTGAACTTGACCAATTATACAATTTTGAACATCCTATTGATAAATTGGCAAGTTCTCAATTTTTTGATATTGAACTCAATGAGATATGTGACCTAGATTCTCAAATCTGTGATCCAGTTCAACTTTCTGAATCAATATTGACTCCTGTTTTGTTACCAAACTTGAGTAATATTTTAGAGTCAGTTTTGATTCCTCCACCTATCATTCCTGAACTGGAATCACCCATATTAGGTCACATCCCATTGTTAGAAAATACATGTGGACTTAAGTTTCAACTTCTTGACTTGGACCCGCTTCTTGAACCAATTTCGACTCCTGAACCTTTACTTGACTTAAGTCACCTTCCTGAGTCGGTATTAGTTCCTGTCCTTCCTGAGTCCAAGTCAACCGTTCTATCATTTCATACTCCATTCTGGGACGAGGTGGTTGACAAATTTGACTCCGAAATTAGTTATGGAATATGAAAATTAGATGGGGTTAAATATTTAATAAAGATCCTTTATGGATACATCTTTTTAATGGGTTATATTAGAGAAATTGTTGGTGGGTTCCTCCGAACCCAAAGAAAAATCGATTGGGCCACGTTTCGTGGACCAATCAGACCACCACCGGAACCACCACCTTAAGGTAACACTTTCCTTCCCTTTCTTCTTTTTCATGCATCTATGCATTAATTCATACATTGAGGACAATGCATGAGATAGGTGTGGGGGAGGGTTCTAACATAACTTAGGTTTTTCTTTTTATTAAAAACTTTTTGAAAAATAGAAACAATATTTTGACTTATTTTTGTAAGAAATTAAGTTAATTTTAAGGAATAGGAAAATCTAAATTAGGATTTCTTATACTTGGTCAAAATAAGATTATTTGTTTGATTTTTAGGGTTAGGAAGATAATTTGTCAAAGTAATTTAGTCTTGATCTTTACCTTGATGAAGTATGCACACTTCATACACTTACACACTTAGGGTTCAAAAACAAAGATTCTTATGCCTTATAAAAAAAAGAAAAAAAAATAAATAAACAAATCTAATTATTGATTAGCTAGGTGCTTTGGCCTAAGCAAGCCTTAGTATTTATACGAAAGATGATTAGATCCTCTGATTAAGCTGGGTATTTGTGCCCAATAAAGCATAAGTATTCACGCCTAAAAGGGGTTCATATAATAAAATTCTTAGTTTTGTGGCCTTGTTTGCTCGAGTCCTTAAGTCCTTGGGGTGTTTTCTCACCCGGTGCCCTAAGACCGTTTGGTTTGGGAGTCATCGATTAGAGGCTCGTTACATGGGCAGATTAGAAAGCCTAATAAAACTAAGGAATAATACCACAATATATATATATATATATATATATAAGGCATAAGAGTTAGAGTTAATGAACCCTTAGTCAAAATTTTCACAATCACAAGGTGCATATGACTTAGGGTAAAATGATAGACTAGATGAGAAGTACAATTTAACTCCTTACCTTGATTGATAACAAATTTTTGAATAGAGACTAAGTTTAGGAATGAAAAATTCAGTCTTCCTATAACTTATAGATTGCTTAGATCTTACAATTATATTTCAAATATTTTTCTCTTTCAAAATGCCTTTCGAAAATACTAACTCTTTATTTCTCTTTCTTTATGGATTTTGTGGGTGCAATCCGCTGAAAACCCTCACGAGACAAAACTCGTCCTCTAGGGAAAACCTAGAGGTTTAACGGCTTGTTGCACATGCTAAGTGCAATCGCGTGACCTGCGAAAGTGGTATAATAATCCTTAGTATAGTTTAGTTGTTTTGCTCGAGGACGAGCAAAAGATAGGTATGGGGGTGTGATTAGTCGCTAATGTTGCATATTTAATATCATATTTCCATACTTATTATAGAATAAAACTTTGCATTGTCCTAATTAATTGCTTAATTTATTTGCAGGCCCATTCCTTAAGGAAATGAAGAGAAATGAGCCCAAAAGCCCACCAAAATTCTGAGTTAAATCAGGATTAATTCGAGCTCACTAAATCAGGGCAAAATCAAGAGGTTGAGAACCGGTTGAGAAGAATCCTCTCAGAATCGATCGGTTAAAGCCAAGAATCCAAGGCCATTTCGTCACAATATGGGACTCAAACTGACAAACCAACTGAAGATAAAAGCAGGAAGCGAAACCAGGGCGACCCACCAACAGGGTGTGGCCACCTGGCCACACCCTGGCCGCGGAAACGCGGCCCAAGCCGCGTTTCCGCGGCAATCTTGGGGAGTTAGGGGGAGCGTTTGCTCCCCCGATCTCCCCGGGATCTTGATGGTTAGGGTTTTGCCTATAAAAAGCCAATATGTTCGCTGAAAATGGGACGACCTGCAGAGATAGGATTTAGCCTAGTTTTTATTTGTAGTTTAGGTTTTTCTTTTCTTTATTATGTAATTGTAATGTGTATGTAAGCTTAGGATTAGATGATGATTCATGTAAGTAAAAGAGAGAGGCATATGTTGAGAGTGACACCGATGTACCCTCCTCCTTTCTTCCATCGTTTTAAGCAATAAAAGGTAACATTTTTATGTTCTTCTTTACTTTCATTTTCTTTTGTTTTCGTCTTCCTCTTCTACTTTACCTCGTTTGTTTTTGTTGAGTTTACAAGTGAATTCCAAAGCACAAGTATAACGATGTTATGTGAGTACCAACGATAGTTCATGAAGACGTTCTCCTCCTCAAGACGTATCACTTCATGCTTGTGCGAGACTTGATGATATAATGCGAACGGGGACTGAGCTCGGGCTTATGATCTATGCGTTGAACGCCTCCTAAACAAAGGTAGAACATGCAAAGGTTTTCAGGTAAGTCATCAATCAATCTAGGTAAGTATTTCTTCCTCTTCTTTCTTTTCTTTCATTTCTGTAAATTAAATCACCAACACCACTCCTTTTCACTTCCTTGTAAATAATCATTTGTACACAGTCGCTTTCGCCGTTTTCTGATTTTTTCCACCTTCTTCATCTCTCATTTTCTTCTAACTTCAACATAACTCTTTTTCTCTTTTCTTTTTAAGAAACAAAGAAGAACTTTCATTTTGTTTTCATAACGATTTCAATAAAGAACGTAAACGCTTCTATCGCAAAACCCTCCTTGTGGATCACGACCCGCATAGCCAATTGCTATAGCGGTAAGAATTGAGCACTTGCACATCTTCATTCTAAATCTGAAATTCTTTATTTTGTGTGCAGGTTTAGCCTCAATCAACGACCATTCCAACCTTCTCTTCCTCCGATCATATGCAACTTCTGCCACAAGCCTGGACATTATAGGAAAGAATGTCGAATGGCTAACGGATTATGCTTAGCCTGTGGGACCGGAAGTCTTGCAATAAGAGATTGCCCGTTCAGAAGGGTAGGAAATATGGCACCAGTTCGACCAGTACTTTCAGCTCCACCACAGAGAGGGAACTCAGAACCCATTGGCCGAAGAGCACCATTCCCGCCCAAGCAGTATGATCAGCCATATGGAGGAGCAAGAACTAGAGCAGATCTTGGCAGAGGCCAAATCTGCAACATGACAGCAGAGGCATCAGGCGAAGCAGCAGCAGAATATGAAGCCTAGTATCTAGAATAGGAACTTTGAAGATATCACTGTAACCACTACCCCTGATCTTTTGTATTTTGAGTTGGAATATTCCACTTTATCATACTCTCATTGTCGACCCTAGACTTTCCTGTGTTCATCTTCCCCTTATTAAAATTTCGAGGACGAAATTTTTGTAAGGTGGGTAGAATGTAACACCCCATTCACGGAATATGTACTTAGATACGTTTTTTTTATTTTTAATCATATTTTTTTGGTTTGGTCTTCGTACTTATTTATTTTATGATTAATTATGTGATTGCTTTGCTTTGGATCACGATTCGAGGACTCGGAGTCAGCCCTAATCTGAACCGGGGACCCAATCCTAGTATATTGCTCGATTTAGTCTTCCGGTAGTTAGATTTGATCAATTTCAGTTTCAAACATTATTTTTCAATATTTTAGAATTTTCATGATTTTCCAATTTTTTCTGAATTATTTTTATAAAAACCCTAAAATCGAGATTAATCAGTATCGCTGGTTTATTCCCGGATTTTTAATTAACAAATGGAGTCAAATTATGAGAAACTGCTTTCATATATTTTCTTAGAATACATTTTTTGGGGATTTTCAGAATTTAACAGATTTCCGCCCGATTTGGTGTCGACCGATATCGGCGGTCGATTCCAGGATTTTTAATTTTGAAAACCGTAAAGAATTTATTGAAATGGATTTCACCATAATTATTTGAATAATATTCTTGATTTTTGAAAATTTTTGCGAGTCGTTTTGAGAACTTGATTTTCGAACGATTCCGGTATTTTTTCGTAAGTTTTCCGCATCCGCAACCGAATCCGGGGAATCCGTCACTCTAATTATTTTCACTTTTTCTTTCAATCAAATATTTTTCTTTTTTCTTTTCTTTTCTTTTCTTTTTCCTTTTTCTTTTCTTCCTTTTCCTTCCACCATATTCTAAAACATTCTCCCTTCTTCCATTACCTTCTACATCTTTCCACCAAAATATCTCCTTCAAAATATCACAAACCACTCAAAATCGCCTCTCCCATCACCATGGCTGGCCAAGGCCACCTCACCACTTTCCATTTTACAAAAAAATCCTCACCTGAATTCTTTTTCTTCTCCTTTAACTCCAATTCCAAATACAAAACCCTTATCTTCTTCTTCCCTTTGATTTTCTTCATCAAAACCTTAACCACCATCAACTCTTCTTTCATCTCCACCACAACTATAACTTCCCAACTCCCTACCATCATCTTCTTCTTCCTCCATCTCCATTTAAACCACCACAAACTCCAAAATACCACCAAAAACCCACCATCTCCTTTACCTTCTCCAAAATTACCACCACTACTTAACCCTACCACAAAACCACCACTCCACCACCTAACCCTAGGCCAGCCACTATGCTTGGTTAGGGACCAAGCCCCCCTTCTCTGGCAATGTCTCGGTGACCACTCCGACGACCATTCCGGCGACTATTCTGGCTACATCCCCACCATCTTCAACAACGTCACCACCACCATCTTTTACTACACCCTTTTCATCTCCATCTCATCTATTCTTCTCCACCACCACCACCATCATTTTCACCTTCACAACACCACCTTCTCCACCACTACTTCAACCTCCAACATCACCTTCACCAACACCTCCTTCACTTTCCTTTCATTCCTACATCAAAATCCATCTCCTTCACCAAATAACACCACCACCAACGCCATCATGCTTTCCTTCCTCTCTGCCTCCTCCTCCTTGAGGCCGGCCACTACCTAGACCACCAAGGGGTGGCGCACCACCCCTAGAGCTAGCGGCCACCCTAGGGCCAAGCCCCTCTCCTTCACTCGCTTCGTGTTTTTTCTCGCTCGAAAATTCAGACGCGCAAAACTATAAAAATTGGTATTTTAGGCGAGTGACTTTCCTCGCAAAAATAGACTTGTATTAAAATCAGTATTGTGTTGTATTTAGTATCAGTTTAGTGTGATTTTATGGGTGGGTGTGTTGTATTCTGTGGATATGTCTTGACTTGTACCGGACTGATATACTATAATGCTTGTAATAGTGTAGAACAACTCATGCGAGTACTCTTGTACCGACTCTGGGTTTCTGCCCACTCCCAGAATAGCTACCCAATAGTTTCAGGCTTGTAATCTTATGGGTTCCATGGTAAGTATTGAGAGTATGCTTAGACCCCAAGCGTACTTTGGTCCAGGGCTCTCTACTCAGCCTTCAGGCTTCACTACTCCACGGTAGTCTAGATATTATCATGCTTATATGTATGCTCGTGTAGTACTAACATCGCAAGTACTCTTGTATTGACTATGGGTTGCTGCTCACTCCTGAGATGGCTACCTAATAGTTTCAGACCTGTACCCTTATGAGGCTTCGTGATAGCTACTGAGAGTGCGCCTAGACCCCGAGCGTACTTTAGCCTCCGGGCTCACACCCACTACCTGGAAAGAGAAGTGCGCTCAGACTGTCAGGTCTTTCAGCTCCGCCTGATAGGCATGCTTAGCACTCAGCGCTTTACCACTAGATTTATCCAGGCGATATGCTGCCGGATTTATTACTCGCACTTTAAGCCGAGTCGTCTTGGTAACCTCGCTAAGGGCTCTACTGTTAAACACTGTTTGCTGATCGTGCCTCCAGCCTGCTCAGCTCTGCTTGATTGTGCTCAGCTATTACTTTATCACTTGTTGTTACATGCTTGTTATGTTAACGCTTGACATACACTTGTCTGTATCTCTTAACAACTGATATATGATCACCTGACACCCGACATGCTACTACTTGACACCTGCTCATGTTATATCACCTACCCCCTATTATGACATGACTTATCACTAGTCACCTTCCGGATCGCTTGTCATTGTCATGTTTAAACCTGATACCTGTTATGATTAACTCTCTACTCATCATTATAACATACAGGAATGTAGTACCTGATTTTTTGTTATGTACTCTCATTATGCGTGTTATGAACTCCCGTTATGCTTGTTATGTACTCCCGTTATGACTAGTTATGTTCTTACTCATTCCCGTATAATTATGTTTAATAAGCTATAAAAAGGATAACCTACATGGGGAATGGGAGGAAGTGATAGATGCCGGTATGATGCCTTACTTATAGTGGTAGAATACTAAACCGACGATTCATGTTACGAGGATTTCAAGCCCCCCGAAGATGCGTGTTAGGGGGATTTCAGGCCCCAATGGCTGTGTCCCAGGCGGACAAAAACTACTATAACTATGAGCTATCAGTTCTGCATCAGCTTCCAATAGCCAACCTCGACTTACTTATATATGGATATTTGTGTGTTGAGATGTACACCAGGACACATACCGAGATATATGGGTCGGACGAGTAATAATAATAAAAATAATAAGATGCAAAGATAATAACTTGTGTTACTTTGCAAACTTGGTTATTTTACTTGTCTCGCCACAATTGCTTTCATTGGGTTTACTTCGGATTTCCAGTTTTTTGATGATTATCATATTATAGCTGCTTACATCCTGCTTTACCACTTATGTTTTATTCCACCAGTTTTCTACCCTTATCTTATTATCCCATGAGTATTCCCTACTTGATATTACTTGTTATCTCTGTACTGCTCATGTATGCTTGTACTCACGACACGGTTTTCAATGCATGTTCATGATTTGGATTTATCGTACGCGTGTGTTTATCTATGCACGCCACTTGGCATTCGCATCACCACTCGCTGAGGAGTTCTGACTCTCCTGGATCCTCATGTCCAGGTTATGGAGCTTGGAGTTAGGGGATTCTCCTAATTGCTGATCAGAGTGGCATAACACCCGTAGCTCTTTCCTTCTAGCTTTTTCCTAATCAGATCTTAAGACTCCTCTTGTTACTCGTGAGCACTTCTTAGCTTTTGACTATGTATATTTCATTGTAAATTGTACTTTTATCCTTTGGAGATGTAATATTCTTATAATATTGTATCACTCTTTGTGATAATTATATACTTGTACTTTTATGTTGGAATGTATAATGCACCACGTACTTTCGAACTCTGATTCTTGCATGTACTGATGCTTAGCGTATATATGTGAGGGTATTTCTGACTTGCATATATACGTCGCAGTAACGTCTCCATACCCGCATGATCGGGGCGTTACAGGAGTTAACCCCCATTATGGAGGATTTTTAGGGGACAGTTTTACCCCTGTAACCCTTATAAATAGCTCAGTTTGTTACTGAAGAGGGGTCAAAAGTTTTGATCGAAAAAGATTGAAATTGGTCAGAGGAGTACTGAAGAAAGAGTTGAACTCTTCTAAAAACTTGCTGAGTACAAGTTTGTTCTTGACTCAAGTCTCTTTGAGATTTTATTTGACAGGAGTTGTGCTACTCCGTCCATAATTCGAAGAGAAGATTCTTAGAAGATTGTGACATTCACCAGTCAACGGAAAACAAGATTTACTTTTCACTGCTAAATCAAGAACCAAACATTAAAAAAAGAGAAAATTTGAGTTTGAATATCTTCTCTCTCTTGTAATCAAAAATTTTGAGATTGTTGTAATCTTTCATTGATTTAAGGGAATTTTATTTCGATCCTCTAAATTTTTCCCGGTCCAAACAAATACCAATAATAATAGTACTAATAAAGGTAATTAGCTTTAACCATAATAATAATAACAATAACAATATATCAATAATAATAATTATAATTAACAAAATAATGATAATTAACAATAATAATAACACTAATAATAATAAAAATAAATAATAATAACCATAATAATAAGAAAAATACTACTTAGTAATTAAAATGCTTACAAGTAATTATGGTAAATATATAAAGCCAAATTATCATTTAATACTCTAAAATAATTTGTGTATTTAATAATGATAAAATCATTGATTAATTTAACAAATAATAATAAAATAACCAGTAAAATAAAAATAATTTCTTAGACAATAAAAATACAGCATTATTAAGTAGAGCTATTACACCCACAAATATCAAGATGAAGTTAAGGCATTGAAAGGTCTCCTACCTACTCCGCTCTTCCAACTTCCCTTTCACAGGCACCAACAAGCGAAAGAGCCGGGGGCATCTGCAGTGGTTAAAATCTGACCCCATCCTAGATGATGACATATGTCTCTGATCTTCTGACTCTCCGAAAAATATCAGAGCTTCCTTCCAAAGTCCATGCTATACCAACCTCCTCAAGATCTTCTCCACTATGAGGTTCCCTTCTTTCCAAAGAATTCAACTCCGAACCAAATAACTCCATTAATAAATCACCCTTGATCTCCGTTAAAAGTTATGCAATCTTACATTCCTCCATGTTTATAATGTGTAACACCCCTCAGCGTGGGCATTGATGGATAGTAGCATATTTTCCTTCATGCAACTCCAACAAACTAGCACCTGTGATCACGACAGTTACAAACGAATCGACATGTGCAAATCGTGCGGTTACGAAGATCTTTTCTGTACCCATTTGTCTCCATGCCAATAACTCAATCAAGCATAAGTAGCCCTTCTTCTCCAACGAAGAAGGGAATTCTGATTCCAACCTATACACATCCTCTAAACTCTTGTAATTCCTGTTACCTGAGAATTATAATGAAGCTCCTCTCTTCGTGGTTTTCCCGATTAAGAGTTTTCACGTAAATCCTCTGTCTCTCTTTTTTTTGTGTCGTGTTTTATTTACTTTCACTTCTTCATTTTCATTCTTGCCTTGTGGTTGACCGTCCAATCATTTGCGGTGAAAAATCATCACCACAGAGATGCACCTCCTTTGGAGACCAAAAGAACTTGAAATACTAATTGGTCAAATGCAATATTTATCCAGGGCCTAGGGTATAATTTTGATGACAAGTGCTTAGGACTCAGAATTATTGAATCTGGCTTCTACCCACTAGCCACAAATTGCAAATAAACAGGAAACATCACTGCTTGATTCTTACCAAGCAAGCAACTTAACCCAACTAGCTAAATCTGAAATTGCTAATGACGTCCAAAAGATGAGGATGCCTATAACAACAGCTTTCAAGTAGTGTTGTGTTTTCAGTGATGGCCACTCTCAGATCAACTAATGTTGTGTTTTTAATGATGGACGTCGCTGTGGTTTGATATCACCGATCAAAATCTTGTGACTTCCTGCATCTAGGTTAGAATCGAGATCGACATTGTTCGGACCATCCAAAACTTCTTCTTCAGAATCGAAATTGTTGACATCCAACGTCACCCTTCTTTGGCCTCCTTCAAATATCAGCAAACTGAGTCTCACTTTTGAATAAAAAGAGGAATGAAAAGAGAGAGTGATTTTTTTTCTTTTTTCTTTTGTTTATTTTTCTTTCTTTTTACTTGGGGAGTTAATGGATTATACCCTAAGTAGTTGATATTGGGGTAGAGGAGTCACTATTCACTAGAGTTAACTATTTACTAGAGTTAGAAAAGACTAATAGCAGTGGCGGAGCCAGAAAACTTTTAAAGAGGGGGCAAAATAGTTCATTTATAGATTCATTATTTCCAAAAACAAAAAAAAGTTCAATAACAAAATTCCTCGATATAAAGTTCAATTACAAAAGAAAAACATTACATGACAATTTAAAGCGGTTTCATATTTTTAAAGTGTCTAATGATTGTATCATTTCCAATAATATCAAATACAACCTTTTCAATGAATGGGATTAAGTTATCACCTATCCATTAATCTCCATTGATTTTAGACTCAAAATTTTCTGATATTCATCCTTGAAAATGCCCTCTCGTAGAAAAAAATAATATAAGTGTATGATATTGATTATTAGGAGGCTAATACCTAATCATAAACAAGAGAGTTAATAGTTTGCCAATAAAAAAAAAAATTAAATCATCCCTTGATAGCTTTGATTGCTTAAATTTTTTCCCCTTTGATCTTTCTTTTTTCTTTTTTTCCCTTCTTCTTCCATTGAGAAAAATGTATCATCTTTTTTTATTTATTTGAGAAGGTCAATAAGAGAAACGTAACGCTTTGTGCGATTAAGTGTGGGTGGGTGGGGTGGGTTTAACCAGGCAACTCTTTGTGAAAATAAAAGTGAAACAGGAAATAAATGAATTTTCTATAAGATTTTAGAAGTAATTGGACAATTGAGATTTAAATAATTATTTATAGTTTTAACATAGGAGCGTTAGATCATATACTTTGTTTAGATAAGACCCTGTTTGGTTGCAAGTAAAGAAGCTGGAAAAGCCTGCAATGGTGGGGCCGTCGGTTTCTTTTTTCAAATTATATTTGGATGTCAAAATGGTGTCTATGAAAAAAAATCAGTGTGGGGCCTGCGAACAGTGATTGTCGTACATGCTACAGCCTCCTACAAAATTCCTCTCCTCATGGCTCGAAATGGATTGGAATTCTGACCAAATTATTGTTCATCGCAGTTTCCCCCCCAAAAACTACAGTTGTGGGCCCCGCAGCCCATTCACAACATTCCCAACATCAAACAAACATGCCCTTTGCTAAATAAGTATGATCCACATTTATTACCAGAGAAAATTTTGTATATTCAGATACTCTAAGAGTCCTAATATTATATTGATTTTTATTATTAGTTATAAGTAATGTCTTTGAGTTTAGGAAAATAAGATCAGGCGGGATGAAAAGTAACATAAGGATAAAACTCCATACATATATGGGAGAATTCTCAAATTTAGTGGGGACAATTTCCCTCGATTGCCCCCATGTGGCTTCGCTCCTGATTGACAGAATTGTGAGATGCTTTGAAAGTCAATTTCACATTGTTGGGGACTAATCTAAATAATATTTTATTAGGAACTAATATTCAAATACAAAATTTGTTCGTGATTAGTATCTTAAAAACCCTATTTTATAAAATCTAGCGTGAGCCACACCTGCATGTGGTTTTGCGCTGGAGTATAAATAGATTGTCAAATTAACATAAAGGTTGCAAGTTGCAAAATAAGTTAATATGTGAAAATATTAAATTTAAAAAATATAAAATAATTTTTAGTTTATGAGAATTCAGATTATGCCTCGCACATTTAGGGAGTTCCCATTCGTTTATTACTAAACATTGATGATCTTTTGGGGCTTTTAGTAGCAAAAAAATGACCATTATTATTTACATTATCTAATCTGAACTTCAATCCTGCTCTGCTTGAGGAGTTGATTATTGAAGAAGAGGATCTAACATTCACTGATGGGAGATAACTGATGCATGTATAAGTTTTTGCTTATTTTTTATTTACTAGCAAAAAAAAAAAAAAAAATTATAAAAGAAAAGAAAAAAATTTCCCAAAGAAAATCAATCTTTCCTTTTCTTTTTAGGTAGTCAAGTTTTTTTTTTTTTTTGATAGAGAACAAAAGAAAGAAAAAAGACACAAAAACAAAAACAAAAACAAAATAGAGGTAAATACAAAGATCAAGTTAAGCTCACAGAGAGGTAACTGTTTTCGCTCAAGCCATTGCCTGTTTGGTTAAGGGTGGAAGTGAGGAAGTGAAGAAGTGAGGAAGTGGTAATAGTTCCCTTTGGAACTTGGGAATTGGTTAGTAAGTTTTCCGGTGTTTGGATGTTGTTGGGAAGTGTGGTTTGAAAAATGTTATGTCTTTTTCGGTGTTTGGATGGTAATGTAGAAGTGAAAGTGAAAAAGTTGACCGCAAAATTGACCGCAAAATAATATTAAAATAAAAATTAATTAAGAATAATAAAAAATGGACTGTAATTAGAATGCAAATGAGATTTATATGATCAAAAAATTAATTGTTTTGTACTACAACTTATTACAAATGAGATTTACATGACCACAAAATTAACTGTAGCACTCAGGAAGTGAGGAAATAGTTGTGTAAAAGAGAAAAGAAAAAAGGAAAAAAGTTTTCTTATTTTTCTTTTCCGGTGTTTGGATAGATAGGGAAGTGAGTAATTATACTTCCCCATTTCCTTACTTCCGCCCACTTCCTTGCAACCAAACACGTAGTTGAACAAGATAGTGGTCAAGAGTGTAGTAGAGCGAAAGAAACAAGCGAGCTTTGACCAAACGGAAACCATGGCCTAATAGATTAATGGGCTTGGAAGTTAGTCCAAGCCCACTTGGGAACCCAAAAAAAAAAAAGAACTGGCCCATTTATACTCGGCCCAGTCCCCGCTTCATTTCTTGCGGGACTAAAACCTCACCGAGAGAGACGCGGAGCAAAGGAAAGAGGGAAGCTCAAGCTCTCGGTTGCAAAAAGAAGAGTCCAATGGAGGGCACGGTCTCGTACCAGCGGTTCCCAAAGGTGAAGATCCGCGAGATGAAGGACGACTATTGCAAGTTTGAGCTCCGCGAGACCGACGCCAGCATGGCCAACGCCCTCCGCCGCGTCATGCTGGCCGAGGTCCCCACTATCGCCATCGACCTCGTCGAGATAGAGGTCAACTCCTCTGTCCTCAACGACGAGTTCATCGCCCACCGCCTCGGCCTCATCCCCCTCACATCCGACGACGCCATGCGCATGCGATTCTCCCGGGACTGCGACTCCTGCGACGGGGACGGACAGTGCGAGTTCTGCTCCGTCGAGTTCCACCTCAACGTCTGCTGCGAGTCCGACCAGACGCTTGACGTCAACAGCGCCGACCTCAGGAGCACCGAGCCTAGGGTGATTCCGGTGGATGTTGCTGCCAAAGCGCTGGCGATGAGCTCGGGAACGACCAGCTACGAGGAGCCTGAGCAGAGGTGAACATTCTCGGTTTTTCCCTTTCTTGTTTTTTTTGGATGATTAAACCCTAAACCAAACCCTAGATTTAGTAATTTTATGATTTTTAGGGGAACTTGAAAGATTTTGGTATTTGAAGTTGTTTTACGGAGCATCACGTTTAGATAGGTGCCTGAAACCCTAAACCTAACCCTAGATTATACAATTTTGTAACTTTTTTTAGGGGAAGTTGAAATATGTTATTTATGGTTAGTTTGAGAATCATCATTTATTAGTTATGTACTCTGAAATCCTAAACTTTATATTGTACATTTTAAAGGCTTAGGTTTTGACTAACACTACATTTTATTTTTTTGGGAAGTTGGAAGTTGATTAAATAAATAATGGTTCTATTGATTGTTGTTTTATGCGTTGTGTACTTGTTCAGTTGATAATTAGAATTGTTTAAACCCTAAACAAAACTTGAGCTTGTGCTTCCATATGAGAGATGAGAATGTGATATCAGGATTATATAGTTGTGGTAGTAGCTGAGTGAGTTAGTTATCTGTCTTTTAAGCCCTAGATGGTTAATATTCAGATCTAAGTATTCAAACTGCCAGGCTGAACTCAACAATTGAAGTGTTCGGGGAACCTCCTATCATGCATTCGAAAACTCTATGGAACATACATTGTACGCTCCCATTTTGTTTTGATCAACACCTTGAATCAACTTTGTTCAGCTTCTATGAGTTTCAACACCCCCTAAGTACTAGAGAACCAGGCAGAGAGATCAGACCAAAATGTCCACCAATTTTCTGCACAGACTTGAGCCAAAGCTTGGCCAAATCCTAGATAAAAATGTTACTTTGAAGGCATTCTCTTTTTGAGGATCTGATTTTGATGCAACAGGTCTGGATTTGTTATTTCTCCTTTTTTGCACCATGGATTATTTAAGTTCTCCACATTTTGGTTTTTGCTCCCTAATTGTTGTTCAGAAAGTGTTCTGATTACACTCTAATTGGTGTTACTATTTTGTATCTTACGCATCTCATTTTGATCTGGTTCCTTAGATAATGTTATGCGCCTCAAAACTAAATGTAATATACAATATAGAACCATCAAAACCCATGCCTACAAACCCTTCAAATTCCTGCTCTTTAGTTACATAAGCTTGATAGTTGTGAGGTGATGAGTAGATCTCCAAATAGAGAGGAACTTAGTAGAGTGACTAAGTTCGATCTGCTTTGTAGAGAATTTCAAGATTAATTCTCTTCCTTGACCAGGAAGTTGATAGCATTCTAGAAGTTTGTCTAGGAGGGAAGACAACTTTAAGATATTCTCAAAGGAGGAATGAGAATCACAGAGGTTGAATCCTGGGTTAGCTTTTTCTTCATAAAAAAGAAGTTCAAAATTTCCAAATTGTTTTACTGCCTTATCGACAAGGCCAACACCATTTCAGAAGTTTATCTAGGATGTGTCATAGAATATTCACAAACTTTGATGATAGTTTTAACAATTTGATGTACATTTTACGGTATGCAATATACCTCACACTAAGTAACCATCTTCAAAAAAAATCCTTGATCTACTCTACATCTTTCCTTTGTTGTCTTTTCCGAGAAGGGACCTCACATTGCTTTCTAATATTCACAAATTATCTGTTGGAATCTAGCTTCTGCTGTTGAAATTTCTTGCTTCAATGTTTAGCCTTGTTGATAGTTATTGTCTATCACTTTTACTAGAATGTATTCGATGTGTAACCCTGACTTGTTAAGAAATTGATTTTTAATGGTGTCTGTGAAACATCACTTCAATGACTCGTGACAATCATTTCTTAGATGCAAGCCTCCCTGACATCCATTTGCACATAATAGTATGACTATTATTGCTTATGATAAGCAATCTTGTTCTATACATTCACTAATTGAAGCCAGTTTAGCCCTCCCTTTGGATGAAGTCCATAGCTTGTCTTGAGCTAGCACCTCCTATGTTCTTAGTAATGAAGCAAGTTTTAGCTTTGTTTGAACATCTCTTGTTTCATACTATGATGCAATAAAGTTTTATGTATGGAAATTTTGTGTACCCATTGACTATCGGTTTAGCAACGTGTGTTTTACTATTTCTACTGTGTATGTGCATCATAAATTGAGACAGACCATGTCATTGCGTGACTTTGAAGATAGGGAATTAATTTCAATATTCTTTATTGAAGCTTGTTAATGTTATATCATTACAATTTGAGAACTAGGATCAGATGCATTTTTTCTCCTTGCACATCATAATGTATTTGTTAAGTCTATTAGAATGCTATTGCTTTGATGCTATCTCGTTTCTTCTTATGCATCTTTGTGTCATTATTTTTGTCGGCTTCTTGATGAGCTATCTTTCCGTCTCTTACATTATGTCCTTTATGAATTATTTCAAGCTTTCAACTCTGTTGCTTTTGGGTTTTGCTTCTCACATTCTCACATCCTTTCTAGTTCGTTCGATCTTTTATTTTGTTATTGTGGTGGATGAAACTCCGCCACAAGCAACTGGACACCCCCGATCAAACCTGTCAGAGCACACATAGAAAGAAGACGCCTTCGGGTTAGGCGCACTGGTGTGGTGCCGACCTAAGACCCTCAGACATGAGAATCAATAGTCAGTAAAAGGGAGGACCAACAGAGGGAAGCTGTCAGCGTAGTGGTGGTAGACTGGCAGAGAAAAACTGTTAGTGCGGTGTGGTATGTGCTCTAAGAATTAAGGAGTGATCTTCTCGTTAGAGGAGGTATATTTATACCTGACAGAGGCGGTGGAGTTGGATATAAATAGATGAAGATCTTCAACTGTCCGATTTGAATCTGCTGATCCTTATGGAATTCAGGTGTGAGGATTGGTGTGCTGGAGGTTTATTGATTGCTATCTTTAACTGTTCAGCTTAGCTGTAAGATGTCTTTGGACGAGGATGATGATAAAGTCGCGTAACAGATTCAGCGACTCGAAGGAATTCATTTGGATCTGTCCGTGGCGATGGATAGGGTCTCTACGTGGCGGGCATTCAGTTTGGAGTCGAGTCGGCTCTGGGTGTTTGTATGACTTTGGAACTATAGTTGAGGGGTACCGTTGAATTTAGGTGTTGTTAAGTTCTATAACGGAGACCCGGAGAGCTTCCCATGTTCCTGCCTCTGGACACGTGTCGTGATCTTGGTAGGGTCAAATTTTGACCACTACAAATTCCCCTCCGCTTGCGCACTTGTCGGAGCTCGCGCAGGGAAGTGGGAAAGCGGAGTGGATTGAGAGAGATTTTTTGTCTTCTTCTTCAGTACTTGCAGTCAAGAGATCGTTCGGTGTATCTTCTTGCATCACTGCGAATCCTTGGAATTAATGTGAGGCAACTAGCTGTTGCTTAGTTACATCAGACGTCGGTTCAAATCCTTGTCATTATGGGCGCCGATTTGATTCCCAACGTCATAATGGCTTAGTGGCGATGATTAGCCTTTCGTATCCTTGATTGGGTGGTCTTTTCTGGTTGTGGGATGACTCTTCGGGGCATTCGTGTTTCCAAGACTTACATTGATGGTGATGAATTCATTCATTGTTTATAAATTGGGAGAGATTTGCAGGAAAGAAGGTCATCTCCAACTTCTCTGAGCTTCTTCAAAATTCACCAAGAACCCTGACTTCGTCATAGTCTCTCCCTTGGACGGTCCGCCATGCTTCTTTCCTTTTCATAAGATGGAGGAAAGGCGAGGAGAGGGGACAAGAGGAGGATGAAGGTCAAACTCTTGCTCTCCGGGAGTCCGGTTGGTGCGTCACATTTGTAGTCGTGAAGGACCTGTTATGGCGCATTAGTTGCCATGACAGGGTGCCGCCATCGAGGGTGAAAGGTAGGATTCTTGCTTCAACTTGATCGGTGATCTGCTTTTTGGTTCGCTCGGTCTTGGGCAAGTAAGCTTTGACCTTGAGGCTTGGAGCCATTTTCTTATGACCTGCACAAGAAAGAAGAAGGAGCTTATCGCAAGAAAGCGCCAGTGAGTCACTTCTCCTCTTGGAGTTCGAAAGCTCTCCCCCAGAACACCTCAGAAGAGATGTGATATCATCACCCTCTTGCGCATCTTGCGGGCTTCAGTCTGGTTGGACGATACTGTCTCGCTGTCGGAGGGCTTCTTGAGGGTCCATTTATTTTTCTTACAAATTTTAGGAGAATGACTGCGTCAATTTAGCTGCCTTGGACTCGTGCCTCTTGATCTTCTCTTCACCGATGTTGGAATCTTTGGAAGAGGGCGTGGGTGAAGAGATATGACTTCCTCCGGTAGATGTTCCCCTGTAGATGTATCCTTGGAGTTTGGAGGTGAGGCAAGATCGATGAAGGTGGAAGGATCAGAGCATATGGATTCAGTTTTTTTTTAAAAATGTAAACACAGAGATGTAAGGAACATTTTGTATTACACTCGTTAGATGTAACACAATAAATATAATGAAAGATTTTTTGGAATGAGAATGGTTATGTTTGGATCTTGCCTAGTTTGTTTTTACTGTAGGCTTTTGAAACTGATATGATCATGCTTCTCTGGAGCGTTGATCTCTATCTCCGATATGGTCGGTTGGGTACAGAGTGTCTTGGTGATTTTGCTATGCTGTCTGTAAGTGGGGGCTGATCCATCAGCAATACTTGCAAACTTTGGACTTTGAGTGGGGGAGATCCCAGCAGCGGAGTGGGTTCACAACATTGTTTTAAATATCGGCCGATATACCGGTATATCGGCTGAGATACTGGTATTTTATTCAAAACGATACGATAAGTACAAAAAATTACTGGATATCGTTTTGGACCGATATGTGCCGATATATCGCCACGTGGCCGATATATCAGCTGATATCCGAGATGAAATATCTAATATATTTGCCGATATAGTTACTTATTTGGATAATTATTATTATTTTTTGCTTGAGAGATCGTTTTATTTTATTTTATGTTCATTGTGGTATTTCAATGATGTTTTAATATGATGTTTGGATAATAACCTATTTCTTTTAATAATGTCTTATATGTATTGACTATTGATATATCAACCGGTATTTAGTACCATATCGCGATGTATCACCCGATATTCGGTATCCGGTATATAAATTTGCCGACCGGTATATCGCCGATATCCGATATTTAAAACACTGGTTCACATTCATCTCCGAGTGGGGGTAATCTCATCAATAGAGAGTCGCGGTTTCTTCGAGTGGGGGTAAGACCTATCAGCGGAGCGACGAACTTTGCAGGATCCTGAGTGGGGGTGATACCGAATATCATAGGGGGTCTGCAGTCATCTCTGAGCAGGATGAGACCCATCAGCGGAGCGACGAACTTTGAACTCCGAGCAGGGGTGAGATCCATCAGTGGAGTGGATTTGCAGTCGTCTTCGAGTGAGAGTGATAACCATCAGCGGAGCGGCGAACTTTGTAAGACTCTGAGTAGGGGTGAGACCTATCAGCAAAGTAGGTTCGTTGTCGTCTTCGAGTGGGGGTGAGACCCATTAGTGGAGTGGCGAATTTTGGACTTCGAGTTGGGGTGAGACTCATCAGCTGAGTGAGTTCGCAGTCGTCTCCGAGTGAGGGTGAGATCTATCAACGGAGCGACAAACTTTGGACTTCGAGTGGGTGTGAGGCCCCTTAATGGAGTGGGTTCACAGTCATCTTCTAGTGGGGTGAGATCCATCAGTTGAGCAGCGAACTCTGCATGTCTCTGAGTGGAGTGAGACCCATCAGCAAAGTGGGCCTGCATGCATCTCTGAGTGTGAGTAAGAACCATCAGCGGAACGACAGACTCTACAGGACTCTGAGTGGGGGTGAAACCCATTAGCCGAGTGGTAGACTCTGTAGGATTCTGAGTAAGGGTGAGACCCATCAGCAGAGTGGATCATCTTCGAGTGGGGTGAGGCTCATCAGGGGAGCGATGGACTCTACAGAACTCTGAGTGGGATGGGACCCATCAGCAGTGTGAGTCCGCAGTCGTCTTCGAGTGGGAGGTGAAGCTCATCAGCGAAGTGGCGGACTCTGCAGGACTCTGAGTAGATCTGTAGTTGTCTCCGAGTGGGAGTGAGACACATCAACGGAGCGACGGACTCTGAGTGGGGTGAGACCTATCAGCAGAGTAGGTGCGCAGTCATCTCCGAGTGGGGGTGAGACCCATCAGTGGAGTTGGTTCGCAGTCGACTCGAGTGGGGGTGAAACCCATCAACAGAGTGCGTTCATAGTCATTTTCGAGTGGGGGTGATACCCATTAGCAGAGCAGCGAACTTTGCAGGACTATGAGTTAGGGTGAGACCCATCAGCAGAGTGGGTCCGCTGTCGTCTCTAAGTTGGGTGAGACCCATCATCAGAGTGGGTCCCATCAGCGGAACAACGGACTCCGCAGACTCCGAGTGGGGAGACCCATCAGCAAGAGTGGGTCCGCAGTCGTCTCCGAGTGGGGGTGAGACCCATCAGCAGTGTGACAGATTTTGGACTCCGAGTGGGGGTGAGACCCATCAGCGGAACGACGAACTCTGCAGACTCTGAGTGGCACTAGCAGATGAAAATTGTCAGTGATTCGTCTGCCTGTGGGTTAGGCAAGGGGAGCCCGTAGGCTGATGTTTGTTGATTTCGAGTGAGAGTAATCCCATCAACGAAACGTATAAACACCGGGGGTTCTGAGAGGGGAAAATCCCTGCAGCAAAGTGGGGACTCCGAGCAGGAGACAATCCCACAATTAAGGGTTTCAACTACCCTTAGGCTAATCGAGACGGGCCTCGTAGGCAAGTGCTCGCGTTGCCATCTTCGAGTGGGATGAGACCCCTCAGCGGAGCGTGCAAGTATTGGACTCTGAGTGAGGGTGAGACCCATCATCGGAGTTGGGTTTGCAGTCGTCTCCGAGTGGGGGTAAGACCCATCAGCGGAGCGACGAACTTGGCGGGATCTGAGAGGGGTAATCCCAGCGACAGAGTGGGGAGAAATATGTTATTTTATTTGATGATTAAAATAAAATACATGAAATTAACTGAAATACAAGGGGTGTTATTGGTGGAGGTACTCTCCTGTCTTCATTGGAAGATTGAATCACTCAATCGCCTTGTACTGGGTGATCAGGTGATGCAGTTGGGTAGGAGGTTGAGCGCTCGCTTCCTTGCATCGGAGGTTGCCCCGGAGGTAAGGACATATTCTTTGAAGAAGCCTTGGTGGACAAGTTTTTCTAAGTACTTCTGTAGGTTTCTGCAGTGGATGGTTTGGTGCCCCTTACAGTCATGGTAAGAACAATATTCTTTCGCTCGGGGAGTGCGGGGTTGTATTGGATTGACTTCGGGCGCTTTACCCACAACTGTCCTTGATGGCGTTGAAGACTTCGTTGATGGGAAGTCTTAGTGGAGTGAAGTGTTGTTCCATATTGAAGGCTTGGGTGGATTTGGTGAGAGGACCGATAACGCCTGTCTTTGTAGGTGGAACCCCCGGCTCGGGTTACTGGCTCCGGTTGGAAACCATATTGCGACTTCAACTTCTCTCCGTCATTGTTGCATTTGAGAGACTTGTTGGCAGAGCTCTTCATCGCTTCCTCCAACTGGATGTAAGGATGAGCTCTGGACAGAACTTCACTCATCCGAGTGACATCATGCTTCAGTAGGTGTTTGTATAGTGGGTGAGAGATCTACAGTCTGTTGATGAACGTGTGCAGAGACAATTTCACCGTAGTTGGGAACCTTGGCAAGCTGGTTCTGAAAATAGCTGATGTACGACTTGAGGCTGTCACCCTATCTCATTTTGATGGTGAGAGGTAGTTGTTATTCTTCTTAGTTTCCCAGCGAAGGGTATTGAGCGAGGAACACCTCGGTTATCTCCTCGAAATTATGGAGAGAATGCAGCGACAAAGAGTAAAATCAATTCCAGGTCACACCTTTCAGACTGGAGGGAAAGGTCACGCACAAGAGTGGGCCGTTGTGAGAGTAGACCACCATCTTGTCTCGGAAATACCTAATGTGCTGGATTGGGCCCTGGTTCCGGAGTTGTAGTTGAAGGTTGAAGTCATGAATTTTTTTAGAAATTCTCACTCCAGAATCTCTTGGAGAGAGAAAATCAGAGACCTTGGCAGTGGCCTGCTTTGATCCATTACGGAGTTATGGTTTTGCCTCCTTAATCCCGCTTTGGAGTAGCTCGTCGAGGGTTTTGATGTGAGGGAACTCCTCGATCCATCTCTGGATTTGGCCGTGCTGAACTCTCGTTTGGAAATGAGGTGAATCAACCTCGTTGTCGGAGCGCTTTTCGTGCAGGAGAAAAGTCGGTCTGGACCTTTGGTACGTGATCGACCTGTTGGCTCGAGTCTCCCTAGCCCCAGGTTCGTCCTCTGGCTGCGTTTGGACTTGAGTTCTTTGGAAGGCGGCGATCTGCGCTTGGAGTTGGTCGTGTGTCCTGCTTTCGGGCGGTGTTTCGAGAGCCGCTTGCTCCCGGTCGCGATCTGATTGGGCTTGTTGCTCTCTTATCTGCTTCTTCATGTCGGTGAGCATATAGAGGATCTGAATTTCGCACAGCGGCAGTGATCGGGCATTGGTGGTTGCCCTCTGAGATGAGGAGCCATTGTCCTTTACGGTCAACGGTGTGTGAGGGGACCGTGCCCCCTACGATAGTGTTGGTCCTGTCTTTGGACAGGGTGCCATTGCGGACAGTCATTTGTTTCTTCGGGGTCATTGATGCTAGGGAGAGGCTTTTTAGGAAGGATAGGATTTAGGGTTGGATGGGAGATGGGAGGAAGATCTCGAGTGTAGACTCAAGTTCCCAACGAAAACAAACACAAGTTTGTGGTGGATAAAACTTCGCCACAAGCAACTGGATGCCCCTGATCGAACCTGTCGAGCACATAGAGAAGACACCTAACACCAGTGTGGTGCCGGCCTAAGACGCTCGACGCTCAGGCGTGAGAATCAGTTAGTCAGTAAGGGTAAGGACCGACAAAGTATGGTTCAAAGACTCGTCGAGTCGTATCCGTCTCGGCCCGCTCCGAGACGAGTCTGAGTCACGAGTCGGTCGACTCAACTCAGAGGAGACCAACTCGGCTGAGAATCGCAGTTGACTCGGTTGACTCGAACGAATTGGTCGTGACTCGGCTGAGTCGATTGAGTCGACTCTGATTCTCGGCCGAGTCGGCTCAAAACGTATATTCACTCCGTGACGAACAAGTATAAAGAAAAAAAGAAAAATAAAAAAAGAAACTTATTTCTCTCGCTCAGATCGGAGATCGCCGCTGCTGCCCGATCGTCGCTGCTCAGATCTGGACTCCGCCGCCCCCCGATCGCCGCCGGTCGCTCCTCCCCAGCCCCCAGGTGATGTTCTTCCCCCTCTGTCTCTTTCCCGCTCTCCTCCCTCTGTTTCTCTCTCCCCCTCCCTCTCTCCCGCGCTCTCTCTCCCGTCTCTCTCTCTGTGTCTCTTTCCCTTACCCTCCCTATGTTTCTCTCTCCCCCTCCCTCTCTAACCTGCTCTCTTTCTCCCCCTTTCCATTACCCGTCTCTCTCTCTTTCCCTTCCCCTCCCCCTCCCTCTCTCCCCCTGTTTCCGTTCTCTCCCCACTTTCCCCCCTCTGGGGTATAAGAGAAGCAGATGATGATGGTGGTGGTGAAAATGTAAGGTAGTGATGATGGTGAAGATGGTGATGATAATGATGGCGTCGATGGTGATGATGACAATAATAAGGGCGACAATAGTGCTGATGGAGGAACTTATAATCTTGAAGGTCATATGCAAATGTTGAGTTTGACAACAGACCAACATTATGGTGTGACATATGTCCATAACTACAGACTACAACTTGAGAAATCTACGAGTACTAGTATCGGTTTATCTACTTACCGCAGAGATGAATATGATGATGATTTTGTGCCTCATCACAATTCAATGTGAAATAACTACATTAGCATGTATTTATGAATGTAGTTTGTATAATTTACTATATTGTGCATGTATTTTGATATGCTTCTACCGACGGCGCGTGTATTTATACTTTCGCTTTATGTTTAGTGTGCTAGGTGATATATTTTGGACATGTGATACATGAATGTGGATGTCTACATTTTTTTAAGATTTGTCGTGATTTTTTCAGAATTTTTGAGCTTTCTATGTAGCGTTTTGCGCGTATCGCCCGAGACCGATCCGAGTCGCCGAGACTGATCCGTCTCAGTGCCCGTCGAGTCGGCGGCCGAGACCGCGACTGTGAACCATGCGACAAAGGGAAACTGCCAGCGTAGTGGTGGTGGATTGACAAGGGAAACTATCATCGTGGTGTGATATGTGCTCTGAGGATTAGGGAAGCGATCTCCTTCTTGTTAGAGAAGGAGTTATATTTATACCTGACAGAGGCGATGAAGTTGGATTTGTAAATGCAGAGCTTCGACTGTCTGGTTTGAATATGCTCATTCTTGTAACCTCTGAGACCGAATCCAAATTGTTAGGATTAGTGTGCTAGAAGTTTTTCGATTGCTATATTCGATTGCTCTGCTTAGTTGTAAGATGACTTTAGACGAGGATAGAGTTGCGTAATAGATTTCGCGACTCGAAGGAGTTCACCTGGATCTGTCCGCGCGATAGATAGGTTTGCCACATGGCGGGGCATTCGGTTCGGAGTCGAGTTGGCGCTGGGTGGTTGTGTGACTTCGGAGTTGTGGTTGAGGGCTGCCATCGGATTTTGGCGTGGTTGAGATTCCGGAATGGGGACCCGGAGAGCTTCCCATGTTCTCGCCTCTGGACATGTGTCGTGATCCTGACAGGGTCAAATTTTGACTACTACAGTTATCATCTAAGCTGACAACAACTTCAAGCTCTCTAAAACCTCATGCATCTTTTTTCTTCTTTGCAAAATCCATTGTTGCATGGGATCCTTCCATAACTTTTTTTTTCACCATAATATGTTGCGTTGTTTCCAACAGCAGCTTTGGTAGGCTATTGTTGCTAATCACTTAGGAACTTTGTCCATTTTTATTGCTTATGTTTCCAGCAGCACTATGTAAACTTAAAACCCCTCGCTGATTGATGGAGTGTGATGCAACTCACTTGGTTACTTTGTGTAGGGATTTAGTATACAATTGAATTTGAAGACAGTTCCCAGGTCTCCATGGATATAATTTACGGTTCATAGGGATTTAGTATACAATTGAATTTGAATATGGATTCACAAAGATCTTTTCTTCAAGATGACTGTTGGGGGAATTTACAATGTCACATACTAGGCTTCGACATCTTTATCAATGTTCGCTTCCGACTAGATTGTTCTATATAATCCCAATTAGGCTATCTGGTCTAATCTACATGTTTTCTTGTTTATAGACTAGTTCTTGCTGTTGAGTTAAATAGTCATATAATAGCTATGACTTACATTAGAATACATGGATTTTGATTAAGAGGGTATGTTTAGTACATGGTGTCTCACCAGAGGTCAGCACATGTAACGGTCCCAGTATTCTAAAATCCTCAATTTACATAACATTTATTTAAACTGACCGATTATTATAATCATTTCCAATTGCTTAAAAATTTCAGCAGCACCTCCCTTGTAATTACTGGTCGGATATGATATCCAATACAAATATAATAATTTCGGCGAACATCAGCCTACTTATTCTCAATCCAATCATATAACTGAACTCAAAATCATCCTGGCAATCATGAAGATGTTTTGGCTTGACATCGCCTACTTATGAGAGAAACATAACAACATAAGCTCTAGAGTGCCCCTCTCAGCATCCATAGAAATTCAGAAATTCAACTTGTCATGATCATCATATTGATAATACACTTCTTGATATCACAACTCAATAAAAGATATCTCAAATGCCAACTTGAAATGAAACTACTACAACAGTTCTCTACATATATATACACAAGATTAACCATCTATCCCATAACCAACATGTATCATCAATGAGCACAATTGTTCCAGAAGTACAAAGATTGGATTGATTCAGAACGAACCCCGCGCAGCATAAACCCGACCCCTGCCTCAAAGCAACCTGCAATAACCAGTCTGTGGGGGAATGAGCTCGACAGCTCAGTGAGTAGAGAAGGAATAAATCAGGAAATGATAATACATCAATGAGAAGTATGAATATTCAAGTAATAAGAGAAATCTGAAACAGTAAGAACAAGAATCAGAGGCATCCCATGTTTAATAATCGACTCCGGTCTCTAAATCTCTGGGGACGATCAGACTCTTATGATTGTACTTCCCAATTCCTTTATGGACTTTCATCTTTCTGTGTGATAAGATTTATGAGTTACATAAAACAAATTTTTGTTTACTTATTTAAACTCGTCTTATGTGTACATAGTGTGTGTTAGTCACGTGTCTTGTATTCCACGCTATAATACACCAACCACTATAGTATGCTATAAACCTAGTTTATGCATTCAGATAACACATACATCACAAGGCATACTTGTATAACATATAACCATATCATACTTCTCATAATACAATATCGCATAACACTTCAAGTAATGCATGGATTAACCTGTACACTTTCACACAATATACAATATTTTATTTCAATTAGTTAAGTCTGTATTCTGATGTTTTCATTATCATATACGATAACACATCCAACATACCCTTAGTGTCACACACACATATATATTACACATAGCCGTTCATTCTCGATCATTTATCAAGATGCAAATATATGTATATCATAGCACCGTCTTCGCACTCTGCCCGTGCAATCCGGGTCCCTTCCTCCCAATATATGACATATAACCCCGTTTTCCCCTCCTCCGGTGTCATACCGGTCCCTTCCTCCAGATATATATATAGCACCGTCTTCGCACTCCGCCCGTGCAACACGGGTCCCTTCCTCCGTAACACAATATATATATAATATATATATATATATATATATATATATATATATATTATATATATATATATATAATATATATATATATATATAATACGCACAATATCAGCGCATTCAATTCCATAAGATTCGTATATCATGCACATTATTTTTATATATAGAAGCAATCATACTCTCAATTAGTGTTTACCTGTTAGATTGTATTCTTATAGAATATTCACACAAATTGCTTGATCAATACATGTCACCCATGTATATTATATACATAAATCAAGTAATATGCACCCATCATATTAATATCAATCATAATGATTTCTATTCAGTAATGTACATGTCAATGCCCTTGTGCACCATATTCCAAAATTCTATATTAAATGCAACACTTATTACAAAAGATGTGTTCAATTCTAAGCTCTTTTTCCTTATAACATTGTATATGTATATATATAATATGGGTACTTTTTATGTGATGCTCTAAATAGATTTTGAATAGATGAATGACCATGTTCACAAGGTTTTACATATACATAACAACTATAGATAGGAACATATGTATATATGTCGAATACCCATATTTCCCACTTTCAAAATTTTCTTTTACGGGATTTCTAAACATCCATTGTTACACCCACTTAATTTGGTCATCATCTCAAGACATTATACTCAATAAAGAAAAGGGACTTAGAGAATTGATAAGATGTAATACATATGATTGAAAGTAATCATTTCAAGTATGTCTTAAGTTTAGTTACATTATGGGACATACACTATCTGTATGCAAAAGTATTACTTGCTCAAAAATTCTGGCTAGACGGATGGGTAAGTTGAGACTATAATGAGAAGAGAAAGTCTCATACATCTTGTTAATTGAAATACAACTTTCTTGATTTAACGTACAATTTAATAAGGCCTAACAATTCGTTATTACTTAAATTCCTTTGATATGATGTAACTAGTGTGACCGCAACCAAGATTATATATATCTATAAAACTATTCTCGCTTATCATGAATTGAGTTGGAACTGTTTGGATTCCCGCCTATACCGATACTACTACCGATCCTATCATTCTGATTTCCCAAGTTTTGATATCACACCAAGAAAATTTTTCTTTTCAACTAATGCTCATGCATATCTTATTAGTTAAATAGTATTCACCTTTCATCATAAATTTCATGTTCACTCATCTATCAGTCTACCGTCAGCATAATTTAGTGTTGACTGTTAACCTGTCCAATTATTAGTTAGTTAAAATTGATAGAACTATGGTATGCACAAGTAACTTCCGGTGTTTCAAAATTTTCCACTGACTATATGCCAATAAATATTCTATTCATAGTCTAGTTTACTAGGCCACAGAAGGGATTATGTGTTAGGGTGAAATATGTCTTTTGGAGTCCATAACACAATAATTCCCTATTTTCAGTAAGGCTAAAGCAAATTTGAGTCTGAGCATAATTGTCAACACACCGAGTGTATATGCACACCGTTAATGAGACATTATTATAAGGGGTCAATACTTTAATAAATAATTATGATATACCCGCATTCATAACATGCGTTATTGAAAGAAATGTGTTTAGTTCTAGGCTCAGCACAACATGCCTATATATAAATTCCAATAAATTTCACATAGATCCCACCTAAATATAAATTCATCGGATCTGACCTCCCTAACAATCGATGATGTTTTTATCGTAACTCCTCTTTTTGATATAAGAATAAGACACAGAGACTTCCATTAGAAATTAGACTTACTGATCTTTCTAACACTATACTACATGACCAGCTTAATTCGCATGAACAACCCTAATAAACAGAAAATCTTCCTGCAACTCGGTATCTTCGACTAGCTTGTCATATTTCAGCGATAATTTCTAGCACAGACCTTTGATTAGGACACCGCAAGAGCCATTGAAAAGTAGACTCGATTATCTTTCCAACGGTATATTACATGACCTATTTCATTTTAAATATCCTTACGAAAGAAACCCAAGTTTCAGACTTCAAATCTCGACAGACTTTAACAACTTTGTATTACTATTTCAAAAGTGTTTCGAATTACTAATTTCTCAACTTTTCCTTTTATTTCTTCACCTAAATTGGATCATAAGTAAGTTATGAACTTAAGTATTTAGACTTTTGATTATGAGCAATTTCATAAGAAACATTCATAATTCTAACACAACTTAATTACCATTATCCTCTCTTTAAAACATCTCCAACTTCATAGTTTAAACCATATCATAAAAATTTTCTTTTTATCTCACTAACATCACCAAGATCAAATTTTAATTTGATTTCATAGTTATTATGTAAGAATGACAAGAGGCTCAACCATCACAAGTGTAAGAAGCTGCAAGAATCTCAATCTACACTAATGGTTAGGGGAGGTTATAAACTTGATCTCACCCATAATTTTTAAGAATTGGATTCAATTTAAGAAGGAACAACATTGCCCAAGAATTAATCTCACCTATCTCTCAATGAAAGTTTCATCACCATCAAGTAAGATATGAGATTGAAATTTCAAGGTTTGAGATTTAAACCAAATCTGAAAATTTATGGACTTCCTCACTACATGATATACCCTACCATGCAACCTCTTTACCCATCAATTATATGCAATTGGATTTACTTATTAATCTCAAGATCAAAATTAGACCACTACATACTTCAATAAGTCATGAATTTCAAGGAAAAATTTGCATGAATAGATCAAGGAAAAGCCCACTCAAAATCAAGAGATCAAGATCTAGGAATTCAAGAGATGAAAATTGAGAAATGAAAAAAAAAAGAAGAAAGAAACCCACTCACCTTCACCTCCAAACACCGGCCCGCGCCTGGCCGGTTGCCACCGAGCCGACGCCTGGCCGGTCGTCCCTTGGCTTGCGCGCGCGGATCTGGACCCAAGGGGAGAGAGGGAGGAGGAGAAGAGAAGAAAAAGAAAGGGAGAAAAATAGAGAGAGAGAGGAATAGAGAGGAGATTGGATCTTGGGTTTCTAGGGTTTTCTTTTTTCCATAGAGGAATCCTCTCTTGGAAGAGGATGAAGAGATGAATTCTCCCTTGACTCTTTTAAGATCCATACCCCCAAAATTTTAAGTTTGCCACCCCTTTCATCCATGTGTCCAATCCCCCAAATAAGAAGATTTAGGCCTTGATCAGTTGATCTCTCATCCCATGCACACCTACTCCCTCCACTAACGAAATATATATATATATATATATATATATATATATATATATATATATATAATTGTCATGGTTGTATTTTCTTGGTAAATACATATATTTCAAGTATAATACTAGTGTATCTACACATTGAAGTACTAGTGACATAATAACTATGATGTAGGTATATTCATACATACCACATAACATTCCCAAAATTATTGAAATTCATTACACACTCAATCAACTTAATAACTCAAGATTTATATTATTAAATCAAAGTTTAATAATCCGGGGTGTTACAGCCCACTACTAATCGTTTATCACCTGTATTCTTACTTTCACAGGGCTGAATTGAACCCTTGGCTAACTTAACATCTTTCCCTTTTAAGTTTTTGGGTTCTAGGTTAAGGATTTTGTATGCTCTTTTTTTTGTTTATTTTCTTTCTCCTATGTTATTGCACTGCAGTTTGCTAAGTGATGCTTACAAGATGATGGGCTAACAATAACTGAAATTGAATGATTTAAGAAGCGGGATAGTGTTGGTCAGAGAGGAGAACATAGAATCATTTCTAGGGCCAAATTATTTTCCAAAAGACAAAAGTTGTTATTTCCTGTATCTTGACTTTCACGAGGCAAATAGACTCCTTTGCTAACTTATCATCTTTCCCCTTTTAAGTTTTTGGGTTCTAGGTTGAGTTATTTTTTATTCCTCCCCTCCTATGTTAGTGTACTGCTGTTTGCTGATGGGCCAATAATAACGGAAATTGATGAATTGGAGAAGAAGGATACCATTGGTAAGAGAGGAGTATAACAAGCATCATTTAGTTTATTGCATTCACAGTCACAGTCACTAAGGGCGTGTTTGGTTGCAAGGAAGTGGGCGGAAGTAAGGAAATAGGGAAGTATAATTATTCACTTCTCTATCTATCCAAACACTGGAAAAGGAAAATAAGAAAACCCTTTTCCTTTTTCTTCTCTCTTTTACACAACCATTTCCTCACTTCCAGAGTGCTACAGTTAATTTTGTGGTCATGTAAATCTCATTTGTAATAAGTTGTAGCATAAAACAGTTAATTTTTTTGGTCATGTAAATCTTAATTGCATTCTAATTACAGTCTATTTTTTATTTTTGTTAATTAATTTTTATTTTAATATTATTTTGCGGTCAACTTTGTGGTCAACTTTTCCACTTCCACTTTTCATTACCATCCAAACACCGGAAAAGACATAACATTTTCCAAACTACACTTCCCAACAACATCCAAACACCGAAAACTTACTAACCAATTCCTAAGTTCCAAAGGGAACTATTATCACTTCCTTACTTCCTCACTTCCACCCTTAACCAAACAGGCCCTAAGTAATCATAAGTAGCCCCGCCGCCCCCACCCCCCCACCCCCCCCCCCCCCCCCCCCCCCCCCCCGCACCCCCCCCCCCCCCCAAAAAAAAAAAAAAAAAAAAAAAAAAAAAAAAAAAAAAAAAAACACACACAATCATCAATCTAGAAAAAATATATTTTCTCCCATGTACGTTTCAATAGAAACCTACCCCTAGTGTACAATGATCCTGGGCAGTGAGATTCTGTGTGCCAGTTTTTGTTCTACCAAAGCCCTCCTCTGTCTTGGCCACCTTGAGTGGCAGTGGTTACTTTAGAATTGGCATTCAGGTTACTCAGAATCTTGTTTGAAGAGACAAAATTTGGAGGTTCATCATAGTGGGAGTCACCATTATAGTCACATAGGAGAGTTGAGAGATAAGATGTCCTGTAGTGGTTATTTAGCATATGAGTAGTAGCTACGCGAATTGTACATGCATTATCAAAATATGGTTTTTGTTGGTTTTAGGATTTATTATTTATCTTCAGTAAAGCCTATAAAAAAACCTTGAAGTTGAGTCAATTTACTGTAGTTTTGGCGAGCCAAAATATCATCTTTCCGCTTTCTATTTCATTTTCATGCAGTAGTTGGTAAACAATGAAAATTGTTAATTGAACTAATTGCCAAAGTGTTCGACTATACTAATAGCCTTCTTTTATCATGATTAACTCGGGACACTTTCGTTATGTTTGTAATGTCACCACGTTCTCCAGGCTTAGAAAATGGCTTTTTCTGCTCCACATGTGAATAGTATTCTTTGTCTTTTTCATCATTTGCTCATTCAAAATAACATTTGCACTAAATTGCGTCCTAGGATGGACCTTGGCTTCAGGTAATTTATCCTTTGGTTGCTGCTCACACGAGATTAGTTGTACGTAGGGTTTGAGAACTCGGTTTCATCTTCTATTCTTCTGTTAAAGGTTTCAAACAATTTCTTGGTTTCAATATGTTTTGTTTAAAGTTTTCGTTTTGATTTTAGTATATATAAACATGGGGGCTTCTTTGATTCCTTACATATTCATTGGCAAAAAGCGCACAATATAAACTTGTAGACTGAGTGGGTATTAAATAAAGAGAAGTGAACTTCTGATATTCGACCGGTTAACCTAGAAGTTAATTTCAATTAATATGAAAGCTGTAAGTTTAAAGCTAAATTAATATTATAATTAAAATTGTATTAAGAATATCTAGTTAGGATTTAATAATGGACAATTAGAATATCTACCAATTTTGGCTGGTTGTAGAAGTTAAAAGGAGATGAAATTATTAATTAGGAATATTACATTTTGTTTTTTCCCTTTTTTTTGAATTCAATGTGTCTATTCCGAAACTGTTCAAAAATATCGAAAACTTACTGAAACCCATTGATACAAAATATGGTATCGGCGGAAACTTAGCGAAACTGAAATTTCATGTCAATTTTGGATGACAAATTGAAATTTGAGATGAAGTGGCCAAAACTGAGACAAAACTAGTGAAACCTCATACCTTGGTTGTATGTATATTTGTTTGGTTTATGCTTACTCTCTTTTAGTCAATCTTTTTTATTACATATATTGTATTGATACTTTAAATGAGCTTAATTTGAATCTTGTCGTCCTGATTGCCAACAAATAAACTATTATTTTCAGGTTTTCTAGAGATTGGAAATCACATGTTGGTTTTAGTTTGACCTCCAGGAGTTGAATTTCATTGCACTTTGTATTTCATTCTTTTGGTTCATCCTGATGCAGACTCATGCTCTAAATCATATTTCCCTGCATAAAAGCACTAAATTTATGTATACGAAATTAAAGATGGAATGGAAGGAATGTGTTTGTATTTCACAAGAAACACCTGATCTAGGGAAGTAAAAATTAAAGTGCATGTATATTGTAGTGCAACTCTATATACACTGTTATTATTAAGACATTGTTGCCACCAAAAGTGAAATTTCTATCTCCATCCGTACAAATTGCAAAGACTATGCAAGATGTTAGCGAGATTGATCATGTTATAGGATGTTTAGAGAAAGTTGGAGTTTGCAGAGTGGTTGCAAGTTAGAGAAAGCAGCGGAGAAACACATTGGAACACATTCATTCATGAAGCCATAGGAGATGCATGATATGCAAGAAAAGAAGGAAGAGTCGGAGGGAAAAAAGAGAGGAGAAGAGCAATAGTTTTTACAGAGCAAATCATTAGTGGTCTTGTACCATAGAGCAAAGTGAAGAGGAGGAATTATAATTAGAGCTTGGGCGGAGACAGATGGATGTAGTTCCCTCTGCGGGTGCTACAAGGATTAACAAATTGTTGTGTCTGTCCAAGTGTCAGTAATGAGGGCCGGAATAATTGCTGAGCACCACTATTTTGCTATCTTTTTGGCCCAAACTATAAGAATGGTCCATATAAATGCTGCCAAAGTTATGAATTACTCTCTTAGCAAAAGGAAATACAAAACTTTGACCTGAAGTAGAACTGCAAATGTACTGCAATTAGATGGTGCTGCAGAGCAAAGCCACGATTAAGAAAATTAGATAACTCTGTAAATATGGCATATGATGAGCTGTCTGAGCCTTGAGGAAAATTATTACTAGATAATAATGGCTGTGACGTCACCAGACTTGAAATTTTAGGAATACTTTCCGGGGGGTGGGAGGGGGCTTGTTTTCAGTCGTATATAAGTAATGGTGCTCTTTTCCCCGCTCTTCATTCAAGTGTCAGTACATGATGTTCTACTCATGGAGAAGATTGCGAGGTCATCTAGGACTGTGTCGAAGTCTGTATTATATATTAATACGAGATAAGTGTATACTGTATAGTCTGTGCTGGACTAGCTGTTTGCCCCATGTCTTTTACATTAATGTCTTATAAATAAATGTCGAATAGTCTGTAACATAAGTTCCATTTTTTCATTGAAGACCTTATCTGCATTTGTTTTACTAGAAACTATGCAAATTTTGTTTATATTTTAATTATGGGACGTGCTACTGTGATTAATATGAGGCAATGATTGAGATATTTATCATTTTTTCCAATTTATTGCAACTAACTTTTTCTTACCATTGTAATTGAGGATGGCAAATTTATTCATTTGTTTACCAACACATGTTTGCTACAGGGGCATAATAATTGTAAAGTTGCGTCGTGGACAAGAATTGAGACTAAGGGCGATAGCTAGGAAAGGGATTGGCAAGGACCACGCAAAATGGTCTCCCGCTGCAACCGTGACTTTTATGTATGAACCTGACATTCATATTAATGAAGATTTGATGGAAACTTTAACTCTTGAAGAGAAAAGAGCCTGGGTTGAAAGCAGTCCTACGAAAGTTTTCGACCTTGATGAAAAAACTGGACAGGTCAGCCTTTTCCCTTGTCGAATTTCTTTACTTTAGGTGATACTTTTTTACCTTTACCCTGTTCATAATGAAGTTTGGTCTATTTGCCTGTGGTCATAATTTGGTATACCCTCTTTTGAGCATGTTTCTCTCTTTCCTTTTTTTCTCTTTCCTTTTTTTCTCATGCGAAATGACCTTTACTATGCACATCATGTCATTGTACGTGAATGCATGCCACAGTAGAATTTTAAAGTTTCCCCCCTTAAACCTATGATACATTCAGTGGTTGCTAATATGATATTTGTATGAAGGTTCCTTTGTCTCCTTTTTTCACTTCTGATGGACATGGGATACACTAGTTGTCACTGTTGGTACATTCACCTTTCATATATGCCGAAAGATGAAAACTTCACCAACTTATCTGAATGTCATATTATAATGTAATATTTGATTGAATCAAGTCATGCATGATGGAAGTTTTGGTTAGATTTTCAAGAGTCAGATACTTTATATTGAGAAAAGCATGGTTTCAACTTTTTCTTGAACTGTACCTGCTGAGTACACTCTAGTTTATATTGCCAATGTAATAGTTTGATCAGTCACCTTCTGTGTGATCTTGAATTTTATGTACCTTTCATGCAAATCACTAAATTATAATATCCAATCACAGCGTTTTAATCCTGAACTTAGCCTAGCTTTCATAGAATCCCTAATCTCTGGAGGAATACATCAAACTTTTCTTTCAAGACATCCCGGCTTCATCTCAATAGGCAAGTGAAAGAACATTTCCTATACTTTTAAACATAGTAAAACTAATCTGACTAGGCGTGTAAAGGAATCTGGGAATAGACAGGTTGAGATTGCTCAGATAGAAGTATGGGAAGTTTTATGGAAAATGTAGGAGTTCCATGGAAAATGTAGTAGGTTTGGGTATCCCACAGTTGTCGGACGGGGGATTTAACTTGGGTAATTATTGATGGGTGCATGTATATAGGCTGGAGGGTGACCTCCATTCTGTTTCTCAGGGAAAAAATGGTAGGTTTGAATATATATTAGCATTAACTTGGAGTTTTGTTGGACGATTGTGCAATTCTGTTACATATAAGGCAAGGGAAGCTAATAAATTTAATGGCTTTGCGTTGGTAGAAGATTTTGCGAAATTACTGGGAAGTGTGTGTGAATTAGTTTATGTCTATATCGGGGCTGTTTGGATTCAAGGAAGTGGGCGGAAGTGAGGAAGTAGGTTTTTTCCTTTTTGGAAAATGAGAATTTGTGTGTATCTTTTACGGTGTTTGGTTTGGTTAGTAATGTGGAAGTGGAAGTGGAAAGGTTGACCACAAAGTTGACCGTAAAATAATATAAAATAAAAATTAATTATGAAAAAATTTGGACTGTAATTAGAACGCAAGTAACATTTACATGACCATAAAATTAACTCTTTTGAGTTACAACTTATTACAAATAAGATTTACATGACCATAAAATAACTGTAGCACCCTAGAAGTGGGAATGGTTGTGTAAAAGGGAAAAGAGAAAAAGAAAAGGAGTTTTTACATTTTTCTTTTCCGGTATTTGGATGGACAACAGAAGTGGGAAATGACACTTTCCACTTCCTCACTTCCGCCCACTTCCTTGAATCCAGATAGCCTCATAGAAGAAAATAGATTTCCATCCTCATTTCTTGCTCTCTTGTTGCCTTCATCCTTTATTTTTTTCAACCTCCTTCTATGTCTCAGCAAATTCCTTGTCCATTTCTTTAGCTTTTAGGCACCGTCTTATATTGCTTTTAATCCCAGAAATGTATTGCTTGATAAGCTATACACATTATTGCACTTGGTTATAATGTTCGGGATCTGCAAATGCCCATATTTTCATCCCACTCTTGAGAGTCCCTCTTGGTTTAAAAGTTACCTGAAACATCTTGTCAATCGGCTTCAGATGAACAAGGATGAAGCATGTACCCCCAGTCTTTCCTGAACAAATTCAATAAAAAAAGAAAGGAACTATTCAGTTCCAGTATAATTTGTAATTCTGATTCATTTCATAAACTAGTATCCCTTCTACTTAATTCTAATCTCATTACCTTTATCCTATACTTTATATTTCCCACACTCATCTTGTTTCCTCCCTTTATCCAGTCAATGCGGCAGCTGCTTCTAGATAGATTGTTTTAATTCTGTGCAGTAGTAGTAGGTGCTGCATGGCTTGCTCTCAGAGATGGGAAATAGACCAGAGAGGATAAGAGGGGATGGAAGAACGGATGCCTAACACCTTGCTTTCTTATAATTACAAGTTAAGAAATCTACATAACTAGTTAATGACATCACTTCTTTGGTTGATAGGTCTGCCGCCTCTCTTCTGGGTTCTCTCTTTCTATTCCCACCTACCCCCTCCTCCTCTTCCCTTATTCCCCTTTACCACCCCTGGTCTGGCAGCCAACAAGCATAGAAACAGATACATCTGTAGTTTGCCTAGACTGTCAAAGAGAAGAATACGACAAAAAATGTTGTGCCGACTGTCAGCTTCTTGGAGGAGATCAAAGGGTGAGTTATGTTGCACGGACACAACCACATTAAGATGGACACGACATGCTTAAAAATACACGTGACACACATGTTTGACATGATATGGTGTCATCATAGGAGTTTCCGTGCTACATAGATGAGAGATTAGACTTAAATGAGCCCTCTAAACATACCCATCAGGTTTAGACTCGAATAGCCACGTTGAAACCTATATGCGAAAAACACACCACCATTTTATTAAAGCAGGCGCTTAGGCATCTACAATGGCCCACTTTTGTGGGGCATAACTAAATGAGCGGCTTGGATGCATTAATTGGCCACACAAGGCCATAGGTGCAAAGGGGTGAGCCACCCTCTGCCTAGGTGGGCGCATGACTTGTTTCTTTCAATATTTGTATATTTATAACATATTATGCAATATATTATATATATATATATATATATATATATATATATATATATATATATATATATATATATATATATATATATATTCAGATGTGTTTTATATAGATATGGGGTATTGACTCTTGTAGGAGGAATATGGCAGAAAAAAGAAGTCCACTCTCCAGTATTCGGTCGGCCGGTCAGTGCCGGTCATATTGATAGCATGTCCTAAAACATAGATGCACGGAGAATCTCGTGAATTTCATGCTGTCTACCTTGCATTAAGTAGTTCAAATTTTAGTGGTTTTTTCAATAATAGAATGTTCTTCACCCATAGATTTATGAATGGGTATGCAAATCACAAGATTTTGTGCGTGTATATATGTTTTATGATATGGAGATCAATATGACCGGTTGATCATCCAATCAACCAATGGAGACTGGGCCATTTTGAGTGTTGTACAGCTGATGTCCATTATCCTTTTGTATATTTTTATACTTATTTAAATTTGATCTGTTTATTCAGTTATTTCACCTTTTTATGAGAACTGAAACTAAATGATATCATCTGAGAGCTGATTTTTTTTCTTTTTTGTTTGGGGCCGGGAGGGAGGGGGATGGAGTTCTTCTCTATTTTCTTCAAATTTTTTGTTAAAACTGTATAGTGCTCACCCCTATTTGACAACCTTCATGAAGTTGAGCTTTAATGTTTGTTTCTAGATTTTTCTTTTTCCAAAAATGAGAACTTCTGAAGATACTGGGTCAACTTGCAAAATTGATATTTTCCTCCAATTTGGACCTGTCCCCTTCAAAAGTGATTCAATAGTCATCAGTTTTGGCCAATACTTGAAACCATTCAGCTTTATTTTCTGTACAGTTAATTAATATTAGAAATGCTGCTCAGTTTTCTTTTAAAGGTTGCATGAATTATTCTGGAAAGACATTTTATTTTCTAGGATCAATTAGTATCTTACTCAGATTTGGAGAAGTATTTAGTGTTACTTAGGGTCCTGTCGTTAAAGTTGTTCAGTAAAATGAATGACTAATTTGGGGGTGCGACATTACCTTCATCGGTAATCAGAGGTGGATCTTGAGCATGCTACAGTCACATTCACCCCCCTTTCAACTTTGTTTCTGATTTGCATCCATTTTTATTCTTTCATTTATTTGTATTTGCATTTGCAAATAAAATCCTTTTGCTAAGGTCTGGAAACAGTTTTCAGAAATTATAGGGACTTAACAGTAGTTATTTTAGGTCTGAAAACAGTTTTCAGGAATTACAGGAATTAAACAGAAATTTATTCAGGAATTGACAGAATTTTCAGAATAGTCAGGGACTAAACAGAAATTGAGTCAGGGACAGATTTATAACATTTTTTTACTTTTATATGTGGTTTTTAATTAAATAATTATCCCAAATATAATTATATAACTAAGAATTCAATATAGAATTATTGAATCATATAGACTCAGTTATTAAATTATGCATAAACTCTACAGTAAACTTACCTAATACACATTGTTACTGAACATCAAGAAATATAAAAAGTCACACTAAAGTACACTGTATTTTTCATCATATAATTTCTCTTGGTATATTCAAGGCTAAATGCTTGCATGAAAGAAGAATGATAATATCTGAAAGTATTGGTCATACTATCATATAAGAATAATACAAAAGTATCTCATAAAATTTTACATAACTTCAAGCAAAATAAATAATTTTCTCATGCAATTATAATTCAGAAAGGATCATGGATGGGAAAAATCATAGAGATTCTTAAGCATAATTTCTATTAGATTAAAATGAAAGAAAATCAAGGAAAATAAAGGGACGCTAGGTACTTGCCTTGATGATTAACTCCAAAGCTTGATGGGTAATGGCTTCTCCTCCCTTCTAGAGTAGATTATATATATTTTTTACTTATTTATGAATTAATTTCGGATTTATTTATAGATGACCATAGAAGATGAGTTTTATCATGTTTTTCTAGTGTTTAGATTAGGTTTAAATTGGTTTTTAATTAGGATTTAGACATGGGCATAAATTTTCAAATTTATCTGTTAGTTTAAACTTGATTTGGGGGTGTTTTAGGATAAGGAAGAATTTGAACGAATTTTAAAATAATTATCTTTTATTTTTATGTATTCATGAATTTAAAGAGATAAGGAATTATGAAGAATTTAATTTTTGATTTGGTTTCTTATTGGGTTTGGATCTAGGATTCATGGGCTAAGGGAGAAATCTAGGATTCATGGGCTAAGGGAGAACATAAAATATGATTCATAGGCTAAGAGAGAACATAAAATATTTGTAAGAGGAACAATAACAAAATAATAATAATAGTAGCATAATCATAACGAAATAATAGTAACAACATCTACTACTAATAATCACCAATAATATTAATAGAAATTTATAACTATTAGTTATGAAAACCCACATAAAATAATAATAACTCTTAATACAAATCATATATACATATTAAAATACTTCTATACATATGTATTATAGATTAGAGATATTACATATATTTTATACTTATTTAAATTTGATATGTTTATTCAGTTATTTCACCTTTTATTTATGAGAATTGAAACTAAATGATATCATCTGAAAGCTGATTTTTTTCTTTTTTGTTTGGGGCCGGGAGGGAGGGGGATGTGAGTTCTTTTCTATTTCTTCAATTTTTTTGTTAAAACTGTATAGTGCTCACCCCTATTTGACAACCTTCATGAAGTTGAGCTTTAATGTTTGTCTCTAAATTTTTCTTTTCCAGAAATGAAAACTTCTGAAGATACTGGGTCAACTTCCAAATTTGATATTTTCCTCCAATTTGGACCTGTCCCCTTCATTAGTTGGCCAATACTTGAAACCATTCAGCTTTATTTTCTTTACAGTTAATATTAGAAATACTGCTCAGTTTTCTTTTAAAGGTTGCATGAATTATTCTGGAAAGACATTTTATTTTCTAGGATCAATTTAGTATCTTACTCAGATTTGGAGAAGTATTTAGTTTTACTTAGGGTCCTGTCTTTAAAGTTGTTCAGTAAAATGAATACTCATTTGGGGTGCGGCATTTACCTTCATTGGTAATCAGAGGTGGATCTTGAGCATGCTACAGTCACATTCACCCCCTTTCAACTTGTTTCTGATTTGCAGCCATTTCTATTCTTTCATTTGTTTGTATTTGCAAATAAATCCTTTTTTTGTGTGTAAAAAACAATTCCAACACTATTGCATGAAAAGTAAGAATATATGTCCACTCTCTACAGTCCTAAACTTCTAGACATCATTTGAGAAGATTAAATAGAACTTTTATATATTTAAAGGTAATTCATCCATGCAAGATGATCCTAAAGAAGAGCATGTGGTTTAAATGCTTGATGTAGAAAGAAAAATCATACAAAGGTTGTTAAAGGTGTTTGTAATTAAGCAAGCAGGGCAGTGACATGAGTAGGATTTTGTTGACGCAAGTCATGTTATTCTCCAAAGAGTTGGGATGTCCCGTGTTCAAGTCTGTGAATGCATTTATATTATTTTAGATCAGATGGAATGTACAGTACTCCCATTTTCGAGAACTTTGCCCATCACTTTCTTAAAGGTCTTTATAGTCTATTCTTTTTCTGTACTTTAGTTGTCACAATATAGTTCTTAATTAACATGATGGTTTAGGGTTTATTTTTGAGAAAATGTCCGTACAGATTATCATATAGTGGCAGACTGTAGTGGCCTCTTCAAAACCTAAATGTATCTCCTTGGTGGAGAAGCGATACTTTGACAATCTACACTGGTGAGAATATTCATCCATGATATGGGAATACTCTCTCTTGCAAGGGGCTGGTACACTTACAAAAAACTAGGACAATTTTGTACCCTTCTATTAGCTGATCCTCTGTCTAATAGTGGTTTATTCAGTTATTGTACCATTTTATAGTCTTTTGGGTAATGAGAAATGCTCAACACGTTTCAATTCCTTGTCATCAGTGTTGTTAAATTCAGTGGCCATGTACTTGTACGATATCTAACTTTGTCTCTCGTAACTCAAGAATTCTTGCAACTAGGTAACTGAAATCTTTGCGTGCATTTAGTCTTGCAACTAATGCCTCCATATCATTTCCCCTTATTTCTTGTATGTCCAATTTATGTATAAAGCTTTATCTATGGTATTAACCCAACAGTAGTCCAGCAGTGCGTATTGCAATATATATATTGTTCGTCACTAATCTTTCATGAGTGTTCCAGCTGTTTGTACGTGTGTGTTGTCATAAAAATTTAATTTTTCTGTGGTATCATAAGGTGCATGTAAACACAAAAGAATCCAATTTCCAGGTTCTGATTGATATTTTCTCAATCAAACAAGTGTTATTTTTAATCTTCATGACACAGTACAAAGTTCCATCTGTGGCTTCTTGCAGTGGAATAGTAAAAATTGGTTCCTATTTCAATTTTTTGATTTGCAGACAGGCATCTCATTTTTTTTTTTTTTTGGTGATATTCATTTACTTAATAGTGCTTTCATCTATCAGGTAGTGGTGGTTGACCCCGAAGCATACACTTATGACGATGAGGTGATCAAGAAGGCAGAGGCCATGGGGAAGCCAGGTCTTGTCGAGATCAATGGGAAGGAAGACAGCTTTATTTTCACTGTAGAATCAACTGGGGCTATCAAGGCTTACCAACTGGTGATCAATGCAATCGAGGTTTTGAGGCAGAAGCTGGATGCGGTTCGCCTTCAGGATTCCGAGGAGAATGACTTTGGTGAACTGAGCGCGCACCTTCGAGGTGGAGGCTAGATTCTTCAAGGGTGAATCCTGTGTCTTGTGGTTCCCTTTGCTCTGACTGTGTTTGTTCTTTTAAACGAAACGTATTACTTGCTCTCTGATGTCAAAACTTCAACCAAACGTTGGTGAAGTTTGTCCTAGTGAACATGAAAACAACTCGGTTCCTACTATCAGTATGCGCCTAAATACTTGGAAACTTCTCTTGTTTAAGGGCCAAGCCAATAGTTTCTTCTGGACAAGATCTGAGGCTTTCTTTTCAAGCACTAGGCGAGCAGCAGCATCTAAATTGCCGATTGCCACTGCGGTCGTGGTTCTTCGTGTAGCTGCCAGTGCCTCAGTTATGAATCTAACTTGCATGCTAAAACCTCCACGTTCTTGTTCGATGGAAGTTTAGGCCAACGCGTTACTCGTGAGTTTTGAGATATTTGTCTACGATTTTTTTTCCTGTGGCAAAAGCATCATTACAATATACTAACTCAACATTTGTGTCTTTGATCTTGGCGGCAGTGAGTCCAACACAAGAGACTCCACCAGCAGCAGCAGCAGTTGTCTGTGCCGCGACAACAATCCTCAGTCAAGCCTGTGGGTTCCCCCAACCACAGAGACAGGCCGCGCCTTGAAGCGAGAGACGTCTTCTGTGTGTTATGATGAGACTCATGCGAGCCCTATGAGCCAATCTCACCTGGATTTGGACCACACTAAATCCCAAGTTGAGGAGACCTGCCAACTAATCGTATTGTTGTACGTACTGTACGTGTTGATAATGCTAGCATATTGGATTCATTTGTATTGTTGGAGTGAGGCACATGCATGAAGTTTCCTCGTCCCCCACAGTTTGATGACTTTTTGTTTTTATTTGAAGACACTCAGTCTCTCTTTTTCATCATCATCCAACAGAACCCGTGAGCTATTTCATGGCCACTTACACAATTGGGCATTGGTGTTGGGCTCTACAGGATGTTAGGACTAGATCTTTAATTATCAGATGATGAACATTGGCGCATAGATCCTCTAATAGCCTTTATTAAGCGTTTGATAAATCTTATCAGTCCATGTTTGATTGCTGTCTGTGAGTAATTTCTATCTGGGGTTTGATTGTGAATCCAGGACCAATCAAGCCCAAGTGCTAAAACCTTATAGACTTTTCGCGAGAGCAGTGATACTCAGACCAATAGTGTGGAGACTATGTCAGATCATACTTTACTATTGGCGGATAGCTAGAGCATTTCGTACAGACGCATTCTTCAATCCTCGAAGACAATGGACAAAGATTTAAATCGATATTTATAACTCTTACCAAATTCCTGATATGAATCAATGCGACCAAGATGATATTGAAATTGTTAATATAACCGAGACAAAACGGCTGATAAAAAAGCTGACATCACCATTTTGACATATACTAAAAAAAACTTATAGCCGATACCAATACTGAGATTTCAAATCTCGCTGCGGACCAATGGTTTGTTCAGCATTAATCTTTTAGCAAGCTGAATCTTCTACCCGAGTAGATTGAATCCCATGGTGATAAAGTCAAATATAGGTTCATACATAGAAAGGAGAATAAAATTATACTTGTGTGTTTATGAAGATAAAAGGCAAGGAAACAAAAAAGTAATGCTACTCAGCAACAAGAATGCAAGGTTGATCCCCATAGTATTTGGGCTCATCAAAGATGAAGGATGAAGATATGTTGTCTTTGTGTTTCATTTATGATTAAACCTTTCAAAGTTTAAGAGGGAGATAAAGTTAAAATTTCACGTCAGAATTATTGAGACTAGATTTTTGCACGTGTTGCACACCTGCAAAAAATATAGAATTGATGTTAAAATAAAATTTATTAAATTTTAAACCTTCTTTTTAGGCCTTTTACTCTGATTCTAGAGAATTCTAATCTTGAATGAAAAAATTCATTTTCTTTTTTAAGATGAGCATGATATTTTCCACCTCTAATAAATATTCTTTTTTATTTCAAAATTCTTTTCAAAATAGAGATCTTTAATAAATGTTTTTTTTATTATTTCAAACTTTTTTGAGACATAGATGAATATGTTATGGTTACATTTTTGGGTATTGTAATTTTTTTATAATTCACTTTCTTTTTGACATATGAATGGAGGGCGAGGGAGGACTAGTGAACGTAAATTTTTTTAAATATGTATACATTAAATTCTTGGTTCTCTATCTAACAAATGTTTTTAAAATTTTTTTTTGAAATGAGGATTTAAATGTATGGCTATATTTAAACATTTGTTAATAATTTGTAAATGAAGTGATAGAATTAGCCTGGACGTGACAGGAACATGAGTCACAATCCACATTATTTGAAAATAAAATCGGTGAGCGACAAAAATACGAAATAATAATAAGACCTATTAACTTAAGCTTTTGAATCGAGAAAGTTTGTAATATCCCTAATCTAAACTACTGTATTTTTATTTTCTTCAAGTATTTATTTTGATTTACCAATTATTTTTAATTGGTCAAGTTAATTAATTCCTCCTGTGATTATTATTATTGAGTATACAAATTATTTTCAGATAGTAAATGGCAAATTATTCTTCTATTATTAATTATTGTTATTTCTATTAGTGTTATCCTTATTTTTATTGTCGGTGTTTATTAATTATTAATAGTGTTAATATTATATTCTCTACTTATTTTAATATTAGTATGAGTATTGGTGATAATAGTTATTGTCAATTATTAATTGTGATTGGTATTACTTATTTTAATATTGGCATTTGTACTAATCATGGTGGTGGTGATGTTCTCCTTGTTTGCTTCTCACCCTATTTTCCATTTACCCATCTGGATTCTTTGCCCATACCCAATTGCCCGTTTGGATTCCGTACACATTAGACCCGTTCCTAATCCTACCCATTAGCCAAATAACTAATACCCAATAATTATCTAATTGGATCCTAACCCATGCCCGCTAGCCTAAACCCAACACTCATACCTAGCCGGATCCTAATCCGTTGCCTAGACCGCTACCCGCAAACCCAATAACCCAATACCCATTATCTAATCCAGGACCCAAAACCCATTAGCTGATTCTACTCATACCCTTTTACCTATTTGGAGCCTAACCCGATACCCAATACCCATTACCCAATTACCAAATCTAATCTAAATCCCAACAAATCCTAACTACCCCCCAAAAATCTCCACCAAATCCTAATCCTAACTAATCTCTCATCCCATGTCCGCCGCACCACCTCCCCTCCTTGGCGCGCCCCATCAGCCCGCACCCCATCCAGCACGCCAGCGAGCGCCCAGGCCTGGCCTTCGCCCACCAAGCGACCAGCAGCTCATCTTCCTCCCTCAGGCCGCCTCCCTCTCGTCTCCGGCGAGATCCACACCCCCAGCACCCCTTGCAGCGCCTCCTCATCGCCGAACCCTGCCGGAGCGTGATCTCTTCTCTTCGGCAGTCCACGATCTCTCCGACAGCCCGCCCGCCATCAAGCTTTCGAGACCATGGCACACCCTCCTTGGCCGCCTTCTCCTTGCCGCAACAGCAGCAACGGCAGCGGCAGCATGGTATCACAACCCTCTACAACAGCAGCAGCGGACGACAGTAGGTAGCAGCAGTCCAGCCGGCCTTCGACGGGCCCTTGACGCGCTCAGCAGCGAGCGATTCCCCAATGTGAGTGTATTTCCCCTCCCTCTTTCTATTTCTTCGTTATAACATACATTTGATTAAGAAGCATTTTAATGTGTGTATAGATATAAGGTAGAACATATATATTTGGGTGAGTGTACTATCCTTTCCCTTTTGATTCCTCTCATTTATGTGCATTTGACTTAATTATGATTCTATGTGTATGTAGAGTAGAGTGGAACTTGTATATCTTGATGTGTGAGAGAGGGGCTTGGATCCATATTATAGCATGAGAGATCAGATGTTAGTGAGCCTCTGTTTTCTGCCCTGGCAGGGGTATTAGTCGACTAATACCTGTTATTAGTAGACTAACACCTCTGTTAGTCGACTAATACCAGACCCCTAGTCGACTAGTGTAGCTTCTGGGAGATATTGGACTTTCTGTATTTTCCCTGCTGGTCGACTTGACCTCTTCTATAGTCGACTGATAGTTTTAGTAGTCGACTTATACTTTGCTATAGTCGACTAATATTGTGATCTGGAGCTGTGTAACTTACTGTTTCTCTGTCAGTCGACTTGGCTTACTTGTGTAGTCGACTTGGCCATTGATTAGTCGACTTGGACCACCTTTATAGTCGACCAACTCCTTCTCCAGTCGACTAGTCATTTTTCCCTACTCGACTAATATAGGTCTGTCAGCTAGGTGTAGTTCCTTTATTGGATGTAGACCTTACCCATGATGTTATGTAATGGATATAGATGGATGCATATGATTTCTAGAGATAGATAGTGGTGGTAATGACTTGATCTAGTAGAACTTAGATGCATGAATATGTTATGATACCGAGTGTTGGGATATAATGATTGGTCCTAATAAGAGTGGTGATTGTGAAGACTTATGGTTCTGAGTAGAATAGTAGAGTGTGAGGACTAGACTATAATTATTGGTATATAATTATTGTATCAGATTGCTCGATGTATAGTGGTAATTGATGATCATATGACTGTTGGGAATCATGAGTTGGTTGTGTTGACTTTGGATTGACCTGGGACTTATGTTATTTACATTGAATGATGATCAGTAGTTAGAAATGACTTTATTAGTGAGTATTTGAGGACATATCAGATATGACTGAAGTAGTTGAGTAGATATTCTAGATCACATGTGTTTGAGGATGTTTCCTATTTAATATGATTGGGGTATGTGTTGACTTGTTGATCTCGAGGACATGCATAGTTATTGATTACACCTATTGATAGAGATTGAGTTATTATGATGGTGATCTATTCGATGTCAGTGATCTTGTACTCAGAGTTACCGGATAGCAGTTATCAGTTTATTAGTAGATTTGATTATCTTATTGATGATAAAACAAGCGAGAATTAGTTGGATATTAGTGAGCTGAACTTGACTGGTCATGCATGATACCTAACTGATAACTTATTATTCAAGTTACTGGGAAAGTATAATTGACCGTAACCTCAGTACAGTTCTATTATTTATCGTATACACGGTTATTGTTACTGTTCACTGTTACTGATATTATTTACCGTGTATACGATCACTGATTGACTGTTACTGTACTGTTATTGTTACTGTCACTGTATCGTCCCAGTATTCTAGAGAACATAGACATTGACTGATTATCTGAATTGAATAAATAATAAAGTAATTGAACACTTACACTGGGATTGGGGAAATTGATGGAGGAGACAGCGTCTGTATTTTGGGTGGACCTAGGATACAGGTTGCGCAGCCGACTAAGGGTTCCACTGCAGGGTTCCTGGGGGATGACTGGCATCCCATCTGTACTGTTACTGTTCCACTGTTTTCACAGTGAGATTACTGTTACTGTTACTGAGTACCTAGCGGTACGGCCTGGTTCAGCGTCAGGAAACTGAGGCCGTGGTCCCGGGTATGTACGGGACCCACCTAAAGCATGGACAATGTCTCCAACCGATCAGTTTCAATAACTTAAGGGCATCGATTGGCATGTGTGGTAGGCGTAGTATGGGATGCGTCCATTATATGTGACAATTAGTGTTCGCTGACATAATTAATAATAAACTGTTGATGCTTTGTGACTGACGGTAATCACCTGATTGTATATCACTATGTTAGACTCATGATTATAACCATGACCAGATTATCATGACCAGGACCAGACTTGGATACCAACCTAGTGACATGTGATAGGTTGCATATTTTTGACATCAGTTGCTTGTTTACCATTGTGACAGTTGTCGTCTATCTTCATTCATGTTGTTATCATGTATATTGCAGCTCAGTTATTTATCATATTATTTGGTCTCTTATATCTGTTGTTGTTCTTATTATTATATATGCACATGGTTTCTTCTGCACGAGTTGTTTCCCCTTTACACACACACTCATTATGATCGCGTTCTGACGACCCTGGGTTTGCACGTCCAGCTATTGGACGATTGTTTCTAATGTGTAGGGTTCGACGAGACTGTTCGTCTTGCGAGGGACTGGACGCTCTTTCTTCTATTTCTGGTATTTCACCTCTTTATATTCTGTCATTTCTTGATTCTGCATTTATTGCTTTCAGCTGCCATGTTCTTGCCGTCATTTATCTGCTATCCTTAGAATTGTCACTATATGTATTATTGCAGTGTTCATTGATCATTATGCTTCCGATTTATAGCTTGTTCAGCTTACAATTTAGGCTTAGCGCGTATACGAGGGGTATTTTTCCTCGCGTATATGCGTCGCCATAACGTCTCTGTATCTTTAGGATCGGGCGTTACAAAGTTCCAACTTGGCGTATAAAATCCATGATAATTGCTTCTAGTACGCCTCAATTTCTGCGCGATAGAAATAAAATGGAAATACGAGTGCTCGACACTTGGCCACAACCCAACAAAAAATATATAAAGGCAACGCATATGCAAATCCAATCTTGTCCCCGATCGCTCTGCGCTCAATTCTAGACTCGAGCTCACCTCGCACCCATCACGCATCAATCGATCAATCAGCCAGCTCGCAGACACACACCACAAAACACTACACG
>JAVJIF010005900.1:0-80757 GCA_038442645.1 Agave tequilana | reverse complement strand
TACACGAACAAAGACATCTTTTAGGTTAGGAGCACCAGTGTGATGCCGGCCTAAGACCCTCGAGCGTGAGAATCAGTGAGTGGTATGGTATTAAGGACTGACAGAGAAAAAACTGCCAGCATAGTGAAAGATGGACCAACACGGAGAACTGCTAGTGTGATGGTGTATGTATGTGCTTTGAAAATTAAGGAAGCAGTCACTTTCTTTTGGGAGAAGAAAGATCATATATCCCTTGTTGGCCCAAAGGCCTTCCACCCTAGTTTTGATGATGATTAACTCATGTAGTTATGTTTACTAATATTCTTGTGATTTTAAGTTTCAGATCATTAGCAAGATATTAGTTGGTGATTAGCTTCAACAAGGAGTTTAGAAGCTTTTCATGGTGATTCCGATGCCAAAGCTTCAAGATCATACCTTACCTAGCTCATGGATCACGGTGTTTGAGGATCGAGTCGCCTTGAAGATGAAGATCGTCAAGAAGACTTAGGTATCCATAGTTTAGTGTGTTTTAGATCCATTTGTAAAGATAAGAATAGTTGATATGCTCAAGTGCACAACACACACAAGATTTATGTTTTGGATTTGGTTTTCATGAATAGTTTGATCAAACAAGTTTACATGGTTTTTATGTATATTAGATGTGTTCAATATACATACATGCTTCATATCTTAAAACAACTTATTTTGACTATCCTATTCATGTTTTTGGAAAAATCAAGTTTGATAAAAATACAAGTGTTGGTTTTGATAAAATTTGCAAGACTCAAAAATGAATTGATATGATTGATATATGTCTTGAAATTTTTATCACTTGTTTGTGTTTCAATATAAAATGTTAAAACAAGTTTTGTGAATTTTTAGAAGTGTTAAAAGATTTTTTAAAATATTTTAAAACTGTTTTTCTGACCCAGTTTTCTGTTCCAGGCTTCAATCAGTCGACTAGTCAAATTGACATAGTCGACTTGGGATGAAGTCGGTCGACCAGGCCGGTCGACCGACGTGCACAGATCTGTGCACGTTTGGCAGCTCTGGGACGGTCGACCGGGTCTGAGAGCAGTGCTCTCTGTTTGTTTGGGTCGACCGTGCCGGTCGACCGTGTTTGCCCAACGGTCACATTTCTGACCGTTGGCGGTCGACCGGGCCGTCGACTGGTAGCCTGTCAGGCTGCCACATCAGCCTAACGGCTAGTTTTTCTGTTGGGCCTATATAAACCCCAATTCTTTGAAATTTTGGCCAAGGTTTTTAGAAGAGAAAAATTCTCAGTTTTCCTGAGTTTAAAACAAGTTTTAAAAAGAGTTTTTGGGCTTCAAACTTCTCATCTTTATTGTTTTGGGTTTTTGAAAAATCAAAGAGAACTAGGTTTTTGGGATATTGTATTGGGTTTCATTTTCTATCATTTACAAGACATTTCCCAAGTTTTTTTCTTTGTTGCTTGTTTCCAAAAACACCTTGTTTCCACACTTGAACTATCATCTATCCTAATCTATTTAGGATCTTTGTTTTGTGGAAAAGAGAGAAGAAAAGAGAGATTGTTTGTGGTTGAAAGAAACCACTTGTAGTACACCCTTGTTCTTGTTGTATCCCTCTTTGGTAGAGGTGATCGGGTGATTGGTTTGCTTCCTCTAGTGAGAGGTGGAGTTTGGTTGTAAACCCTCTTCGGTAGAGGGTTGTGATTATTTGGCTACGGGCCTACCCCTCGGTTGTGAGGTGGTTGTTTGAGAGAGGAGTTCGGTACTCCCTTGTTGTAAAATTCTTCTCGGTGAAGCTTCCCTCGGTGGGAGTCCTCGGTGGACGTTATAGTGGATTGAAAATCCTACACGGTGGTGTAGGCGGGGATGTAGAGCAAGGTGCTCGAACCTCGAAACATATCATTGTGTTTGCGTTTGATCCACTTGTCTCTCTAACTCTCTCTCATTTATTTGTGCAAAGCATCATACTTCATTCATATCATATTTGCTTGTGTTGAGCATAACTCATATTGTCATATCATATCTATTTGCTTGCATTGTGCCTTGCATATTTCATATTGCTATATCATCTTATATGCTTGGTTGTTTGTGTGTGCCTCACTTGTACTTAATCAACAAGAGCTTCACATAGCACCTCAACCCATTCAAGGGAATCAAGAGGAGTTAGTCCAGAGCCCTTCACGGGGAATTCGGCTACACTTGTTGATTGTATTAAGTGTGTTGCAAAATTTGCATTAGCTTCCGCATGTAGCGCATTTAGTTCATTAGATTAGCACGTACACCTATTCACCCCCCTCTAGGTGTTTTTCAATTGGTATCAGAGCTAGTGCTCCTGATACTTAGGCTTAACATCCTAGGAGTGAGATCCATTTGATTGCTAATCTATTGTTTGCATTTGCTTGTTTGCACACTCATATAGTTTACCATAGACTTCATGACCCCACCTAGCTTTGACCCTTCCAACATCATTATTTTGAAGATTAGGATGTTCATTTATTTACAAACCCTAGGACATAAGGTTACCTTGCCATTACCAAGGAATCCTACCTTAATGATAGCAATCATATAGGGGTCAATGCACAAGCCCTTGAGGCCATTAGAAGCACGCTACCTAAAGAATATCTTATGCTTGCTTCTAACTTTGATTCCGCATTTGCAGTGTGGAATATGTTGATAACCACCACCACCTCCAAGCTTCAATTGCAAATTCAACCGGAGGAATCTAGTGGAGAGTCCAACTCACAATGCTTGATGATCCAAGGAATGACTCCCTTGAGGTACATTCGGAACCCCACTTAGATAATGATGATTGTGCTAGTTCTTTCAAATTTATGTTGATCCCCATGCCTTGAATGAAGAACTATCTATAGTTTGTGAAAATTAATAGAAAAATATAATTTGTTGAAAAAGAAGACCTTTGCTTTAAATAAAGAAAATGAAAAATTGTCTTCTAAACTTGACAAGGTTTTGCAAGAGAAGGTTGAGGTATATAATGAAAGGGATTCATTGAGATCTCAATTAGAACTTGCACTTAAAGAAAATGAGTTTTAAAATCTAAAAATGTCCCCCTGCTCCCTGGTGTACGTATCACCGTATCAGTACGCGATACGACGTACAAAATTGATTTGACCTTCGTGGTAGTCCTATTGAGCTGATTTCAGTTTCAAAATTATTTTCTAATATTTTAAATTTTTCAGGATTTTCTGGAATTTTTCTGGATTATTTTGGAAAATCTCCGTAGTCGGTGTCGACCGATACCGATAACCGGCCTTCCGATTTTTATTTTACAAACGGAGCTGTATTTTGAGGTCCTGCTTTCACATGTGCCTTAAAATCGTATTCTCTATGTTCGGGTGTTTTTGGGGATTTTTCAGAATTTATCAAAAATCCGGTCAAACCGGTGTCGCCCGTATCAGCGAGACACTCCGGGATTTTTAATTTGCAAATCGGAGTGAGTTTTGACAAACCGTTTTCATATTACGTCTCAGGATAATATTCTCTATTTTATATAATTTTTGAACATCATTCGGAGCTAGTCAATTTTTGACCATATTAAAAATATTATTAAATTATTTTAAAAATTCTTTTCTTTTTCTTTTCTTTTCCTTTCTCTTCTCTTCTCTGGCCTCTTCCAGAGAAATCTCCCAACGGCCATTGCCACCGACTCTTCTCCCTCCTCTTATTTAAAAGCTCCCTCTCTCTCTTTCAAATGCTCTCTCTCTCCTCACTCTCACTCTCTCTCTCTCTCTCTCTCTCTCTCGTCTCTCTCTCTACCCCCTCTCTATTCCCAAACCCATGCCCGCAGCCGATGGTTGGTGGCCGCCGGCCAAGGCCGCCGCCGGCCAAGCCACCCCCTCCCCCTTTCTTTTTCTTTTTCTCCTTCTCTTCTTTTCTTCTTCTTTTTCTTCTTCTTCTTCTCTTCTTCCTCCTCTGCTGCTACTTCTTCCCCTTCTTTTCTTTCTATTTTTTTCCCCCTCTTTCCCTCACCCTCTCTCTCACCCTCTCTCTTGGCCGACCGCCGCCGGCGGCCGGGATCGCCGCCGGCGGGCGTCAGCTGGCCGGCTGGCTAGTGGAGGCGGCAGCAGCAAGCTGTTGCTGCCCCTCCTCTTTTTCTTGTGGGTTTGGGTTAGATCCCAAACCCAATACCTATTGGGTTTATTTGGAAACCAAAACCCGCTTAGTGTGACCCGTTAACTTAAGTTAAACGGTTTGGGTTGTGGATCTGGACCCGACCCGTTATGAGCCAATCCGTATCCGAAATCCAATAAAGTATATTTACAGAAAACCCCTTGTACAATTCCGTAATTGCATTTAAATATTATTATTACATATTTAACCATTTTTGTTCTGATTTAGTATTCGGGCGATATCGGGAGCATCCGGACTCCGATTCGGACGATTCTGGATCCGTTGCGATCGTGGGAAAGAGAGCTACAGGCCTATAACCAGTTTGTGAGTGTTTTTATTTTATAAATTATTTTTTTGATTGAACTTGGTTTCTTTATTTAAATAAACATGATTACCGGTAAATCCCCATTGATCATATTTACTACCCTGTAAACAATGGTAAAACATTGTAATAAACAGGAAAAGACGCTGAGTGTGACACTGGCCGTCTCTTAGGTCATGTACATGTACCTCTGACATCCGGGCCACTATTCACCATAGTCTTGGACACTATTATAACATGTATCGGATCACCGTTACATGTATACTGATTCACAGATACGCTACAGCACTACACTGTCGCTAGACTGACATGCTAGACACCGTTCTTTTATGTACTGGTATCATTATTACACAGAGACTGTAATTCACTGGACATAGTAGAACGAGATACACGGACTACTGTTAGTACATGTACTAGTGATACGTAGATATGTGACACAGATTATGGCGACACATATATGTTCCACTGATACACGGATATACCAAGCACGGACTATCTCATTTCATTTTATTGTTATCATCATACATATCATTATACACGGCATGTTTACATATTACGGTCACACATGCATATGTTCACTAGTCATGTCATATGGATCACCATGTTTATTACATGTATTACTGTTTCATGTTCCCGTATTCCTGTTATATGATTGTTACCTGTTACTGATATGGATATACTCGATACTGGGCATGAGAGCTGTTGATATGCGATATGTGGAATCCCACATCTATTGTTCATGTTATATTGTTCCCGTTATATTGTTCCCGTGATATTGTTCCTGTTTTCAGGTATATTGTTCCCGTTATATTGTTCTATGCTATCAACAGAGCTCTGGTCCAGTTATCATGTTACCTGTATCATGTACAGTAGTTGTTCTTGTTACATTGTATACTTGATATATCAGGACATATCAGATCATAAAGTTAACTGGGGTATGGGGGAGACTTGACGGTTGATTAGATCTTATCGGGTGATGTACTGGATCCATATTGTTCTACCACTGCAGGGGATGGTAGTGCTACCTACCGATTGTATTGCTCCATGAGCTATTGTACTTGATTATTGTTCCTCTCTTAGCGGAGGGCTCTGGTCTCAGCAGCCAGGGGTTTGATAAAGGCCGTGATCCCGGGTATGCACGGGATACACCTACCCGATAAGAACTCCTCGACCATGGGTTTCCAATTAACATAATAGAACAGTATACACAATAGTGACGTTGGGAACACTTGTTATTTGGTCACTCTCTCGTCTGGATAATGGTACCCGTAGGCCATGTCCGGATGGGTTCGACTGGAGTGCGGGCTCCAGTATGAACTGCCAGTGGTATGGGACACTGGAAGAGATTGATTAAAATATCAGGTGGTACTGATTTCTACTATTGTGTCAATCACATGACTTGCCTGATACATGAATACTAACTTGTTACTGTTCCTGTTATTTTGTCTGCTTTCATGTTCACTGTGATCTTGCTTACCTGTTACTGTTCCTGTTCATGTTATTGTATCCGCTATCATGTTACCTGTAGACTTTGCTACACTACCTGATACCTATGGTGGCATACTACTCATGCACATGTACACCTTGCATCACATATATTCTGCTTTGCATTGCTTATATGCTATTTAGACACAACACAGTAACATGTTCATATTGCATATGCCTACCTGCATGTTCATTTACATCACTACCATGTTCACTGCTTTTACTTCACCGCTAAATAACATTATTTATTATATAAACTCGATATGATTAGAATCATGACCTGATGATAACCGGCTAGGTAGTGATGGTACCAAAAGATGACATGTTTATATATTTTCACTGCTTCCTATATGCTTATGATATAATATCACTTGTACCACATCATGTATTATATATTAGTATCGTGCTTGTATTATTATGTATATATTACTGCCTCCTTCATTTTACCACTCACTAGGTCGCTTTCTGACGACCCTGGGTTTGCGTGCCCAGATTGGAGATCCGAGTTCTCGGAGTAGCAGAGAGTGCCTTGGCGTGACATAGGAGATTCCTCATCTGGCCTATTCATAGGTATCCTGGGCATTTATTTCTGTTATCTTATTTGTCCCTATTTTTCATATCTATTATGATCGCTGACCTATTTCTGCAGGTATTCTTGTACTTATTTCATGCTGGGACCCATGTCTATATGGAGGTTATGTACTGTACTGAGGCTTAACGTACGCGTGAGCGTGTTTTCACCTCGCGTATGTACGTTGCCATAACGTCTCCGTATCTTTAGGATCGGGGCGTTACATAGTGGTATCAGAGCCTAGGTTCACACCTGGTGTGGGTAACCACCTGGGTCAATGCTTGGGCATTTACCAACAGTACAGTCAGGTACAGATTACTGATCTGTATCTGAATTTGGGGATTCCAGCAACGAGTACAAGAATACCATGACTTTGACAATTCATTCCCTGACTCTTTTGTATTCCTTACTTCCAGTTGTCCACCAGGATATCCGATTTCCTTCTAAGTTTCTTTTCATCTTCTTACTTCCAATCCGTTAGTGTTAGTTCACTTCCATCCTGCTTCATCCCGAGTTCCTTATAGATATCAGAGTGCGTAGCGGAAGGGTCGTGTGCCCGTAACATTTCGGCTTTGGGGTTAAAAATAATGTTCTCACGCCTGAATGAAAATTGCGAGGACGCAATTTTTTGTAAGGTGGGGAGAAATGTAACCCCCTGCTCCCTGGTGTACGTATCACCGTATCAGTACGCGATACGACGTACAAAATTGATTTGACCTTCGTGGTAGTCCGATTGAGCTGATTTCAGTTTCAAAAATTATTTTCTAATATTTTAAATTTTTCAGGATTTTCTGGAATTTTTCTGGATTATTTTGGAAAATCTCCGTAGTCGGTGTCGACCGATACCGATAACCGGCCTTCCGATTTTTATTTCACAAACGGAACCGTATTTTGAGGTCCTGCTTTCACCATGTGCCTTAGAATCGTATTCTCTATGTTCGGGTGTTTTTGGGGATTTTTCAGAATTTATCGAAAATCCGGCCAAACCGGTGTCGCCCGTATCAGCGAGACACTCCGAGATTTTTAATTTGCAAATCGGAGTGAGTTTTGACAAACCGTTTTCATATTACGTCTCAAGATAATATTCTCTATTTTATATAATTTTTGAACATCATTCGGAGCTAGTCAATTTTTGACCATATTAAAATATTATTAAATTATTTTAAAAACTCTTTTCTTTTTCTTTTCTTTTCCTTTCTCTTCTCTTCTCTGGCCTCTTCCAGAGAAATCTCCCAACCGCCATTGCCACCGACTCTTCTCCCTCCTCTTATTTAAAAGCTCCCTCTCTCTCTCTTTCAAATGCTCTCTCTCTCTCCTCACTCACTCACTCTCTCTCTCTCTCTCTCTCTCTCTCTCTCTCTCTCTCTCTCTCACCCCCTCTCTGTTCCAGGCCAAACCCATGCCCGCAGCCGGGGGTTGGCCGCCGCCGGCCAAGGCCGCCGCCGGCCAAGCCACCCCCTCCCCCTTTCTTTTTCTTTTTCTCCTTCTCTTCTTTTCTTCTTCTTTTTCTTCTTCTTTCTTCTCTTCTTCCTCCTCTGCTGCTACTTCTTCCCCTTCTTTTCTTTCTATTTTTTTTCCCCCTCTTTCCCTCACCCTCTCTCTCACCCTCTCTCTTGGCCGACCGCCGCCGGCGGCCGGGATCGCCGCCGGCGGGCGTCAGCTGGCCGGCTGGCTAGTGGAGGCGGCAGCAGCAAGCTGCTGCTGCCCCTCCTCTTTTTCTTGTGGGTTTGGGTTAGATCCCAAACCCAATACCCTATTGGGTTTATTTGGAAACCCAAAACCCGCTTAGTGTGACCCGTTAACTTAAGTTAAACGGGTTTGGGTTGTGGATCTGGACCCGACCCGTTATGAGCCAATCCGTATCCGAAATCCAATAAAGGTATATTTACAGAAAACCCCCTTGTACAATTCCGTAATTGCATTTAAATATTATTATTACATATTTAACCATTTTTGTTCTGATTTAGTATTCGGGCGATATCGGGAGCATCCGGACTCCGATTCGGACGATTCTGGATCCGTTGCGATCGTGGGAAAGAGAGCTACAGGCCTATAACCAGTTTGTGAGTGTTTTTATTTATAAATTATTTTTTTGATTGAACTTGGTTTCTTTATTTAAATAAAACATGATTACCGGTAAATCCCCATTGATCATATTTACTACCCTGTAAACAATGGTAAAACATTGTAATAAACAGGAAAAGACGCTGAGTGTGACACTGGCCGTCTCTTAGGTCATGTACATGTACCTCTGACATTCGGGCCACTATTCACCATAGTCTTGGACACTATTATAACATGTATCGGATCACCGTTACATGTATACTGATTCACAGATACGCTACAGCACTACACTGTCGCTAGACTGACATGCTAGACACCGTTCTTTTATGTACTGGTATCATTATTACACAGAGACTGTAATTCACTGGACATAGTAGAACGAGATACACGGACTACTGTTAGTACATGTACTAGTGATACGTAGATATGTGACACAGATTATGGCGACACATATATGTTCCACTGATACACGGATATACCAAGCACGGACTATCTCATTTCATTTTATTGTTATCATCATACATATCATTATACACGGCATGTTTACATATTACGGTCACACATGCATATGTTCACTAGTCTTGTCATATGGATCACCATGTTTATTACATGTATTATTGTTTCATGTTCCCGTATTCCTGTTATATGATTGTTACCTGTTACTGATATGGATATACTCGATACTGGGCATGAGAGCTGTTGATATGCGATATGTGGAATCCCACATCTATTGTTCATGTTATATTGTTCCCGTTATATTGTTCCCGTGATATTGTTCCCGTTTTCAGGTATATTGTTCCTGTTATATTGTTCTATGCTATCAACAGAGCTCTGGTCCAGTTATCATGTTACCTGTATCATGTATAGTAGTTGTTCTTGTTACATTGTATACTTGATATATCAGGACATATCAGATCATAAAGTTAACTGGGGTATGGGGGAGACTTGACGGTTGATTAGATCTTATCGGGTGATGTACTGGATCCATATTGTTCTCCCACTGCAGGGGATGGTAGTGCTACCTACCGATTGTATTGCTCCATGAGCTATTGTACTTGATTATTGTTCCCCTCTTAGCGGAGGGCTCTGGTCTCAGCAGCCAGGGTTTGATAAAGGCCGTGATCCCGGGTATGCACGGGATACACCTACCCGATAAGAACTCCTCGACCATGGGTTTCAAATTAACATAATAGAACAGTATACACAATAGTGACGTTGGGAACACTTGTTTTTGGTCACTCTCTCGTCTGGATAATGGTACCCGTAGGCCATGTCCGGATGGGTTCGACTGGAGTGCGGGCTCCAGTATGAACTGCCAGTGGTATGGGACACTGAAAGAGATTGATTAAAATATCAGGTGGTACTGATTTCAACTATTATGTCAATCACATGACTTACCTGATACATGTATACTAACTTGTTACTGTTCCTGTTATTTTGTCTGCTTTCATGTTCACTGTGATCTTGCTTACCTGTTACTGTTCCTGTTCATGTTATTGTATCCGCTATCATGTTACCTGTAGACTTTGCTACACTACCTGATACCTATGGTGGCATACTACTCATGCACATGTACACCTTGCATCACATATATTATGCTTTGCATTGCTTATATGCTATTTAGACACAACACAGTAACATGTTCATATTGCATATGCCTACCTGCATGTTCATTTACATCACTACCATGTTCACTGCTTTTACTTCACCGCTAAATAACATTATTTATTATATAAACTCGATATAATTAGAATCATGACCTGATGATAACCGGCTAGGTAGTGATGGTGCCAAAAGATGACATGTTTATATATTTCCACTGCTTCCTATATGCTTATGATATAATATCACTTGTACCACATCATGTATTATATATTAGTATCGTGCTTGTATTATTATGTATATATTACTGCCTCCTTCATTTTACCACTCACTAGGTCGCTTTCTGACGACCCTGGGTTTGCGTGCCCAGATTGGAGATCCGAGTTCTCGGAGTAGCAGAGAGTGCCTTGGCGTGACATAGGAGATTCCTCATCTGGCCTATTCATAGGTATCCTGGGCATTTATTTCTGTTATCTTATTTGTCCCTATTTTTCATATCTATTATGATCGCTGACCTATTTCTGCAGGTATTCTTGTACTTATTTCATGCTGGGACCCATGTCTATATGGAGGTTATGTACTGTACTGAGGCTTAACGTACGCGTGAGCGTGTTTTCACCTCGCGTATGTACGTTGCCATAACGTCTCCGTATCTTTAGGATCGGGGCGTTACATAGTGGTATCAGAGCCTAGGTTCACACCTGGTGTGGGTAACCACCTGGGTCAATGCTTGGGCATTTACCAACAGTACAGTCAGGTACAGATTAACTGATCTGTATCTGAATTTGGGGATTCCAGCAACGAGTATAAGAATACCATGACTTTGACAATTCATTCCCTGACTCTTTTGTATTCCTTACTTCCAGTTGTCCACCAGGATATCCGATTTCCTTCTAAGTTTCTTTTCATCTTCTTACTTCCAATCCGTTAGTGTTAGTTCACTTCCATCCTGCTTCATCCCGAGTTCCTTATAGATATCAGAGTGCGTAGCGGAAGGGTCGTGTGCCCGTAACATTTTGGCTTTGGGGTTGAAAATAATGTTCTCACGCCTGAATGGAAATTGCGAGAACGCAATTTTTTGTAAGGTGGGGAGAAATGTAACCCCCTGCTCCCTGGTGTACGTATCACCGTATCAGTACGCGATACGACGTACAAAATTGATTTGACCTTCGTGGTAGTCCGATTGAGCTGATTTCAGTTTCAAAAATTATTTTCTAATATGTTAAATTTTTCAGAATTTTCTGGAATTTTTCTGGATTATTTTGGAAAATCTCCGTAGTCGGTGTCGACCGATACCGATAACCGGCCTTCCGATTTTTATTTCACAAACGGAGCCGTATTTTGAGGTCCTGCTTTCACCATGTGCCTTAGAATCGTATTCTCTATGTTCGGGTGTTTTTGGGGATTTTTCAGAATTTATCGAAAATCCGGCCAAACCGGTGTCGCCCGTATCAGCGAGACACTCCGGGATTTTTAATTTGCAAATCGGAGTGAGTTTTGACAAACCGTTTTCATATTACGTCTCAGAATAATATTCTCTATTTTATATAATTTTTGAACATCATTCGGAGCTAGTCAATTTTTGACCATATTAAAATATTATTAAATTATTTTAAAAATTCTTTTCTTTTTCTTTTCCTTTCTCTTCACTTCTCTGGCCTCTTCCAGAGAAATCTCCCAACCACCATTGCCACCGACTCTTCTCCTCCTCTTATTTAAAAGCTCCCTCTCTCTCTCTTTCAAATGCTCTCTCTCTCTCCTCACTCACTCACTCTCTCTCTCTCTCTCTCTCTCTCTCTCTCTCTCTCTCTCTCTCTCTCTCTCTCACCCCCTCTCTGTTCCAGGCCAAACCCATGCCCGCAGCCGGGGGTTGGTGGCCGTCGGCCAAGGCCGCCACCGGCCAAGCCACCCCCTCCCCCTTTCTTTTTCTTTTCTCCTTCTCTTCTTTTCTTCTTCTTTTTCTTCTTCTTTCTTCTCTTCTTCCTCCTCTGCTGCTACTTCTTCCCCTTCTTTTCTTTCTATTTTTTTCCCCCTCTTTCCCTCACCCTCTCTCTCACCCTCTCTCTTGGCCGACCGCCGCCGGCGGCCGGGATCGCCGCCGGCGGGCGTCGCCGGCGCCGCCGGCCAGCCCAGCTGGCCGGCTGGCTAGTGGAGGCGGCTGCAGCAAGCTACTGCTGCCCCTCCTCTTTTTCTTGTGGGTTTGGGTTAGATCCCAAACCTAATACCCTATTGGGTTTATTTGGAAACTCAAAACCCGCTTAGTGTGACCCGTTAACTTAAGTTAAACGGGTTTGGGTTGTGGATCTGGACCCGACCCGTTATGAGCCAATCCGTATCCGAAATCCAATAAAGGTATATTTACAGAAAACCCCCTTGTACAATTCCATAATTGCATTTAAATATTATTATTACATATTTAACCATTTTTGTTCTGATTTAGTATTCGGGCGATATCGGGAGCATCCGGACTCCGATTCGGACGATTCTGGATCCGTTGCGATCGTGGCAAAGAGAGCTACAGGCCTATAACCAGTTTGTGAGTGTTTTTTTTATAAATTATTTTTTTGATTGAACTTGGTTTCTTTATTTAAATAAAACATGATTACCGGTAAATCCCCATTGATCATATTTACTACTCTGTAAACAATGGTAAAACATTGTAATAAATAGGAAAAGACGCTGAGTGTGACACTGGCCGTCTCTTAGGTCATGTACATGTACCTCTGACATCCGGGCCACTATTCACCATAGTCTTGGACACTATTATAACATGTATCGGATCACCGTTACATGTATACTGATTCACAGATACGCTACAGCACTACACTGTCGCTAGACTGACATGCTAGACACCGTTCTTTTATGTACTGGTATCATTATTACACAGAGACTGTAATTCACTGGACATAGTAGAACGAGATACACGGACTACTGTTAGTACATGTACTAGTGATACGTAGATATGTGACACAGATTATGACGACACATATATGTTCCACTGATACACGGATATACCAAGCACGGACTATCTCATTTCATTTTATTGTTATCATCATACATATCATTATACACGGCATGTTTACATATTACGGTCACACATGCATATGTTCACTAGTCTTGTCATATGGATCACCATGTTTATTACATGTATTATTGTTTCATGTTCCCGTATTCCTGTTATATGATTGTTACCTGTTACTGATATGGATATACTCGATACTGGGCATGAGAGCTGTTGATATGCGATATGTAGAATCCCACATCTATTGTTTATGTTATATTGTTCACGTTATATTGTTCCCGTGATATTGTTCCCGTTTTCAGGTATATTGTTCCCGTTATATTGTTCTATGCTATCAACAGAGCTCTGGTCCAGTTATCATGTTACCTGTATCATGTACAGTAGTTGTTCTTGTTACATTGTATACTTGATATATCAGGACATATCAGATCATAAAGTTAACTGGGGTATGGGGGAGACTTGACGGTTGATTAGATCTTATCGGGTGATGTACTGGATCCATATTGTTCTCCCACTGCAGGGGATGGTAGTGCTACCTACCGATTGTATTGCTCCATGAGCTATTGTACTTGATTATTTTTCCCCTCTTAGCGGAGGGCTCTGGTCTCAGCAGCCAGGGGTTTGATAAAGGCCGTGATCCCGGGTATGCACGGGATACACCTACCCGATAAGAACTTCTCGACCATGGGTTTCCAATTAACATAATAGAACAGTATACACAATAGTGACGTTGGGAACACTTGTTATTTGGTCACTCTCTCGTCTGGATAATGGTACCCGTAGGCCATGTCCGGATGGGTTCGACTGGAGTGCGGGCTCCAGTATGAACTGCCAGTGGTATGGGACACTGGAAGAGATTGATTAAAATATCAGGTGGTACTGATTTCTACTATTGTGTCAATCACATGACTTGCCTGATACATGTATACTAACTTGTTACTGTTCCTGTTATTTTGTTTGCTTTCATGTTCACTGTGATCTTACTTACCTGTTACTGTTCCTGTTCATGTTATTGTATCCGCTATCATGTTACCTGTAGATTTTGCTACACTACCTGATACCTATGGTGGCATACTACTCATGCACATGTACACCTTGCATCACATATATTCTGCTTTGCATTGCTTATATGCTATTTAGACACAACACAGTAACATGTTCATATTGCATATGCCTACCTGCATGTTCATTTACATCACTACCATGTTCACTGCTTTTACTTCACCGCTAAATAACATTATTTATTATATAAACTCGATATGATTAGAATCATGACCTGATGATAACCGGCTAGGTAGTGATGGTACCAAAAGATGACATGTTTATATATTTTCACTGCTTCCTATATGCTTATGATATAATATCACTTGTACCACATCATGTATTATATATTAGTATCGTGCTTGTATTATTATGTATATATTACTGCCTCCTTCATTTTACCACTCACTAGGTCGCTTTCTGACGACCCTGGGTTTGCGTGCCCAGATTGGAGATCCGAGTTCTCGGAGTAGCAGAGAGTGCCTTGGCGTGACATAGGAGATTCCTCATCTGGCCTATTCATAGGTATCCTGGGCATTTATTTCTGTTATCTTATTTGTCCCTATTTTTCATATCTATTATGATCGCTGACCTATTTCTGCAGGTATTCTTGTACTTATTTCATGCTGGGACCCATGTCTATATGGAGGTTATGTACTGTACTGAGGCTTAACGTACGCGTGAGCGTGTTTTCACCTCGCGTATGTACGTTGCCATAACGTCTCCGTATCTTTAGGATCGGGGCGTTACAAAAAATGATTGTGAAACTCTTGTGAAAAACAATATGATGTTTTGTCTTCAAAAGTTGATTTTGTTTTAAAAGAGAATGTTGCTTTGAAAAACAAAATTATTTCTATTTCAAATGATTTAAATGTTTGTTTAAAGAAAAATGATGTTTTGCAAAATAAGATTGATGCACATGTTTGCCATGCTAGGGTAATATCACACACTTCACCTATTGCATGTCACACTTCTTTTTCTAAGATTAATGATGATATTTGTTTGCTTAAGAAGAAGGTTGATTGTTTGGGCTCCAATATGAGCCAATGTGCCATGAACCACTCACGTTTGGAAACCTTAGTTCGAAAGAAACAAGTTCCATTCTTTGTGCATGCACACCCTCCACGGCATACACATGCTTCTCACGGACACACTCCTCACTTGTATGTCATGTGTACACTTGTACACATTGTGGACGTAAGGGCCACCTTGCTAAATTTTGTTATGATAGATTACATACTTCAAATTTAGCAAAGAATTTTGTTTGGGTTAGGGAAGGTACTAACCCCCTTGGACCCAAAAGATTATGGGTACCAAAGACCACCCCTAAGATTTTTAATGTAGGTATGGGCTCTCACATGACGTGAGAGTGATGACACCTTGGAGTGAATGCGTTCCGAGCTTCAAGGAAATCAATTGGATGCATCACTTTCAAGGGAAGGTTTGGTGGAGAGGACCACCATGTTTTTGGAGAACTAGAGCGGTGCCCTCATTGGTTTTGATATCGAATCTCTAACTCCTTATTTATTGTTTACATGCTTTCCATGTTTATCTTTCATAGCATGTTTCATTGTTTAGTGATTAGTATGAAAATGTCATGATTATTAAATCCTTGACATACATGTTTAGCATTTTGAGACACCCATGTTTAATATGGACCATTATTTTAATGTTCTCACCCTTGTTTAGCTATCATGTTTATCATATGTTTAATAACATGTGAATTTACAAAATAATCATGTTTAAAATTTATCATGATGATTTTATCTTGTTTTTGATGCTACATGATTTGATTACATGTTTAGATGTTAGTTTTCATTAAAACTAGGATTTATACTTGTACATATAGTGGGCCACAAATAAATCTATATATGTTTGAGTTGAATGCTTATTTGAACCCATTAAATGTGCTAGTATAGTCTAGTTTTGATGATTCATATATTTTAAACTTGTATTCTCATTTTTGAATTTGTTTTATGATTGAGTGTTTCACTTCATGTATATGTTTGTATTGCCAAACTTTAAGATATACATGTATACCCCTTGAGTCATTTGCCTTTCATGCAAATCTATATATATATGGACTCAATTGTGTTTAGGGATATGTATGTATACTTATTGTGTTGACAATTCATACATATATCTTGAAATTAAATTTGTTTTGTGAAGATTTTCTTGATTTTGTGTTTAATTGTTTAACTTCATGTATATGTCCATTTTATCCAAATTATTGTTTATACATATACATCCTTTTTGAGCCACGTGCCTTCATGCATATATCTTTGTGGACTCGTTGTGTTTGGATATGTATGTATACTTTAGTTTGTATAGGACATACATATACCTTGAAGATTAAATAAGTTTTAATGATTTTCACGTTTTCATGTTTTAGGAATAATGAGATTAATGAAAAATTTTCATGATTATGATCTACACATTTTATTTATACACTCATATTTATATTTTGCTCATGTTTTGTTTTCATGAGTCATATTTATGCCAAATTGAATTAGAGTGTTGATTATCTTGTGGATTTCATGTTTTATGAAAAATTATTTTGTTTTATTCCTTACTTGAAGGATTTCGTACTAGTTAACAAAACTTTCTATTTATAACTAGTTATGGTATTCTTCATTTTGGTAGAGTTTTTCAAACAAAGCTTATTTTTCAAATCTATTTTTGAAAACCCCTACCCTTAATGGGAGGTTGGATGGGAGTCCATGCCTTGTATGTTTATATTGAAAATCATTTTAAACGTGTGCATGAGATGGGAGGTAGTTATATGAGTTATACCATGCTTTTATTGTTATGTCAATTGGTATCATTGAACTCTTTCAATTGGTATCAATTTGATTCTTTTGTATACTCATATGTGTTTGTGTATGTATATTTTCAATTGGTATCATCTATTAGTGATTGGTACTCATTCTATTTCATACACATATACTTGTTTTATTTGTGCTCAAAATATAAATTTTCACAAATTTTGTTTATGCTAGAGCTTGAGCTTCACTTCATTTCAATTGATTTAGTTTTCAATTGGTATCATATTTCAAGCCTACGCATAGTTTTTGTTGGTATTTCATAAAGTGGGAGAAAATTCAATTTTCATATTTCAATTGGTATTTGTATTTTCACTCCCCTACTTTATGATAGAAATAGTCATTTCAATTGTTTATTTGGCTTAAAAAAAAAAAATACTATCTTTTGATATCAAGATGTCTTGTGTTTTAAATTGGTATCTAAAAATTTTGTTTAAAGTAAAATACAAAAGTTTTGATTTATATTGACTATATGCAAGGAGAGCTTAACATCTCTTCTACATATAGATTCATGATGAGTGTATCTTGTATTGAAGAGCTTAACATTTCTTCTTTATGTGGTACACGTGTGTAGGGGGAGCTTCACATCTCCTCTTATGCATTACATAATGTGTGTTATGTGAATTAGGGCTTAACATCCCTCCTTCATGTAATGCATATGTGTAGGGAAGCTAACTTAGCGTCTTCCTCTTCATGAATGTATATAGCATATAATATTTATTGATCTTTGTTTATTTTCAATTGGTATCAAGATGCTTCATTGACATATTTTCAATTGATATCATGTTTTTATAGTCACCCCTTATTGACCTTGTTTTTGTTTTAGACAAAAAGGGGGAGAACATTGTTTTATTGTTTTGATTGACAAAAAGGGGGAGAAAGATTTTTACCCCTCATTTTATTGTTTTTGATTGTTTACCCCTTTGTTGATGAGTGACAAAAGGGGGAGAAAGATTTTGGTTTATATATGCATACTTATGTTTTTGCATATATTAAGTTTTATTGGTATCTAGAGCATCTAGTGTTTTTGTTAATGTTTTATTAATTTAATTGGTATCTAGAGCTTCTAGAATATGTTTATGTGTTTTATGCATGGTGATGCATACATGTTTATGTACATTCATTGCATATCTTTTGTTTATTTGTTTATGCATGAGTTAAGGGGGAGCTTCTTTGAAGCTTAACTTTAATCCATGCATATATAACTCCATGAGTTTTGTCATCATCAAAAAGGGGGAGATTGTTGGCCCAAAGGCCTTCCACCCTAGTTTTGATGATGATTAACTCATGTAGTTATGTTTACTAATATTCTTGTGATTTTAAGTTTCAGATCATTAGAAAAATATTAGTTGGTGATTAGCTTCAACAAGGAGTTTAGAAGCTTTTCATGGTGATTCCGGTGCCAAAACTTCAAGATCATACCTTGCCTAGCTCATGGATCACGGTGTTTGAGGATCGAGTCGCCTTGAAGATGAAGATCGTCAAGAAGACTTAGGTATCTATAGTTTAGTGTGTTTTAGATCCATTTGTAAAGATAAGAATAGTTGATATGCTCAAGTGCACAACACACATAAGATTTATGTTTTGGATTTGGTTTTCATGAATAGTTTGATCAAAACAAGTTTACATGATTTTTATGTATATTAGATGTGTTCAATATACATACATGCTTCATATCTTAAACAAACTTATTTTGACTATCCTATTCATGTTTTTGGAAAAATCAAGTTTGATAAAAATACAAGTGTTGGTTTTTGATAAAATTTGCAACACTCAAAAATGAATTGATATGATTGATATATGTCTTGAAATTTTTATCACTTGTTTGTGTTTCAATATAAAATGTTAAAACAAGTTTTGTGAATTTTTAGAAGTGTTAAAAGATTTTTCAAAATATTTTAAAACTGTTTTTCTGACCCAGTTTTCTGTTCCAGGCTTCAATCAGTCGACTAGTCAAACTGACATAGTCGACTTGGGATGGAGTCGGTCGACCGGGCCGGTCGACCGACGTGCACAGATCTGTGCACGTTTGGCAGTTCTGGGACGGTCGACCCGGGCGGTCGACCGGGTCTGAGAGCAGTGCTCTCTGTTTGTTTGGGTCGACCGTGCCGGTCGACCGTGTTTGCCCAACGGTCACATTTCTGACCGTTGGCGGTCGACCGGGCCGGTCGACCGGTAGCCTGTCAGGCTGCCACATCAGCCTAACGGCTAGTTTTCTGTTGGACCTATATAAACCCCAATTCTTTGGGATTTTGGCCAAGGTTTTTAGAAGAGAAAAATTCTCAGTTTTCCTGAGCTTAAAACAAGTTTTAAAAAGAGTTTTTGGGCTTTAAACTTCTCATCTTTATTGTTTTGGGTTTTTGAAAAATCAAAGAGAACTAGGTTTTTGGGATATTGTATTGGGTTTCATTTTCTATCATTTACAAGACATTTCCCAAGTAGTTTTTCTTTGTTGCTTGTTTCTAAAAACACCTTGTTTTCACACTTGAGCTATCATCTATCCTAATCTATTTAGGATCTTTGTTTTGTGAAAAAGAGAGAGGAAAAGAGAGATTGTTTGTAGTTGAAAGAAACCACTTGTAGTACACCCTTGTTCTTGTTGTATCCCTCTTTGGTAGAGGTGATCGGGTGATTGGTTTGCTCCCTCTAGTGAGAGGTGGAGTTTGGTTGTAAACCCTCTTCGGTAGAGGTGTTGTGGTTATTTGGCTACGGGCCTACCCCTCGGTTGTGAGGTGGTTGTTTGAGAGAGGAGTTCGGTACTCCCTTGTTGTAAAAATCCTTCTCGGTGAAGGTTCCCTCGGTGGGAGTCCTTGGTGGACGTTATAGTGGATTAGAAATCCTACACGGTGGTGTAGGCGGGGATGTAGAGCAAGGTGCTCGAACCTCGAAACATATCATTGTGTTTGCGTTTGATCCACTTGTCTCTCTAACTCTCTCTCATTTATTTGTGCAAAGCATCATACTTCATTCATATCATATTTGCTTGTGTTGAGCATAACTCATATTGTCATATCATATCTATTTGCTTGCATTGTGCCTTGCATATTTCATATTGCTATATCATCTTATATGCTTGGTTGTTTGTGTGTGCCTCACTTGTACCTAATCAACAAGAGCTTCACATAGCACCTCAACCCATTCAAGGGGAATCAAGAGGAGTTAGTCCAGAGCCCTTCACGGGGAATTCGGCTACACTTGTTGATTGTATTAAGTGTGTTGCAAAATTTGCATTAGCTTCCGCATTTAGCGCATTTAGTTCATTAGATTAGCACGTACACCTATTCACCCCCCTCTAGGTGTTTTTCATCCCTGACAAGGATGCCAGCGTGGAGACAGAATTGACGTGCTGCTGCAACTGCACGACATTTATATGTTGAATCTGTTGTAACGATTATGATCATTGCTGCTGGTTGGTGGGATTGCATGCCAAGAAATCTGCTATCGTCCATAACTTCCAGCGCTAATAAGAGCGTTACACGTTATGAATATGATGAGAAGGCATTGCATAAGTCTCGACGGAGATCATGGATGATCTGCTGTTGGAGCTTTAGGTTTAAAGTTGGGCCTTCAGGTCGGAAAACCTCAGAGTGGAAAGGACCTCGGAGAGGTAAAGGGCTTGGAATGATAAAAGGCGACTCTACACAGAGGACGTCTTTAGGACAGAGGGGAGCTCCGGGATGGAAGAAAATTTGGGACAGAGGAGAGATCTGGGATGGAAAGGAGTGGCGGATGTTCCGGATTGAACTCTGAGAGTTGTGAATTTTTCGGGGAAGCTATTAGTAACTTGAACATGTGTCATCATCTTGATGAGGATCAAATTTTGACCACTACAAAAATATTACAAAATCTTTAACAAACATATTGATTTCTTTTCTTCACTTGCCTTGTACCCTCCTTATGGGTAACTTCAAGATAGTCTCACAAATCTTTTGCGCGATATATTCAACCTTGTAGAATTCGATTTGGGCCAAACTAGTTAATAGAGTGTCAAGACCTATAAAATTTAGATTGACAAATTCTAACTTCTCTTTCCATTTGAAAATTGGTTTGACTTTCATGACACACCATCAACCTCTTTGTTAGCACCACATGCCCTTCTTCAACCATGTCCCATATTTTCAATATGAATTCTCATGCAAGCCTTCTAATGAGCATAATTTGTTTTAAGGGTGAATTATTGTTTGAGCGTCCCTCCAAAAGCTTGTCACTCTTATAAATTGTCGTTGATTACTCTAGGATATTAGTGCTATAAATTGAATAACTAATGCTCTAATGCTAATTGAAAATCAATGTGGCAACCCTAAAGGGGGATGAACAAGGTTTTTAATGAATTTAAATTAAAATTAATATCCAACTTTAATTGAATGAAACAATATAGTTATAACAATAAGTAAACCACTATCAAAGTAATACCAATAAAGTAAGAAAAAAAAGGAGGAGAGTAAGAGAGAGCAATGGAGAATAGACATGTGATTTATAGTGATTCGGCCACCAACGAAGTACTCCACTACCTAAAGGTCTCTTCTCTAGGATTTCAACCTACTCTTCAATCGATTGCTTTCTTTCGGAATGGAAGCATAGATATTTGCAACCGACTTTCATTTTGGCTAGAAGTCTAGAAATTTACGTTTGCTTTTGTTATTGATAGAAGCAGACTTTTTTGACTTTCTTTGCAGGTAAAAACTTAGACCTTGTACCAACTCATTTCCCAAGTTGTTAGATTTTCTCACAACAAGAACCATAAAATGAGTTTGTTTTCTAACAAGATGAGAACCATTTTAGCACAAATAAGAAAGAAAGATTACAATGTTGAGGCTCATTGGTAAGAAGAATCAAGATCAAGTTTAAGTTGACACTATGAATCTATATGAATGGAAAACAAGTTCAGCTCAAAATTGGAGTTTAAATCTTCTCACAATTTGAATCTGCATACATCCGGTCGACCGCCTAAATGTTTTGATTGATCCTTTAGCACAAAGAGCAGAACCCAATTCAAAATTTCAACCCAGCAGTCGACCCGTTTGCAATGCGAAAATATCGCAACGATCAAAAAGTTATGTACCGTTGGTTTGACTTGACTTTAACCAAATAAAAAATTGAAAAATATTTTAATAAGTTTCCTCACTTTTTTCAAAATTTGCGAAAACCAGATCAACCCAGAGGGATCAAAAAAGGTCCAAAACTGGATTTTTTCAGTTGGGTAGTCAACCTGGCGGTCGATTCGAGCCCAACAGAGAGTGAGGGTGGCGCTCTAACCTCAGCGGATGAAGCGGCAAACGAAGTGGAGGTCGATCTGACCCCTCGTTGAAAGCACTGAGCTCTGGCAGACGAAATGGTGGACGATGTGGCAGTCAATCCGGGCGAATCTCAAACCACTTACCCAGCTTTGGATCGATTGCTAAGTGCAAATGGTTAATCCGTTGACACCAGTCTGGTGCTGTACATTTTATTTCAGTGATTGGGTCGACCGCATATTCCAGCAGTTGATCCAAAAACCCCAATCTAAGAAAAATTTCGCTATAGCCATCGGCTTTCCTTCATAATTCGGAAAAAACTCCCCTTCCTATTTTTATTCGCTACAGCATCATCCACGTCAGCATAAATTGATTCCTCTCAACCACCACTTCTTTATATATTTTTATTTCCTCTTTTACCCCACCGTATCGGCCTGACGTTGCTCTTCCCTCAACTCTGACCCTAACGCAGAGCAATTTGCAATAGACAAGTGCGGTCAGGTCACCGTGGGGGGTTGGAAGGGAAGGGAGCCCCCTCCCGGGAGTCTCAGGGAATGGAGCCCCCGGACCAATTTTTTTAGGATTGACTTTTTGCAGGTCTCGTTAGTTCGAACTCACGATGAGTTCTTATTTGTGTTCGTGACCGATATAATTTTTAAATTTGAAAAGCGATTTTTAGATTTCAAAAGCATAGGGCATCATTGATGTCAGTGAAGGAAGCTCTACTGATGATGGCGATGCGGATATGAGGACTATGACTCATGATCACAGTCTTCTGTGAGGATTGCAATTGTGATCGCAGTTCTTTATTAGATGAGTGCGGCTATGGTTCCAATCCTTTTATTAATTGAAAATTAGGACATTTTGCGATTACTGCAATCATTGTCGCGGTCTAAATATAGGCTAGGAAATTGTGTTCTTTACGAACTGCGATCATGGTCGCAGTCATAATAAAGATTCAAAAACAAGATATTTTTGTGAGAACTGCGATCATGATCGCAGATCTAATAAAGAAGATTGTGATTATGATCGCAGTCATATAAAAACTCAAAAATAAGACATTTTATGATTATTAACCACAGTCCTAATAAAGAAGACTGTAATCATGATCGCAATCCTATAAAGACTCAAAAACCTGACATTTTGTGAGAACTGCAATCATGATCAAATCCTAATAAAGACTTAGAATTATGACATTTTTGTGAAAATTGCAGTCCTCTATATATCAGCAATCCATAATTTCAAAGGGGTCCACTTTTTTTTGAAGGGATTACTGCGAGACATTTGTGTGTTTCACTGTTGAGAAGCGTTTTTGCATTTAACACGTAAGCAGGCGAGGTTGATTAAAAAACATAGGTGGTTGTAGCGAATTAAATTATGAAGCTAATTTTTTTCTTAATTACGGTTTGACACAAGGGGCTGTAACAAAACCCCCTCACAAAACATGATTAGAATGCCTTTAAAAAAATATGAAATAATTTGCATAAATTTTAATATGCAAAAAATCAAAATAAATAAGCCCAAATCAATATTTTAAATGCAGTTTAAAAATATTTAGGCATTTTAACAAAACTCGAGAGAAATCATACTTCAATTCAAATTGAAATGTATACATACATATACGAATGAATATGCAACCTAGTCCCAAATTAATTTCTTGTCTTAATTTTTCTTACCTTACACAATTTTCTTAAATAGATTTTACAATTATTGGCTCATCACTTTAGCTTCATCAATTTAGCTACAATTGATTTGACTCGATAAATTGAGTAACTTGAGTTTGATATTTGTCAGCACCTCTTTATTTGATTTTGCATATGAACTTTGATCCATCCACCCTCCATCTAACCTAAATCAAAACACAAAAAAACACTAAAATAAAAATTGTTAGTGAATAAATAACTTAACGAGTAATCATCATCAAACTAAAATACAATATGGCTAACACTCAAAACCCACAATGTCTCAGAAAAGGAAAAACCCAACTCTATGTTTACAATTTAAAGGCCAAGGGATTCACTTTTCTGCGCCAGACTTCCTGCTTCTGCAACACTTACCGCTATCTCCAATCTTCCTCTCCTCTGCATGAACGACGTTATGGAAAGAACAACTGGGATCTTAAAACTGTTTAAATTGAAACTCTTTCATAGAAAAGAATGTATGCATCAGAGTTGAGTACTTCAGATAACGAAGCCTCTCGGACATGAGCATCGCTGGCATAGAACCACGTAGGATCACTGCCTTTCTGCATCTTGCCTCGGCCTCTCTCCCCTCTCACATAAGCTATATAGTGACCCCCAGACATGCTCCCAGAATGCTCCACCACTCCAATAAGCCGGTAATGGCAGTTGTCTTTCTCCTCAGACCTGCATTTGTAAAATTATCTAAAACATTTTTAGATGATCCGAGCTCGAGGTTGAAAACTAGAAAAGAGATAAGACACTCAGTAATGCGTCCCGAGGATGAAAAGCATATTAGAATAAAGAATCAAAAGACATTGCATCAACAGCCTCTGCTCTCTAAGTTATTTGAAATTATTAAAAAGAAAATAATCAGTTTGATAATATTAGATGGCTTAACCTAACTTTATGTACCAATAATGGCTCAACAATCTGCAGAGTAACCTGAATTAAACAAAAATGATTACTCCCTGGTGCAAAGTTCTACTTTAAATATTCAATTACAATACTGCATTAAATAGGAAAAAATAGTTTCATAATTTCTCTTTAACGTAATTTTTTGCTGTTCCAAGAATGCATCCAAATGAGGGTTTGCATAAAAGGGCATAGAATGGATTGGATTATGCAAAAGATTGTCTGCCCATCACCTTGACAGCTACAAAAATGAAACATATACTGTAAAAATTGAAGCACCAATGGACACAACAGGACACGGATACAGTGACATCGCAAATTCTGGAAAGGTAGGATCCAGGGACGTGGTGAGACGGGTATTAACACACACCATACATGGACACAACATGATACCAACATGGGAACATGGTAAATTCTGAAAAAGCAGTAAATGGCGATGTGGCAATATGGTAAATTTTGAGAAGTAGGATATAGCATGCAGCGTGACAGATATAAAATATGACACGTGAATGTGTGCATACACACACACACACGCACATGTAACTCAGGGAGTCTGCAGGAGGTTCTGTGTAACTTTTAAATATTAATCTAATGTAATTCAAGAAATGTCCAGGATACTTGTAATTTGTTGACTATCCAAGAAGTTACGTGCAAATTTTCAATTGAGCCAAATGCATGTGAGTTGAAACAGGTTTAATTCTGTTATATTGAGTCTACTTTGTATTAATTTAGTTCCGAAAACCAACATATGTTACCTATTCCTGACAGTAATGAACCCATCCTGTTTCCTCTCTCATAATTATAATCATCCAAACCCAAACACAACCCACTTACTTCCCCAACTATAACCCACACAATCCCAATCATGACCCGACCCATTTAAGTCTCCAGTAAACCAATAACCTTTCCCTTAAAATCGAACCCAAGACATCTCTCTCTCTCTCTCTCTCTCTCTCTCTCTCTCTCTCTCTCTCTCTCTCATTTCATTTTCTTTTAGCAGACCTACAACAATCTGGACAGCAGTGTCCAAGTGTGTCCAAGCTGTGTCCCATCTGATTTTCGCTCGCTTATCAAACTTGGACATGGATCTCTAGTGCTATGGCACATGCCAGGAACATATCCCTCCCTGACGAGAGTCTGACACACATTTGACACATGCTGACCACAGAAATGAAAACTCTAAAGCCGTACGAGTGCTTCATAGATTTGAAAGCTAGTCTCTGAGGTATTGGGACATTGTTTATAGGCAGACTTGTTAGAAGGCCTCTTCAAAGTACAGAAACTTCGCACAGTTCAGTAACATTTTTCTCCTCTTAAAACATACTTCTAAAATTAACCTTCTCCCACACTCCCTCACGATACCACCCATAAACAACATAAATTCTACCAAACCATATTACTCTTAACGAGATATGATCATATTCCTGCAAATTCACCAATTCTGATGTATGGATCACGGAACAGCATAAGCTTATATGAGGCACAATAAGCAATTAAGCATAAAATACTTAATGTGTAATTCTGGTTAAGCAATTTAGAAACATAGTAAACTACATATTAACTAGCGGAATTGATCTCGTGATATTTAACTTGACAAATATTGAGCTTGGATGAAATATTTTCCATGTAGAGATAGAGATAGAAGAAGAGTAATTACATTAGAGCATAAAAATTTGCATATGCAAATGCCATAAGATTAAAATCCAATCATCCGCCAATCCATTCAAGATGCCTATATCAAATACACGACAACTAAAATGTTATCCTACAAGAAGAGAGACTGGAAATAGGGAACTCCGGGCAAACTAGCATAACTGTCTGGCAATTATCGGCTACTAGGATTTAGGATGTATACAAGCATTAAAGAATAAGCAGACCCCATCAATGGCATATAAAGAAATATTCACTCCAAACAAGAAAAGGGGCAAAGCTCAGTTGGAATCTTGCTGCTACTCCCATTATGGGTTCGGGTGTTCAAATCCCAATAGGTCTAGAACTTCTAATTGAAAAGAAAAAAAATGCATTTCAATGTCTACGAAAAGCAATCTCAATCTATCCCATGTGTACTTTATTTGACAGAGCTCCCCATCTCTGTTAGCCTTGAATATAAAGAACAATGTAACTGCGAGATGATTATCGTTCAGAATCATTTCTCAACAGAACACCATTTCCCATGGAAATGCCACAAGCCTAATTCATCTAATTCTCAATCCTGAGAACATTAACATAAATCTCAAAGTTCAAATGCTGACCATCATCAAAACGACATCATTATTGGCATCTAACTTATCCAACCTTCAACCAGATACAAAAGCCACCAATAAGTGGTATATCCAATCTATATGCATCTTTCATACTAATATTGTAGATATTCACTCTCATGCATCTATATAAACCAATGCAATCTATTTCTCTCCAACTATCAAGTAATAAATGTGCTTCTTGGTCTAGTTCCAAGTACAAATGGTTTCTTTAGCGAACATATAGCTGCAGCAAGCGAACAGGGAAAGTAACAAATCTAAAACATACTTTACTTATAATAGAAAACAATATTAGTGGTAAGATAAATTGATAATTTGCTAATCTAAAAAGACAACAAAAGATGTAAAGCCTCCTATGTTTGGAAAATTTAGCAGATCATAATAAGATTTTCTATAATATATCCTCCAAATAATATGTTTTTAAATATATATCCCCCAAATATACCCTCCTACGCTAGAAGTCCTTGAATAAAGGTGCAGTTATTGGATTTTGTCTAATTAATAGTTATTTGGCATTCCTTCAGCATAGCCACCTAAAAGGCTAAACCAACCATTCTCAAGGCACGTTCAGAACATGCAAGTAGGCAAAGGTGACACTAACCATTGTCTACCATTCAATCAATTAAATGTGTCCAAGTCTTAGTAATATAAAACTGCCCATGACTCTGTTTAAAATTTACATTGTCTAGGTACTAGATCTTCCATCTCCCCCTTATATTCTCACACCTAAGCTAACAGTTGGTATTTTTTGGGGCTTCGGAACACTTAACATGGGATTCAACCATTTTTGAAGATCTCAGGCCAAATGATTGTGGCTCTCCTCATACTGATCTTTCATCTATAAGTTCATTCCTCTTTAACTGTAGCTGCATCATATTCAATATGTTTTCCCGCGTCATACAGACAGCCCTGTCATTTCCCAACATAATGTCATGTTTGTTCCATTTGATTCCAGATGTTTTTCATCCTCTACATATCATTGATATTCTATATACTTGCCTCTAATTTTTTACTGCTAAGGTGTTTAATGAAATGTTGGGCTCACCACATTTGATATACTAGTCTTTCTCTTTTTCGAGTAGTACTGAGTCTATTGACAATTTATGGTCAAGAGATTTGCATAAGTGAAACTGGAGAGCAGATTTCGACATAGACCCAGTTGATGCTTTTTTGTTTGACCATTTACTAATTCACTTATTAACTCCTTGTGCAGTTTTGAATCTTTTGATTTATCTGCTGGATGTCATGAAGGATGTCTAAACTTGAGCATGGAGAGACGTCTTCCCTCTACCTAAAAAGATGACATTTGAGACAACAACTATGTACAATGCACGAAGGCTTGGTAGGTTTTTGCTAGAGCTAAAGGAAACTGAAATATTTTATGCCACATCCAAGTTGTGATGTTGATTATGATTAACAGAGAAAAGATGAACAAACCCTAATCTTGTTAAGAATAGAAGTGAGCCCAAAGGGAGTGGTAAAGTGAGCCCAAAGGGAGTGGTACAACAATGTTTGTCTCGTTTAAAGCAGCTTGGAATCATGCAAGCCGATGTACACTGGTTCTAACAATATGATCCAGGTCTGTAATACCTTTACGGAATATATGACATTTAGAGGCTGAAGCAGAATGAATGTCATAAAGATTTGGATAAATTCTTTATGAGATAAATACGCCATACCCTAGGTCTAAAATGGCAAGGTAGCAACTAGAAATCACTTTTTCAGAGGAAGTATTTGCTAGACATGTTGAAGGAAACATGACGCTAACATTAAATAATTCAAACATTTAGAGTTATGTTTGTAACTTTAGATTTTTTTTTTTTTTAATTTAGAGTGGTTTAGTTATAAATTTAGAAGAGGTGGCCTTATCTTATCTCTTAGGATCTAAATTAGAGTCAAACTGAAAATAAGAGTTTAGAAGTGCTACTATATTCGTGGTACGGTTGATAGTTCTGACAGTGAATGGTGAGGGAGGGTTAGTTGAATCGGCATTTGGAGTCATGGTACACTTGGACACAGTGGCTCAAGTCATTTTGACAAGACATATAGGATTCAGTATTATGATAATGTTAGCCTCTTGCACCTTTTAATATTTACAAGTCCTAATCTGATACTTATTCAAAAAATAAAAATAAATTAAGAATCAAATATTTAATGAAATTTTCTTAAATAATTAAAGTCCAAACTTTTAAGGCAATAAAGTTTGAGTATTGAAGTCTCAGGCAAGGCGCTAAATATCAAAAGAATGTATTGAAATGGCATAATGAATCAAGTTGTCATTTAGTCCTTCTCCCATCTTTCTTGGGTTGCTGGTTTTTAAAAAATAAATAAAAAAAAGAAAATATTGTAAATAAATAAACATAATAAAAAAATCTCAAATAATCGAAGTCCAAACTTTTATGGCGATGAAGTTTGAGTCTTGAAATCTCAAACGGGTAAGGAGCTAAATATGAAAAGCATGTATTGATATGGCATAATGAATCAAGTAGTCATTTAGTCATTCTCTCATCTTTCTTGGGTTGCTGTTTTTGGTGATCCATAAATCATTAACGCAACATAAATCAGGTTGCAGGATCTGGGTCCAAATTCCAAGGATGTGTTGAAAACTAGGTATTGCTAGTTTTTAGTTAGTTTGGAGCTCTTTTAAGAGATGAATTTGAAGTTTCAACAATCTTAGCATTTTTTTAGTCAAAATTGGAAGATATGAGGAAATCATGACTCGCTTATCCCAGACTCAACTATGACCAAATGATTAAATGGGCCCACACTGAATTAGTATTTCTGTGCAAAAGCAAACACGGAAGAGTGAAAAAGCCACTTAACACTGCAAGGTTAAGGCTTTTTGCTTTATTTTCAACGGTATAAGACCTCTTCATACCTCTTCCCAGCTTAGGTGCAAGTTATTCCTTGTAATTTGTGGCGAGGAATCTATTTGAAGTTTGTGAATTTAGTGTGACTCACCCCCTCCTTTAAGGTTTTTTGCTTTATTTTCAACTGTATAAGACCTCTTCCCAGCTTAGGTGCAAGTTATTCCTTGTAATTTCTGGTAAGGAATCTATTTGACGTTTGAGATATAGTGTGACACACCCCCTCCCTTACTCCTTTTTGTGTAGGACAACTCTTAGATTTCTTCTTCGCAGAATCTGAAACCTGTAGATTACACCAAGATAAGATCAGCGGAAAAAAGACCAGTGACTGAGTACTTTAAGATCCTAATGTCAAACAGTCTTCTGACCACAAACAACGCCTTACAGATATTATTGCTAGGTGCAGGATGTTGGTTCAAAAGCTAACACTAAACTTCAGACAAGGATACAACCAGACATCGCCTTAGTTGTTAGTGTTTTGAGTCAAATTCCTAATTCTGAGTCACTTCAGCTAAATTGGCTACCATATTCAATGTAATGACAGTTTTGTATCTCTTATCGAACTCCTCTTCAGACTACTGTATTAAAACTTCCACCTAATTGGTTCGGTAGACACAATATCAAGAGATAAATAATACTCAAATAAACAAACCCAATGCCTCTATATTAAGAATTTAAGACACAACCAAACTCTCTTGTGTTCTTGAATAAAAGTCTTTTACAGCTTCCTCACTTTAAACTTCCCATAGTTCATTGATGTCCTTGTAACAACTTTGTAGTATGTCTCTACAACCCTTTTTATTGGCTTGTATTATATCCACTAGGTAATTTCGTTTAGTGTTGCCTGACGAATATGTGCATCCCTCCCCATTCCCCCAAATCAAGGTTTGAAATGTCACCCGATACCGATATTTCGGCCTGATATCGATACAGTCGATATAATATGATACCTGATATTGCAGATATGACAAGATGAAATGGCCAATATTGCAGATTCTACAAAAGTCCTACAGCCGATACCAATGCTGATATTGAGATTTCAAATCACGGTCCAAAAAACAACTGAAAATAATATTGCCATCAATCAGATGCTTCATCACTATTGATAAAATTCTGTGATTTGCAGACAGACACGTGCTTGACATCCAACGCAAAACACAAGGTATCAAACACAACAAATCTCTAGAGCCTAGACATAAGGACACAATTTTATACATCTCTATTTTGAATTATATATATAATTCTCTATTTATATTGGAGTTCTTTTTGGTATATGAAAGAACCATAAAAGCACAACACAATGACAAAGTCAGAAAGCATTTAAATCATTGTAATCTTATTATAGAACTAGGCATGGCATGTTAATTTCATGCACATTTTGTAGGAAAACAAGGTACGAGATGATAATTCTGCAAACAAGTGTGAGACAGATGGACACTAATAATGTTGCAAACACAAGGATGGACACACCAAACTTTAGTAGGGAAAACTGCCCTATGTATCAAAGGATAAATTTGGCTTTTCTAATCTAATTTGAGATTCAATTTCTATTGACAGGACTTTCTCAATAAATTCTTTTAAACCCTACAACCCGTACGTGCATAGTTGAAGTTGTATATGATCTTAACAAACAAGACTAATCCATTCGGTTTGAAAATAAAACCACAGGAATTCAAAAGCCTCATTTCATTAGATACAACCAGGATGTTGCATATCGCATGGAAGTACACAACACTAAATAACCTAAGAAAAGGAATTGTAGTGTAGCTTTTCGCAAATACCATATACTATCATATATAGTTTGACAAATTGAATAAGGGAACAGTCATGGAAAAGTTTCAGTTGATGTCTTCAAGGCACCAAAGAAGGGAAAATGAAATTATGAAACAATTTCCTAATGAAGGTACAACATACTACTGCAGAAAATTGCTCCTTCATCAATCGTGAACTTGTAGAGTTTATCAATTGGACAAGAGTTATCAATTGGACATAAAGATACTAATGCGAATAATGTCTTCTTTCCAATCTGACATTAAGTGATTAACTAACAACTATCCCTTCAAAAATAATAGTTGACAACCCATGAAACAAGGAATACAGTAAGTTCATCTCTAGAGAATGTAGCTGGCCGTGGGCAGCCAGCTACTGTTTCTCTTTTTTTATTACTGTGGGGCCCACGTGGTAAGAGTCAAGAAGCTCGTCCCCATAGGTTTCGCGATGGACTCCATTCGGGTTGGGCGGTTATTACGGTCGGGTCCACAGCCTTATTGGACCAAAATGCGAATGAAATAGACAAGGAACTGAATTATAGAGATGGAACAACTTTTATAGACACCCACAAAGCTTTTAACTTTGCGTAAACCTTTAAAAAACTGAAAATAACTGTAATCCCAGAGGTAAGAGATGGAAAGTTTTATAAAAACATTTATAGAAAAGTATATTTTAACATAACTTTAAATTAGAGAAGTGAAGTATTAATTTTATAAATAAATTATGTGTAATTAGAAAATTAGACTTTAAAATACCAACGGGTTAGCCCATTGGTAAGACCTCTCCCTCACAAGTAGAAGGCTCCACGTTCAATCCCCGCAGTTGTCGAAGGGAGGATTTAACTTGGGTAAATTAGGATGGAGGGTGACTTCTGTTCTTAAAAAAAAGAAAATAGACTTTAAATCTTAATATACCATTTTCCATGTATAACCAATTACAATTTTAAGTTTGTAGTTTTAGAAATATAACTATTTCAATGTAAACGCGCTTTCAACTTTTTTGATGAAACACCCATTCAAATAATTTACTGGCATAAGCTATTTTTTAAAATTAAAAATTAAAGAATTTTTTTCAAAGATAATTTGAATTTTGCAATACATGCGTTGATATTCATGTTTAACTTATTTTTTTAACCAAAGCATATAATGTGAGAAGCAGAAACTCAAATGTGTACTTGGATGAAACGAAGAAAAATAAGACTCGGTCCCACGTGAAATAAGTTAAAGAACAAAAAGAAAAAAGATATTATTCACCCAGACAACCCAATGAATTACATATAACATTATTTCAAAACCTTCGCATAACTTAAAAATTGTTAGTTTTTTGTATATATAATGTAGATGATACCATAACTTATAAAATTCAAACTATGATAATGTAATTTTTAGTTAAAATTTTTTGGTTTCACGTGCATCGCACTTGCCAAGTATCTAGTGAGCATAATCAGCATCCAAGTGTTTTCCATCAGAATGGAGTCAGCTCTGGAGAAACCTCCTGAAGTTATAAAGGGTCCCATGAAGGATTTAGCAAAGATTGATGTCTGAATGTCAATGTGACATCAACACTCCATCCAAGTTCCAGGACACAGAAATTATGGACAAGAGAGGACTCGCCATAAAGCCTACAACACCAGATTTGGTAAGGAGTGAAGCTCATCTTACAAGTCACAATGATAAATCACAAAGTTTAAGCTCATGCTACCAAAAAGCATGGGAAAAATAAGTTTACTTTGCTATTATACTTTTGGATTAGGTAGTTGCCACTCATAAGAACGTGAAGAAGAAATGTGCCTACAAAATTTTAAGAAGTCTCTCTAAAGGTATAAGCTAATATTTTCCTTGAATTCTACTTCACTATGCATAATAAGAAGCTTAGAAACACATGAAAATATGAGCAATATTAACAAGTACACCATATTTAGCAAATACACATACAATAGTCCAGTTAGAAAGGGAGGCATATAATATTTTCCATCAAAGAATGGAAAGAAGTTTGGTTTACCTGGGGTCCATATATGGTCTCAAATCAAGTGTTTCTTGGAAGCTGACGTGCCCACTCAACTTAGTCAAGCGACCACGAGCATCTTGGCTGAATCTCTTCAAATGAATAGTTAGAATAGGTGGGATTCTATTTATAAGAATCCTTTTTGTTGCATCCCTCTTGACCTTCCTGGGTTCGCTCACAACTTCCTCATTCCCATCGCTGTCCAATGAATGTCTCTTGTCCAACAACTGCAAACCTTCATTCCCCAGTTGATTGACTTCATCTGTGCTGTCATTTCGACCAGAAGTAACTGCCACTGCTGGTCGATCACATCCAGCACTTTCCTGATCATTAGTGCTGCAAGAATCAGCCTCCTGACTAATTGATTTTTCATGTGCTGAAGTGTTTTCATGAGAAGATTGGCATGAGAAATAGTGAGAAGAATCATCTGATGGAGCAACCTCTTCATCCTTCAGTAGAACATCAAAGTCCAACAACTTTGAGCTTCCCTCATTCTGGATACCCTCTTTAATGTCTGAACCTCCAGTAAGATTAAGCGGCTTCTGGTAAGTAGTCACTTTTAGACTTGGGTCATTACGTGTTTCATCTTGAGAAGATAAGTTCTTGGAGAAAGATATCATCTTTCCATTTCCTGAAACTTTGATCTCAGTAGAACCCACTTCACCACTGGATGAGGGTTTTTCACTCCTGGATTCACCTTCATCAAGAACACAAACTATCTGTTTACCTTTCCTTTGTCGTGCATTCTGTGAACACCGCTCACAATGCCATGCTTGCTCATCAGACAAAAGCTCGGCCTTAGTGAACAAAGCAAGGCAACTATTGATAGATACTGGAGCGTTGGTGTTGTCAACCTCATCATGATTTGACTCACTGCTATTACCAGTCCACAAAGTTAAATCTAATTCTTCACCAGTTCCATTCGCTGCCTTGGGAGCAGAAGTAACCTCCGGCTCATTAAATAAATCACCAAAACCATCAAATTCTACCTCTGCCGGGGCGTCAACAGAGGCCACATTTTCAGCAGTTTGAGAACAAGATGTTGTATCATTTATCTCTTCAGTTGGATCTGGCTCTTTATAAGGAAGTAACAGAATATTATAATCTTGAATGCATGAAGAATCTGAGGCCACATTCAAATCCTTTGAACAGTTGACAAGCAGTGAGTCTAAAGTGTCTCGTGTAGCACTCTCGCTCTGGAGAACTTGCTCACTATCAGAATATTGAGTGACATGAGAATCACAAAAATCCATCCAGGTAAAATCATCTTCAACTTTCACAGCAACAGCTTCTTCTGGTTTTTGTGCAGGGACAACAGACTCACTGAACTCTGAGGGAACATCCGAGCTCTCTTCCTTGTGATTTTGGATTGCAGGAGATCCTTTAGCAACTACCTTTTCCCGAAATCTCCTTCCCTTGTTCCTTTCCTTAAGAGGCGGCTTACTCCGTTTAGGAGGATGAGGTGGAACCTTCTTGGGTGGAGGCTTCTTCGAAGGCACTGGTAGCGACAAATCCAAGAATGGTTCATGCACTACCGAAGTATTCCCGCACTCTTTACAGCACACAGTACTTGATATCTGACCGCCAAAAATGGCATCTACGAAAGTAACAACCGGACTCAGATCAGTTTTCTCTTGTTTATCAGAAGAATCCTGTAATTTTCTCGCACTGATCTCTTCCACATGCAATCCATCTAGCAAGTAACGGAGCAATTCGTGACTATCTTGTTGCTGATACCCCCTAAATTGTGGTGCCTTCACACAAACAGACCCAAAAAGTGCTTTGGGAGACAAAACATTCTTCGAATCTACAAGACAACTGGTTTCCACAAAGAGTTTCTTCAATGCCATAGTGATAGGACCGAAAGGCCAGTCCAAACTCACCAAATAGTCCCGCAGCATATCCGTAGCCAATAGATTCTGCATAACTGAGTTAAAGAAGCAAGTGTTCCCAAGGTTCGAAAGACCTCTAACAACATATCCTTTGCTACTCTCCAATGCTACTGATTCAGCTCCATTCTCTGAATCCACTGCTGACTTAGGGGCAAAATCCATCTCCTCTGATGGCATCTCAATGGGAACCGTTGAATTACAGGAATAACACCAAGAGATGAGTGGATCATCGGATCGAACTGCCCACATGTGGTGCTCTTGCTTTGAATGCCGGCGGGCATGGCCGTAAGGCTCCGAAACACTCACTTCACCCCCACAGAAGTATCGGTTGCAATCTAAGCAGACCCAGATGAAGTTTGATTCCTTTTTTGACTCAGAAACCCTAGCACCCCCTTCTTTTTCTGCTGTTTGCCCTTCTCCTTGCTCCCTCTCTTGCTAACCGGCTCTTCCCGACAATGCTCACAAGCTACAATATCGCTTGAGGTGGAACGGACACTCAATAAAATCCGATTCAACTCATCGATACTTTTACTGTAATGATTGCAACCACCTGCCTCTCCCTCATGCTCAACCACAACCTCGCCCTTCCGATCACCGGATCGAAGAGACCCAGCAGCCGGCGCTCGATGGACAGCCTTTCGGGGGTTTGGGGCCTTCTTCTTCATCTTTTTCCCCATCAATTCTCAATAACAAATACAGTATAAAAAAATAGAGAAACAACCAAAGAATAAGCTAAACTACTTCGAAAACAGAACAAAACCCGAGGTCTATGGCGATTGGAGAAAAACCCCAGATGGGAAATCGCCTTCTGAGAAGAACCCAGATCGTATTTTCAGTAGAACTTGCAAAAAAATCCAATAGCAATGGGGGAATCACAATAAAACGACCCAGATGGGGAAAATCGAGTTGTGAGGGGGAATACCCCAGATCGCAATTTGACTAGAACTTCGAACAAGTTGGAGTTCCTTCTCCAGCGATCAAAGGAGACCAAAAAGAGCAAAAGCTAGGTATATAGAAAGTTAAACAAGTTTTAAAAAAAAAAAAAAAAAATAGAAGAGAGGTTTCAGATTCCTTTACCTGGGGAAAAAATAATCAGGAAACTGAATATCGGATTGGGAGAAGAGAAGGAGACTGAGAGGAGAAAGAGCCCCTGGATTTTGTGCGCTCTCGAGAGAGAGAGAGAAGATTGCAATCTACAAGGATTTATCAAAGCTCGAGTGAGTAGGAGTTTACTGTCAAGGCAAGGGCAGCGGTTTAACTTTATTTTCACCATTGTTAAAAAAAGTAATTTCAATCTTGTTTGAGACCTGGTGAGATTACTGGGCCTTTTGTGGGATGGGCTTAGCCTGGTTCTCTCTCTTAAATTACTGGTTTATTAATGCTATTATGTACAGGGAAATTCTCAAAAAAAATTTATTTTATGTGGATGATTAAAAATGGATATGAAAGGATAAGGAAAGGAGAGAAAAAAATTCCTTTCTGATTTTACAAAATTCAGAGAAAAATAATTTCCTTGTTGACCAAAAAATTTGGCGAGATCCGACGAGTCTGCATAAAATTATATTGTGTTTTAAACCGTTACTACAAAACGAGAAAAAGAAATAAAATTTACATTATATGGTAGAACAAAGACCTATCCTCCTTATTTTACTCTTTTTCTCCAAATCAAACCCAAAAAGTAATGTGAAATTTCACACTTAAAGCTTATTAATGAATTAGACTCTCACAAAATTTATGATTTTTCTTGGAGCATTAATTACGTCAAAAAATATATATATAGAATGTATGGGCCCTGTAAAAGATAAGCCCAAGCCTGATAGAAGTATATTGAAGTTATCTAATCTTTTAGTATAAAAATGCCCACTCTGAAAGTTATGGGCCAAGCACATAGGCCTAATAACCAGCTAAAATTCTCCAAAAGAGAATAAATTTAGATAAATAAGAGAGTGCATGTTTATTTGGATTAGGAAACTACAGATGGATTAAAATATCTCTTGAGCCCTTCTAACCTCTCCTATAAATTGCTTATAAACTCTCATAAAAAGAAACGATCTACAAACCCTAGAACTCCATCAAACTATTTATACAGAGATCTGTATTATAACTAGAACCTCTATTTTTCCCAAATGCATGGCATCAGTAGTAGGGCCTTTCACTGCATATAATTGGCCATTGTTACACTTGACTCTCCCATCTTCGGTGCATTCAAAATTTAGAAGAAGTGAGAGTGGGAAATTGAGATTCGTGTATTTCTCTTTTCTGATATTTGATTATAATGTGAAAGTATAAGTGAAAAAATATATTGTATTTCTTCAGCGTTTTGTTATTAATACGAAAGTGAAAGAGAAAAAGTTCACCACAAAGTTGGCCGCAAAATAATATTAGAATAAATATTAATTTTGATTTTTTAATTTAGACTGTAATTAAATTGCAGGTAAGATTTATATCACCACAAAAGTAACTGATTTGAGTTACAACTTCAAACAAATGAGATTTACATAATCACAAAATTAACTATAACACCTTAAAAATGAGAAAATGACTGTTAAAAAATATATAAAAAAATAAAGAAAAAAAATATTTTTTTCATTTTTTTACTCCCAGTGTCTAACAAACATCAAAAGTGAGAACGGAACTTTCCCACTGCTCCATTTCCGGCCCAAGCCAAACAGCCCCTCAGAACCACCTAATAAAGTAGATGCAACTGCACAATAATTTGACCACTTTAAATAATAAAAAATACCACCCATTATTATGAGCAATTATTTGCAAATAATTGCAATCTAACACATTTTTTTTCTCTTTCTCACTGCTAGTTATTATAAAAAATTGAATTAATTTATCTATACGTAGCTCCTCAGGGAGCGGTTATTTCCCCGTAAATTTTCTCGCAAAAAAATGATAAAAGCACCCACAAATTATTACAATTTTGTTCTTTTTTTTTAACATTTTCACCTTTAGTGAAAAGTCTAAAATTTTCTTTTCTTCTTACTCGTCCTCCCCCTCCCTTCTCCCTCCCCCCATTGTCAACCTCTGCCCCCTTCCCCTTCTCCGACCGAAGGGGGAGGCAGGGCTGAGGGGGCTAGGAGGGGGAGAGGGAGGCCTGGGGGAGGCAGACTAGGGGGAGGGGGGAGGGGAGAGGACGAGGAGACCAAGGCTGGGAGAGAGGGAAGAGGGGGGGCTGGGAGGGGGAGGGGGTGTTTGCCGGCGAAGGGACGGTAGATCGGGGTCGCCGATGAAGAAAGGAGAGGAGAAGAAAAAAGAAGAAGAGACGAAGAGGACATTTTCATATTTTATAAAAAATTAGAGGACACGATAATCATCAGTTTTTGAGGTGCCTTCAAAACTGAGGTGCTTTCTTCATTTTTGGGGGTGAAAATATCGGCCCCCCAGCTCCTTGATGTCCAAGTTATCCGTGTGGTTGTCTGCAGACCCCGAAGCATCACACTTGTGTCCCACTTCACTGGTGACGGAAGCAATGACCGCAAGATGTTCAACATTTAGCAGCCTTTATTATTAATTATTATTGGGTACGAAAAGATTCATGAATGTATAAATTTTAGTGGATGGCATGAAGTTGGCCAAATTCATGGTTCTCCTTTGTTTGAGTAATAAAGTACCACCGCTTTGGACTCTCATTGGCCCACGCAAGTATATGACAATATTGTAATTGCATTCATCTTGGGCCCACAGCGTGTACTATTAGCTTAATCATTTGCCTGTCTCAATATTATCGGGCCTAAGTGGACCACTCCATTTATCGTGACCTCGCCCAAACACCAAACAGCTTCAGAGCTTTCACTGTGGATTCAGCTGGTTTGGGTCTCCATCTTCTTTTTTTTATGCTCTTCTTTCCTCCATCTTCTTTTCTTTTTTTTTTTTTTTTTTTTTTTACTAAAAAGGTCAAGGAAGCTATGAAGTATGTGAATAATTTTTGCATGAAAAATCTTAAACGGATTGTTTGTTAAAACAAATACTCATGTCACACAGAATCACGAAACATTAAGTAAACAAAATGAGAAGAGAATGTGATTTGATTATAAAATCTACGTTCATTATTAGTGAAAATAAAGAAGAGATTTATTATAACAAATTGTGAGGCAAAATTTTTTAGTGAAAACACTCAAATCGTAATCTCTAATAAACCTTAAATCTTCTCTTCATGGGCACATAAGAGGTGAGATTATATTTCTGATAAGATTTAACCTCGTGGCTCCAACAACCCCCACCCAAAAAAAAATAAAAATAAAAAAACCCAAACCCCAAAAGATCCAATCCCTCCCCTCCACCATAGATAGCTAAAATATTCCTTTAGGTCAAGTCAAGCTGGCTCATAAATTCTTCATGACACACATAACACAAATTTGCCAAACAAACAAATAGACTCAAGTGAATAACATATATATTTAACCTTTTCTACATTGCAAATAAAAGCATGTGTTGATAGTCTTATTTTTCAATTCTTTTGAAATCATTTTATTGAAGTTCTAATTGCCATTCACATGTGTGCCTGGGTTTTTTTTTTGGGCTCTCTCTCTAATTCAACTCCTAACTCTAACTAAATCTAATTCGAATATGTACTTTTTTAAGCGTCTATTTATTTTAAATCAGTATCTATGAACTGATCACAAATTGAAACATGGTTAGAGCGCTATTATATGTCTTAGGCTTATACTAAATTCAGTTAATATTAATTTAATAATATTTTCAGATATATTTGATGGTCGTCAATTAAAAGGAGACATTTTCTCAATCTTTGCTATAGCCATTGCGGCTGCGAAAGCAAATATTGGTCTAGCTATTGTTTCGTTGATATAGCTTAATAGAAAATTGTAACACCCCGAATTATTAAAATCTTGAATTAATATTCTAATACTTGATTAATGAGCTTATATAAGATTATCTGAGGTAATTTAAATTTATTTTGTGTCATTTTGAGATTTTTAAAAATTTTGAGAAAATTTGGATGTGAGGTAAACTAAAGAATATATGTGTGTGTACATAATATATATATATATATATATATATATATATATATATATATTGAGTTGATCCCCTAAGAACGGTTCTCACGGATTCCTGTGAGAACTTTTACGTGAGTCATCAGATCTGATAGAGATCTGGTTTTATTTGATTTGATCTATCAGATCCGACGACCCACGTGAAAGTTTTCATAGGAATCCATGAAAACCGTTCTTAGAGAATCAGCTCCACACACACACACATAGTATGTGTGTGTTAAGTGTGTGCGAAATTTTTATGGAGTCATCCTTACATGGATACATGAATGTATATTTATACACAAATTTGTGTATATAGATTCATGTAAAAAAAATTATCCGCGCGAGCCGGGTATCTTCGAGGAAGTGAGGGAAATTATCTTGAATTCAGTTCTTTCTTTACCTTGTTCAATCTGAAATTTTCTTGAATAAGTGAAGAAATTTCCCTCATATCAAGTGTATATTTAGATGTTATTAATTGGTAGAAAATGGGAAAGTCTTTATTATTTTATGTTGAGAAATTAAGGTCATATTCCTTCATGTTGTCATTTTAGAGTTAGATGAAATTGATGGCTTGATTAAGAAAATAGAGGTAAGAGGATCTTTCGTTGATCCATTTTATTTTGAAACCTTATTGATATTTCATGAATTCCTTAAGCATGAAGTGGTATGATTTTCATCTTGATGTTAATGGGTTAATCCAATTGTACATAGTAATTAATAGAAGATGATAGAATACTATAGTATTTATAATGTAGTGTGGGAGATCTTAACTTGATTAAGTTTATCTTGTTTAAATTTTTCAAAATTCAGAGAAATTCTAATGAACATGTCATGATCAACGTGTATCATCTAAGGGAGTCTTCAATATATGTTTCTCCCATATTTCTTTATAAAAAAATTTCTGAACAAAACAATTATTTTGAGTAAATAGTGAATTTTCCTTCTACGTGCAGAAACCTGTTGAACGTAAGCAGCGTAGTCAATTTCATTCATAAATACCTAATGTGTGAATAAGAATCATAACTAGTTAAAAGAACTAATCATATGACTTAGGACGGGCATTGAGAATGTAATAAATTATTTGATGCGTTGTTGAATAAATGATAAATGTAAGTGGTATGTATGTCTGAATGTGTGTATATAATGAATAGTTACACGAACTTGATCGTGTGTTGCATATCAATTACATGATTGGTGCTGGAAAAAGTATATCACATTGAAATTGACACTGTGTGTGTTACTTTGATAGTTGATGTGTATATGATTTTGTGCGTGCATGTCGTGTTATTTTATGCATATGAAGGAAGGCGCCGGCGGGAGAGGGAAGATGGTGTTGTTGTTTTGTGTGTGTGTGTTTATATATTTTGAAGGAAGGGGCCAATGAGAACTGGTAGGTGTGAAGACAGAGTATGACATTCCGTGTTGTTAAACGAAGGAAGAGGCCAGCGGGAGCTGGTAGGTGTGAAGATGGGGTATGACATTATGTGTTGTTAAACGAAAAAAGGAGCCAATGGGAGCTGATTGGTGCGAAGACGGGGTATGAGATGGGTCGCATGTTATAAAGTAAGATATGCTTATTCAATTTGAATAGTATTGTATACTTGTCCTTTATGTAGGACTGTGAAACTCTGATTAATTATAAGAGATAATAAAATATTATATGATGAGCGAAAGTGTATGGGTTATTCCATGTAGTACTTGGAGGGGATACGATATGCAACATATAAGTATGTTGTGTGATATATATATTATCTGGATTAATTTATTATGATTGGTGTACCATCGTGTATAGTGTATGGATTATGTACACATAAAACGAATTCGGTAATAAACTAAGTCACTAAAGTAAAATATTTGATACAACTCATAAACCCTGTAAATTCCAGTGCAAAGATTTAAGTTATAGAGTTATTGACCGATGGAGTCAAGTCATTTTGGCAAACTATAGAGATAGTTAGGTTGATTGTTTACCTTGATATAATTGTTCTTTTCTTTATCCATATTCGTCTTGCCTTATGAATAAAAACATACTTTCTTTTTCTTTGACATGTATATCATTTTCTTGATCTCCTTTTACTCTCCTCACTGAGCTGTTGAGATCACCCCCCCTCAGGTTATTATATTTTTCAGGTCATGGTGAGGTGAAGGCTCAATTTAAGATTTTAAGCGCTTCATTGAAAATTCGGTTGTATAGAAAAGTTTTGGAATTGTAATTATAAATGTAAAACTTCATGTTGTATATGTTTACAATCTTATAGATGTTGTTATGGCATAAGCTAGATGGCTTTGTTCTTGATGAGCTGGATCCATATATAAGTTGGTGTTATATTCTGGATGCCGAGAGGGATATTCTCGAGCATATGTTTCTTTTGTTTTCACATAAGTAGGCGATGTCAAACCGAAATTGTTATCTGGAGAATAAGTAGGTCTTGGTGAGGCGAAATATTATTATGATTGTATGGGCGATGGTTAACTTTGAGCCACATGTTTGAATTGAGAATAAGTAGGCTGATGTTGGCCGAAATTATTGTGAATTGAAATGTATACGTGGGCACATCAGTATTTATAAAGGAAGTGCTGTCGAAATTTTTAAGGGTTTGGAGACGATTATGATACTCTATCAGTTTAAAAGAAGTCTTATATTAATTGAGGATCTATGAATACTGGGACCGTTACAAAAATTAACTTGCATCAATCAATGAAATTTGTTGAATAAATAGTCAATAATTATTCAGTTGAAAATCTTGTCACACCCCGCTTCCCAAAATACGCTAGAGCGGAGACGCGACGAGAGTCGGCTCGGCGTCGTTATACGTAAGAAAAATGCCTCACGTATACGCGCTAAGCCTTTAGTAAGCCGAATAAACTATAAAAATCTACTATGATAAATCAAGATCACTGTAGTACTGCATATAGATGTCCACATATGATGAGAAATAAACACAGAAATAAAATGTCAACTGACAATGATATAGAGAGAATCAGAAAATAACAAGAATGTAAAATATATGAGAATACAGATAAGCAACAGAGGGAAACTTTGGACTCCTAACATAGCGTACGAGCTCATCAACACCTGATCAACGAAATAAAACATCCAATATCTGAATGTGCAAATGCAGGGTCGTTAGAAAGCGACCCAATGAGTGTGTAAAAAGAGGAAAAAGATGCTCGTGCATATAATCAGTATGTATATATCACTATACTAATATGAAAACACAGAATAAATAATGTCATGAATAAAATTGTAAATAAGAGGTAGCTCATAACTGTAAAATGAACAACTGACAACGATAATATTGTTTGATATGTGAGAAAACGGCTGTGGTATGGAACACAGTTAAGTACTACATTAGTTAGATTAATAATAACAAACCAGACTAGTGACATATGCTAGGTTATACATCCTTGACATCAGTTGTTCGTTTTACAGATATGAGTTACCTCTTATTTACAGTTTTATTCATGATATTCTTCATTCTGCGTTTTCATATTAGTATAATGATATATACACTGATTATATGTACGAGCACTTTTTCTCTTTTTTTAAATACTCATTGGGTCATTTTCTGATTGCCCTGGATTTTCACGTCCAGCTATCGGATATTTTGTTTATTGATCAGGTGTTTGATGAGACTGTACATATTGTGAAGAGCTGGAGTTTCTCTCTACTTATTCTGATATTCTTATCTTCTTTTTTATTCTTGTCGTTTCTGTAGTTTTTTTGATTCCACATATAGTAAACTCATTGTTATTCCATTCTTTATTTATCATCATGTGTGGACATTTATATGTAGTATTGCAGTGATCATGATTTATTATAATTGATTTTTGTACTTTATTCGGGTTACTTAAGATTTAGTGTGTATACGTGAGTTATTCTCTTTGCGTTTAAGCGTCGCCTACTCTCATCGCGTCTCCACTTCAGCGTATTTTGAGAAGCGAAACGTGATAGAATTTTCTTAAAAATGTTAAATAGTTATTTTAGCTCAAAAGTTTGTTAATTCAAATGAAATTACATGTATTTTGTTTGATAGCAATTTTTTTTTAAAAAATATGTTATATTTTCAATATTTTTAAAAGAAATTCAATTGCTTTGGATCTTTATATATTTCTAAAATTTTATGAAAATTCTAGTTGATTATAGCGCCCCACCTGTGATTGAATTTGCTAACTCTGTTCTTACTCGTTACTATTTTATAACCCATGAAATCTTGCATTAAGACTGTAATCTCATTAGATTCAGACCAGATGCATGTCAAATCTGAATCTGGATCTAATAAGAAAAAATCTTAGCTAAATCTGTATCTGAATTTGAATCAAATCTATATAACAGGATCCAAATCCAATCTGAACCCGAAAAAAGTTTGAATTTAGACCCAATTTTTTACCCTTTTTCAGACAAATTCTACACGAATTCCATTATGTGTATTATAAATTCTTTTAGTGACCTTGCAGACTTTTTGTTGTGATTCATGTGCACAGTATCTTTTTGTTGAATCCTTTTGATCACTCAACAGCAGCATTGTTCATGTGAACAAATTTTTTTCTAACTCGGGTGTGTTTGGTCACAGGGAGTGGGAAAATGAGGACACTCATTTCTCTTGTTTGTTTAAATCAAAATTTTAAAAAACACTCTTTCTTCTTCTTCTTCTTTTTCTCTCTCTTTTATATTTTTTTTATATGTTATTATTTTCTTACTTTCAAGGTGTTATAGTTTATTTGTGATGATTTAGATTTCACTTGTAATAAATTGTAACTCAAAACAATTAATTTTGATGTCATGTAAATCTGACGCGCAATCCAATTACAGTCCTAAAACATCACTTCAAAATTAATTTTTAATTTAATATTAGTTTATGACCAATTTTTTCACTTTTACTTTCACATTACTAATCAAATACTGAAAAATATAACATATTTTTTCACTTACACTTTCATATTACAGTCAAATATCAGAAATGTGAATTGTACAAATCTCAATTTATTAACATATTTTACATTTCTCATCCTTATTTCTCAGTTACATATTTTTCTACCACTTCTATGAGACCCAAACATCAGTTAGGACGGAAAGGGCCTGTCCACGTCAGCAACAGCCGCAAGGAAGATATTCGCAGTTCATCAGCACCCAGCGGATGACCGGGAAAAAAAGGCCAAGAAAAAGAGAGAAGAAAAAACTGTGTCCTCTCGCGGCGCCACAAGCCATCAGCTGACTTGGATTCCAAATACCCGTTAATAGGAACCGCCCGTACCAAATACCCAATAAGCGAAACCCCGCATCCACTGTCCACTACCATTTCAACGGTGGATTCAGGATCTCGCTTAGAAACATTTACGCGGACAACCGGAGCAAAATTAAAATACCCAAAAAGGGGTCCTGGAAAATGGCAAGAAAGAGGAATGGTCCGCGCCGACGCCACCTAACGTTTAGTGCGTAAGCGTCCCACGAGGCGGTGAACGAGAGGAGGAGACCCGCCATCGCTCTCCCCCTTTATTATAATCTCATCCGCCCTGTTTCGATCCAAATAACAGCAGCAAATCCTATCCCTAACCCGAATTCTTTTTGAGAAAAGAGCGTGAGTGAGTGAGTGATGAGATTGGGATCGAGTGAGCAGAATCTTGGCTCGTCAATGGCGGCGGAATCCGAGACGAGTGCAGGAGAAGGGACGTTGATCCCGCCGCCGAACTTCGCGATGGTGGATCGGGGGATCTACCGCTCGGGATTCCCCGCTGCGGAGAATCTCGGCTTCCTCAGTGCGTTGAATCTTCGATCTATTGTGTGAGGATTCGTGCTGCTCTTCTTGATTTTTCTTTTTTTTTTTTTTTTTTTTGTTTTGGATTAGGGTGAGGTTTTTTTTGGATCTGATTGTGTTGGGTCGCAGGTATTTGTGCCCGGAGCCGTACCCGGAGGAGAATGCGGAGTTCGTCGGATCTCGCGGGATCCAGCTCTTTCAGTTCCCGATTGAAGGGAGCAAGGTGATTTTCTTGAACTAATTTAAAAAAAAAAGTTTCTTTGATTCCTCTCTGTATAATTTGATTGGATTATGTTTAAATTGTTTAAAGACAAACTGAGAAAATTAGAGTGGAGACTGTTGACAGTATATTCGTTGTTAGGATTCAGTTTTATTTAACTCTGGTGGATTCGATTGGAACAAGGTGTTGGTCCCCTGGAAACTTTATTGACTGATTCAAATTTGTTAGCTTAGGATCTTTCTTATTTATCCATCATTTAGATTTTTTTTTCTTTTTTCTTTTTTTTGATTCCTTTCTTTTGTTGATTCGGTCTTCTGTGTGAGAATATCTTTCAGTATAATCCCCGTTTGGTCCGTGGATTTGTAAATCCTTTTGTGTTCGGCTACTTAGTCACTCTGGTATTTGCTTTCAACATCAATCAAGTGGGAATCACATTTTGGAAACTTTTGGGTGTAGATGCCTGCAAGCTAGCTGCCCAATTGGGTGAAAAGTTCGATGTGCAAAATGAGTACAGAAAATTTTTTCTCTTTGTTTACTAGACGACCGTTCCTTTTCTGCACAAATATGCAGTGTGCTATTTGGATATCATATAAATTTAGCCTACCCTTAGAGCCCTAAGTTTTTTGCTCTTCAACTACAATGATTTTCGGCTGATCTCTAGTTTCCTTTTGTTTTCTCCTCGGCCTTTCTTTTATGTTTTTTTTTTCTCTTTTATGTTTTTTTTTCTTCTGACACAAAAGACCTCTCTCACATGTAAAGTACCGGATCTGACCTTCCAGAGTAGCTAAATGCAATACTTACAGTTTCATGGTGGTTTATTTAATGCTATATAGTCCGTTTGTTTCATGTCTTGCATTAACTTCTTCCAGGCCTGTCCAGAATTGAGGCACTGATATTCTTGTTTAGTTCTAAGGTAGCAGTGCAATTCTCAATTGATCCATTAATCTTCATTATCTAGGGAAACCAAGTTATCTTCTCATGACAAACTAATTGGGGAGTGATTGCACGATCAATTGACCCTGATTTTTTGGTTCCATCAATATTAAATTCTTCCATATGGAGCGTCCGGTTATTGTACTGGCAGAAGCAAACAATCTATCATTTTTTGTGAATGAAAAAGTGCAAACAATCTAGCAAGTCCAGAGGGCCTCAAACTAAATATTTATACCGCAGGGAGGTATTACTTCAGAAACACTTCATTGTTTTTCACCATTCAAGCTGAATTTTGATGCATGTTCCTTCACCATATTCCTATTCTGATGTGTCAGTGACTTGCTGGTTAGTGTTTACAGTATATGGTAATTAAATGATTTGTATCAAACTTGTGCTTTTATCCTAGGTAGGTAAGTTCGTAACACTGAGTTTAGTGGGTGTTGGTAGTGAGTATTCCCGTCGTCCAACCTCTAATGTGGAGTGCTGTGGGTCCTTAGCTAACACTGAGTTTTTCGTTTAATTTACTTTAGATAAAGTTCTTGGTTTACATGGGCTTAATCATAGATGGAAATAAAGAGAACTTTAAATGTCACATTGGAGAGCAGTCGTTTGACAGATTCAGCATTTTGGTCCCTTGACATTGTTGTGCTCGGAGACAACAACCCTTAGAGGATCCAACCTGATCTCAATCACCAAGAACAATGAAAAACACTAGAAGAACAACCAATCACAAAAATCAGATCTAACGAGGTTCGGCCAACCTGCCTACGTCCTCGGGGCAATTCACGGAGAGAGTTTTTCTTTATGGAAGATGGATTACAATAGCTCTGGATCTCTATCAACACAAGAGAGTCCGCAGCTATACTTTGTCTAAGCACTTAACCCTAGAAAATTACAACCAGGGCTTAAATACATAACTTCCCGAAACAACAGATTTCGCCCAAAACCCGACTGTCGGTCGACCGGACCGGTCGACCGACTCCCTCTTCCGGTCGACCGAGCCGGTCGACCGAAACAAACAGAGAGCTGGGTTGCTTACAGAGACCCTTTTCGGTCGACCGGTCCGGTCGACCGAAGCAACCAAGACCCTCTTCGGTCGACCGGTCCGGTCGACCGATGCAACCTGGGAGCAAACCTGTGCACTTCGTGCACGTCGGTCGACCGGTCCGGTCGACCGACCTCTGAATTTTCTGCTGCTGCTTCTTTCCTGCCTGCTGTTCCGTCGCCTTTCGTCGTAGACTCCTTGGCAGTCTTCAACAGCACCTGGCATGACTTCACTTCCTCTACTGTACTCTCTCCTCCAACAATTCTCCACCTCGGTGAAGATTGTTAAATCTGAGCCGAACACCGACTCGAAAGCGGCTGCACCAATCTGGTTGCCTACGTACCCCTTGCCCAAGGGATCAAGCCATCCGTAGTTCATCCAAATGAGCTTCAACAAGCTCACTTCACCTGAAGGATCTGGAGCAAGTCTTTGCAGTGTGCAAACTTTACTCCCGACACCACCTTTGTAAGCATATCGGCCGGATTCTCCGAAGTATGAATCTTCAATAAATTTATGTCATCTTCCTCCAGAATCTCCCGAACAAAGTGATACCTGACATCGATGTGCTTCGTCCTTGCGTGGTAGACTTGGTTCCTTGCCAAATAAATGGCACTCATACTGTCACAGTGTATCTTCAAGATCTCCTGTTCCACTCCCAAGTCATCTAACAATCCCTGAAGCCAAATCGCCTCCTTCATGGCCTCGGTCAAGGCCATATACTCAGCCTCTGTAGTCGACAACGCAACTGTGGACTGAAGTGTGGAGCGCCAACTCACCGGTGCCTGTGAGAATGTGAATACATACCCCGTCATCGACCGGCGTTTGTCAAGATCACCTGCATAGTCCGAATCCACGTACCCTATGCATTCTTGCTTCCCAGTGTTGTCCTTCTCAAACACGAGGCCTACATCAACAGTACCCTTGATGTACCTCAGGATCCACTTCACTGCTTCCCAATGACCCTGACCTGGATCATGCATATATCTGCTAACCATGGAAACTGCCTGTGATAGATCCGGCCTTGTACACACCATTGCATACATCAAGCTTCCCACTGCATTGGCATATGGTACATGAGTCATATGCTCACGCTCCTGAACACTCCTTGGAGACATCTTCGCTGACAACTTGAAGTGCGGCGCCATTGGTGTACTTACAGTCTTTGTATCTTTCCCGATATTAAATCTCTGCAGTACCTTCTCCAGATAGCCCTTCTGAGTCAAGCTAATCCTGCCAGCTTCCCTGTCCCTTGTGATCTCCATACCCAATACTTTCCTTGCTTCCCCCAGGTCCTTCATCTCGAACTCAGACGATAAAGTCTTCTTCAGAGAATCAATTGCAGATCTTGACCTAGAAGCAATTAGCATATCATCTACATAAAGTAGTAGATAGACATACTCACCAGATGATAACTTGTTGTAGTACACACATGGATCATAATGGCTTCTTGTGTACTTCTTCTTCCTGATGAAGCTGTCAAATCGCTTGTACCATTGTCTTGGAGACTGCTTCAAACCGTACAGTGATTTCTTCAGCTTGCATACCAACTCCTCTTTCCCTGCAGTTTTGTAACCTGTGGGCTGAGTCATGTAGATCTCCTCCTCAAGATCGCCGTGGAGAAAGGCGGTCTTCACATCAAGTTGGTCAAGGTCCAACTCGTTCTGTGCCACCAAGGCCAATAGGATCCGAATAGACGAGTGTTTTACAACTGGGGAGAACACCTCGTTGTAGTCGATCCCTTCTTTCTGTGCGTAGCCTTTAGCCACCAGCCTTGCCTTGTAGCGCACTTTGTCTTCTTGGAGTGATCCCTGCTTCTTAGCAAATACCCACTTACACCCTATGGCTTTCTTCCCCTTGGGCAACTTGGTCAGTTCCCATGTGTTGTTCTTATAAAGAGACTGCATCTCTTCATTCATGTCCCCTTTCCATAACTCCGCTTCTGAACTGATTTCAGCTTCCCTGAACGTAGATGGAATGGCTTCTTCAACAACTGGAAGTGCATGTGCAATTACCATATCTGTAGTGAGCCAGCCAGGTCTCCTAGTATTCCTCCTTGGTCTTCCAACTGCAGTGGGATCTGGAACTGTATCCATAACCTGTTCCTGATCCTCTTCAACAACCTCAGCATCTTCTTCTGCAACTTGATCACCTCCCTGTGTCACCTCAGGAATGATCCTCACAGATACTGAGTCTTTTAGAGATGGTGGATCTGCATCACTCTCCACCTGCTGCAATAGCTCCTTGGTCTTCTTAGTCTCCACCTGCTGAGAGACTGTAGGCTTCATCATCGAGGCCTCATCAAAAGTGACATCTCTGCTGATTATGAATTTGTTGTCCTGTTGGTCCCAGATCTTGAACCCCTTGGTTCCTTTCTTGAAGCCAACAAACACACCTTTCTTCGCTCTCGGATCCAATTTGTCTTCTTTTACGTGATAGTAGGCTGGACATCCAAATATCCTGAGCACATCATAATCTCCTGCAGCTTTACCAGACCAAGCTTCAAGGGGGGTCTTCCCTCCTATTGCAGATGACGGCAACCTATTGACGAGATGGCATGCATACCCCAAAGCTTCAGCCCAGAACTTCTTTGGTAATCCTGCATTTGACAATATGCACCGAACCTTCTCTAGCAAAGTTCGGTTCATTCTTTCAGCCACCCCATTCTGTTGCGGAGTTTCCCTTACTGTGAAGTGCCTCTCTATGCCCTCATCAAGACATAGCTTCTGGAAAGGGTCTGACTTGTACTCTCCTCCGTTGTCAGAACGAAGGACCTTGACTTTTCTTCCTGTACTCCTTTCCTGATTAACCTTCCACTTCACAAACAATTCTAGGACTTCATTCTTGTGTCGCATGGTGTACACCCAGCACCGCCTAGAATAATCATCGATAAACGACACAAAGTAATGGGTTCCCCCTATTGATGCAGTCTTTGTGGGTCCCCATACGTCCGTGTGAACATAATCAAGAATGCCTTCGGTGCAGTGTGAAGCTGTACCAAACTTCACCTTCGTCTTCTTGCCTATGATGCAATGTTCACACAGATCCAGTTTGTAGGTCTCTGCACCCTTCAGCAGCCCTTTCTTCACAAGAGCTTGCATAGATTTCTCCCCTGCATGTCCCAGCCTCATGTGCCATAGCCGGGTTAGATCTTCCTTCTGACTGGTCGAAGCTGCCACCTGCCCTGTCACTGTACTACCCTTCAAGTAATACAAATTGTTCCTGCGGTTGGCCTTCAACACCACCATTGAGCCCTTCGTCATTTTAAGAACACCCTCTTTAATAGACACACCGAGCCCCAATGATTCCAAAGCACCCACTGAGATCAAGTTCCTCTTCAGCTGAGGGACATATCTCACTTCCTTCAGCTCCCTTACCATCCCGTCGAACATCCTGATAGGAATTGTGCCTACACCTCCATGATGCATGGATGATCATCGCCCATGACGACCGAACATCCCTCCAGCTTCTCAAGACTAGTAAACCAATCTCGATTAGGGCATACATGATATGTAGCACCTGTGTCCAGGATCCACTCGTTTTCCCCCGAGTAACCTACAACAGGAGTAGTAACTGAAAACGAGAATACCGAAGAATCTGAATCTGAATCCTCTGCCTGTGATTTACTGCTAGCAGCCTTTGTCACTCTTGCCAGATTTGTCTCAGATTTTGATTCCTTCTTCTTCCCCTTGTACTTTGGACAGTCAACTTTCCAGTGCCCAAACTCTTTGCAATACATGCACTGGTCTTTCTTAAGATCCCTTAAGCCCGGTCTTGACTTCGATCTTCCTCTCACCTCCTTGCCTTTCCTTGATGAGCTCCTGCTTCTTACCTCCAAAGCCTCTGCTGATGAACTAGATCTCCCAGAATGTTTCTCATTCTTCCTTTTCTCATAACTCATCAGTGCTGACGATATCTCATCATAGTCTAAGGTTTGCCTTCCATTTAGGAATGTCATTGTAAATATCTCATACTCCTCCGGTGGAAGAGAGTTCAGGAGAACGACTGACTTGTCTTCCTCACTTATAATGGCATCCACATTTAGCAAATCCGTAAGAAGCTTTGTAAACCTGTTTAGGTGCTCATTTACTGTGCTTCCCCTCTGCATCCTGAACAAATACAGCTTGCTCTTAAGCTGCAGCCTTGACTCCACGCTCTTTGTCAGGTACTTCTTCTCGAGGGTATTCCACATATCCTTTGCTGACTTCTCATGTTGAACAGAATATTTAATATCTTGTGACAAACATGAGCGAATCAGGCCACATGCCGACCTGTTCATTTTTGCCCACTCATCATCAGTGGTAGTGTCCTTCTTCTTCTCCAAAAGGATCGTGTCCTCGAGGTTCTGTGCATTCAATGCATCCATAACCTCACACCTCCACATCCCGAAATTGTTAGTTCCATTGAACTTAACAACATCAATCCTGGAGTTATTCATTGTTTTAACAGACTTAGATTCCTCTGCCATTGAGATCCTTTCCTTGACCCTCTAACTATGCGGAAGATCAAATACTTGCAAAATAGATCTATTTCTGAGATAAAAAAGGTGATTTTTACCTCTACCTTGAAACCCTAGCTTGAGTTTCTCACCAGATCTATTCCAACCCTGATTCAACGAGCCCTCCCTGCGTCCACCTGAGATCGACACACGATCTCCTTGAACACCAATGCCTCTGACCTGAGATCGACACACGATCTCCACCTGATCAGTTCTGGAGCCCTTCGAATCTTCAGAATATCCCAAGCGTAACCTGGAGCTCTGATACCACTTGTTGTGCTCGGAGACAACAACCCTTAGAGGATCCAACCTGATCTCAATCACCAAGAACAATGAAAAACACTAGAAGAACAACCAATCACAAAAACCAGATCTAACGAGGTTCGGCCAACCTGCCTACGTCCTCGGGGCAATTCACGAAGAGAGTTTTTCTTTATGGAAGATGGATTACAATAGCTCTGGATCTCTATCAACACAAGAGAGTCCGCAGCTATACTTTGTCTAAGCACTTAACCCTAGAAAATTACAACCAGGGCTTAAATACATAACTTCCCGAAACAACAGATTTCGCCCAAAACCCGACTGTCGGTCGACCGGACCGGTCGACCGACTCCCTCTTCCGGTCGACCGAGCCGGTCGACCGAAACAAACAGAGAGTTGGGTTGCTTACAGAGACCCTTTTCGGTCGACCGGTCCGATCGACCGAAGCAACCAAGACCCTCTTCGGTCGACCGGTCCGGTCGACCGATGCAACCTGGGAGCAAACCTGTGCACTTCGTGCACGTCGGTCGACCGGTCCGGTCGACCGACCTCTGAATTTTCTGCTGCTGCTTCTTTCCTGCCTGCTGTTCCGTCGCCTTTCGTCGTAGACTCCTTGGCAGTCTTCAACAGCACCCGGCATGACTTCACTTCCTCTACTGTACTCTCTCCTCCAACAGACATTACAAGTGTTATGTCTGTAAGCAGGTCCAATGTTTTCTCTGTTTTTTTTTTTGTAAATTTGAAGTGTAGAAGCTGCCTTACATTATAATTATTGATTGTTTTGGTTTTATCACTACTGGCACATACCTTATTATCTTTTTATTTTTATTTTTTTTTGCATGCATATTTCTTTCTACAAATCTAGCGGATATTAGTTTGCCAAGAGTTCTTGGGGGTGAAACTTCATAGCACGTCCATTTGGAAAGAAAATTGTTGCTTAGTTATGTCTGGATGAAATAGACTTGCATTAGTTGCTGTGATAAATATCTTTTAAGGTTTCTTAAAAGTGCCGGCATCCTGCAGGAGCCATTTGAGAACATACACAGGGATACCATCATGGAAGCTCTGAGAGTCTTGCTTGGTATATACTCAATTAAGCAAATCTTTAAATTTATTATGTCATTCGTTTTCTTCTTTTACTCTCTTTTATGATACGCAAGTTCCACTCATCAATCATTTTGCTAACGCCACCATTCTTTTATGTCTGCAGATATAAGAAACCATCCTGTCCTGGTTCACTGCAATCGGGGAAAGGTATGAAGTACCAATCAATGTAATAGCTTATTTTATCCCATTATGTTTCTATATATCACATATGTGAATAACAGTCAGGCATTTCTGCTCTTCTTTTTTTTAATGCAGCACCGGACTGGTTGTCTGATAGGGTGTTTCAGGAAGCTACAGAATTGGTGCGTGTCCTCGGTGTTGGAGGAGTATGTGCGGTATGCTGCTGCCAAGGCCAGGGTGTCAGACCTGAGGTTTATTGAGAGTTTTGATGTCTCATACGTGAGGCAATGTGTCCTCGACATCATCTACCAATACCAGGGATGCGGCTCCCAGGCCCCGGGGCTTGTGTATTAAAATGCAGAACATCCATTCCCATTCTTCCTCAGGTTTTAATTTGGTTGGAGAGGAAGTGACATTCTCGGGGTTTAACTGCTCGATTTTCTTTTCCTGTTGCATTCTAATGATAGGAAGCTTGTTCTGAGGTGATTCTGAAGATTGCGAAGCTGTTGTACTTTAAGGGGTCATCGTTTGTACATAGCATGTGTAGTAGACCTTAGATGCTCATTTTTTGTGTTGTATCACAAACGGACCGAGAAATATTAGAGTTCGATACCACGATTGCTTCCCAATTTGTTTTTTGATTTGGAGAAGAAGCATGTGTTGAGAAGTGACTGTTTATTCCAATCTCAAGCTGCTTTTAATCAAGGGTTATCAGGAATTCTGAGTCATTCCTACATCTCTGTCATGTAGAATTGTAGATCGTATGCTGTTTATTTATAGTAAATATTTTTTTATCATTTTCTGTTGCTGGAGCCTTTTGCTGCATATCATGCCTTCATTAGTTTGTTGGTTGTGTATTGGTTATTCTAATTTGACATTCATTATTGTATTTAGGCTAATTTACCCAAAATTACTTTTTCAAAAAAGAAAACTTAAACTATCAAAATCTCAAAATTATATCACAAACTATTATTCTTAGAGGTTTTCAAAAAAATTTCAAAAAAAGTTAGAAATAGCTCCCGTATAGAGCAATCTCACATAAGTTACAATTTCAAAGAAAAATCATTAGCGATACCAAAAAATTATTACAGATTTTCAACTGTCTTTGTGCATTTTTTGGTATCGCTAATGAATTTTTCTTTGAAAATATGTAACATGTATGAGATTACTCTATTTGAAGAGCTATTTCTAACTTTTTGGGGAAATTTTTTTAGAACATTTAAAATTATTTTGTGGTATTATTTTGAAATTTGATAATTTAGAATTTCTTTTTTTTGGAAAAATAGTAATAGTATATGATAGTTTTGAAAATTTAGCCTTATATTTAATCACTTAATAATAAATATGACAGAGCTATGGAAAAAAGTTTTGAATAAACATTTCTTCTTCGTTTTCCCCTTTTTCCAAAAAGTCTGTTGGAAATGTTTGATATCAATGCCAAAGGCTCAATTTGTTTGAGGAAATATGCTGCTTTTCATTTTCTGGCCTTGCCTCTGGACTAGGGGTGCCACCGGATACGGATTATCCGCGGATATCCGCATCCGAATCCACCTCGAATCTAGATACAGATAACATTTTTTACATCCGTCAATATTCGTATCCGTACTCATATCCGAAAGGTAGGTGCGGATACAGATATGGTAAAAGTAATATCTTATTTGTATCCGATCCCATATCCGAATGATGCGTGCTTCATAATGATATCGGTATGGAGAAGACTATTCTTCAATGGAATAAGGCATTAAATTTTGATATTTGAGTTGGTGAAAAAGTAATAGTGGAAAGTATTCGATTCTTGCAAGAGCACCACAAGATATTTTGAGTATTTCGACATTAACCATGACATCCGAATCGGCATTTAGCACCGGAGGACGTGTAACCTATTGTTATAGAAGTCAAATGACAATGAATACGATGAATGTATTGATATGTACACAATAATATTATACTATGTATCACATTTAATATTGTAGTAGATGAGATAAAAAGTAATATAAGTATTTCTGTTTAATTTATCTTTAATCATATCTATTTTTAACATATCCGATTAGTATCCGCATCCGATCCGCTAATATCCGATTTATATTGATATCCGATTTTGACGGATACGGATATCATTTTTTCACATCCGCTAATATTTGTATCCGTATCCGTATCCAAAGGTTAGGTACGGATATGGATATGGTAAAGGTAATATCCGATCCGTATCCGATCCGATGGCTCCCCTACTCTGGACACTGGTTTGACGTCTCCAGAGGGAAGAATCTAGAGATGGAACTGAAGCCTTTAGCGGATGGACAAGCAAAGCCTACTTTTTCATTCCCCTCTATTTTGACTTTGAATCAAGATTATTAACGCTCAGCGGACCGGTGGTCGGAAAATCAGTTGACTGCTATTAGACAGTAAGTTGCGCCGCCCTCTTATTTTACTCTCTTGGTCAACTAAGACGAGAGAGGAGCGATAATGGTCCGCCTATCGCTACTCTTGAATCAAAAGAAGAAAGAATTGAATCAAAAGAAGAAAGAAAGAAAGCATGAGACCCAACCAAAATTAAAAATGAAAGGGTTGCCGGCGGGAAGATTCTTCTAGGTCAATTTCAAGATGGAGATGGAATTGGTCTGAACATATGGAAAAGTAGGACCCACTTGTACTTTGTCCCCGAGAGTTTGATTTCAAGTTGTATTGATCGATTTCCGATGCATGTTGAGATCACGTCGCCTCTCTTGCCGCTTAGGAGCCCCTCAATCAGCCAAAGTTACCTTCCCGCCAGCAAGCCCAACATGCCTTCAAGCCCAAGAGAAAACCTCGGGTCTTACCCCTACCTCACTTCACTTCAGTGCCACTTATCGAACATCAATTCAATCGGAGCTGAGCAGTTCTCCGGAGATTACAGTCAACGGCGCAGAAACCATCTCCGGAACTCCTCCAGACTTTGACACGAAGACTCTTCGATGCCTATCGCTCGTGCGCTGATTACAGCTGGACGGCAAGATCCTCGCGATTCGTGGATCCAGTTATGCTGCCAGAGCATCCCTGTGTTCAAAATGTTACAACGCCCCTACATTAATGCGGGCTATTATAGATAGCGGCGGATCTCTCTGCATGGCTATCCCAATAATCAAGCTGCGCAATTTGGGCGGTTAAAATGAAATCGTAACGTACTAAGAGATCATCAGGTATTTATATTGTTTCTTCTCCAACGGGAAAGGGGTTTCCTTCTGATTACTACCAAAACACATTGTTCACAAGTATTCTATACTTTTATTAAAATAATGATACTTATTCTTACGCACGAGGGTTCTGACTGACATCACACTGGTACTCCTCACCTGATAGGTACTTTTCTTCTTTTGTATTCTTGACAAAATCAATTGAGAGATCCAACTGCCTATGGCGAAAAATCCTCACCGCACAAGTCATTTTCTAATAATTTCAAAAAGTCGAAACGCATGGAAAACAAGGACCCACTTGTACTTTGTCCAAAAAATTCTATTTCAAGCTATTTTTCTAAATAGTTTCAAAGACTGAGAAGCCTAAATTTGTAAAAAGACAGTGATTGGATATTGAAGTGAGTATCTCCATTAAGAGCCTTTTTGGCTATTGGAAGAGAGAGAAAGACAGGAAGACGGTATGGAAGAGGAGAAGAGGTTTTTCTCTTCTGAAAATACACATAGAGGGGAGGGGAATAGGCGTACGAGCTAATATATGACAAATGATGCGGAATTAAAAACTTAATTGTAAAAACACTATCTGTAATCAAAAGTGAGCCCGAATTTTCCGTGAAGGGCTCTGAAACTACTCCTCTAGATTCCTCTAAATTAAGAGTTGAGGTGCTTTAATGAGCTCTCTTAGTTGAACACAAATGTGGACACACATAAATAATATCTAGCATGTATATGAATATGATCAAGTAATAACAATACAAGATATAAGAGAGATAGAGTTGAGAGATAGTGGATCAAACGCAAACACCAAAGATATGTTTCGAGGCTCAAGCCACTACTCTACATCCCCGCCTTCACACAGAAGGATTTTCACTATATTCACACAGGACCTTCCACAAAAGGACCTCCACCGAGAAATTACAACTCAACACCGGGAGTACACAACTCCTCTCTCTAAGACAATCACCTTTACACAAGAGGCAAGACACAAAGCCAAAGCAATGATAAAGTTTACAACTTGGTGATCCAATGATCATAAACTCTCTCTTGGTGATCTCAAAAGATCACAAATAATTTTCTCATAAAAACAAGATCCTAAAAATGGGAATAGAATGATAGCTCAAGTGTGAGAAAAGCAAAATGTTTTGAAAAGAAACAACGAAGAAAAACTCTTAGGAAAAACTTCTTGATAGATAAGAAAATGAAGAACAAAATTAAAATTCCCAAATATTGATTTTTTTTTATTTTCTAAAAACTTTGAAACAAATAAAGATAAGAGAAATTTTGACACAAAAACTTATTTTGAAAACTTACTGAAAACACTTGAGAAGATGGAAAAAATTGTTGATAAAAATCATAGGAGAAACAAGCGAAGGGCCCATATTTATAGGATTCCCAAAATATAGCCGTTTGGGGTTCAAACAGGTACAAAATGACCTGTCAGTCGACCGCCCGGTCGACCGACCAACTATCAGATTTCTAACTGGTGGGGCTTCCAATTGACCGCCGCAAGGCAATTTTCCTGTCGGTCGACCGAGGCCAGAATCAGAGAGTAAACTATCTAGTCAGTCAACCAGGGCCAGATTCAGAGAGCAAGCTCTCTGAATCGGTCGACCGGCCCTAGGCCATGACAGTGTGCACGTATCTGTGCACATCGGTCGACCGCTCGATTGACCGAGATTTAGTCCGGTCAACCAGTCGGTCGACTGCCAGTGGTCTTAGGTTGGGATTTTGGAGTTAAAAACCTGATTTTTTTTTAATACCTATAAAATCTCATAAAATCACATAAAATTCACAAAAATAAGTTCATGTAAGTACTTGAAATACAGATATGTTTGATCAAGGATCGACCCATATTACAAACGATTTGAACTATTTTGAGGCATTAGAAATTAAGTTTGAAACAAAAAAAACTATTTTCAAAACTCGTTTTATTTTTGTCTTAAAGAGCTTTTGAGAAGACTTCAAAATGAAAAACTATTTCTTAAAACTTGTTCAAAATAAAAACAAGATATTGAAACACACTTGAAGCATAGTGTGCATGAATAGAATCCAATACACATGGTAAATGATATATCTATGTTTTTGATAATAAATTCAAAACTAAGTTTTGTTAAAAACAAAAACTTGAAAGCATGAACTAGACATACATCAAAGTAAGTTTCTAAACATTATGAACCATCAATGTATATGAAAGAAATCCAACATACATATAAATCATGTAAACTATTTTAGATGAAATCTATTCATGAAAAAAAAGATATATTCTGAAAATTCGAAACAGTTAAACCTAAACCAAAACTTTTGTCTTGTGTGTGTATACTTGAGCATATCAACACTAGTCTATCTTTACACAAGATTTAAAAACAAAACTAAATTAAACAAAGCGAAGTCTTATTGTCGATCTTTATCTTCAAGACGACTCGATCCAAACTCGATCCAAGTGAGCTTGATGCAATCGTTACGATGTGAGCTTTTAAATCAACACTTGTTTGCTTTAATATTTTGACTGTGAATTTTTTATTGAAGTTAAATCTCTACTAAGATCTTGATTAATATCTGAAACTTATTAAACACAAGATCATTAGCAAACTAACCTTCATAACTTAGTAATCATTAAAGCTAAGGGTAAGGGCCTCTGGGCAATATCCTCTTCTTAATTTTTTTATATTTGTTTGCTCAAAAATAGGACTAGAGAAGACAGCTCTTCCAAGACACAAAGAAGACGCGAGAAGGAGACATAACTGGAAGAAGAAGAGGGAAGAGGTGAGTTGATCAGAGAATGAGGAGAGAGAGAGAGAGAAAAAAAAGAGAGAGTTAAAATATTAATAAAGAATGTTGATCCGTGTGTGAGCTGCTTCTTCCAATGGATTTTGAGGGGAAGAAATTTATTCTCCTCTTCCACCAACTAGTGGCCACACAGGCTAGAAGAAGAAGGGCTCTTTCTCCAGCAAACAAATAAGAGAGCATACTGATTTTGTCAACTGTCAAAAAAATATTGACTTCCTCTCTCTTCCTCCAACCTCCACTAAAACAAACAGGCCCTGAAGGTAGCAAGAAGGATTCTTTTCATGCATGTCTGTCTTTTTACCTCTTCTAATTCATCCCAGAACTCAGGAGTCATAATTTTCGCAAATTGTATCACCCTTGAATTACATTAGTCCTCCAATTACAGAGACCATAACCACCAAGAATCTACGCCAGTGGGTGTGAAAAGTATCGCTCAATTGGCAATGGTATTCTACTTATTCTATAATATGATCCATCTATTATCTTAATTTTTGGGTTTGGATCTGTAAAATTGTATCTAAAAGTCCAAATTCGAATCTAACAAATTATCAAATTTAAATCCTCCAAGGTATTCTAGTTTTGTTTGTGAATGTGTTGTCAAGTGGATCCTACAAAAACTATTGTTAAAGAAGGATCCTAAATTTTTAATGGATTTGCAAGTGGATTTTATTCTTGTGGTGTGGATTTTCCGTCACAAACAGTTGGAAGTTCCAGATTGATCCAGCCAAGAATACAGAAAAAAAAGTTTTCTACCAGATCAGGAGCATCGGTGTGGCGACGGACGAAAACCCTCGGGCATGAAAATAAGTATCCTTATTTGGAAAAAGCAGATAATACTTGTGATCTGTGTGATTTGGTGATAATAAGAAGCTCCTTCTCCCTGGTAGAGATGAAGAGGTATTTGTACCTGTCAGGACTGACGTTGAGGATGCATGGACATCAAATCTTCATAGTTGTACGATTTGCACGTTACGATTTTCTCATAACCGCATGAACTATGCCGCTTGATTACAGGGATTGTCATGTAGATATATTCGTCACTATCCATAACAACTTGCATTGAAGTAGGAGCGTTGTAACATTTTAAATGTAGGGATGACTGACAACATGATTGAATTCGTGAATCACGGGAGTCGTCTCACCCAACTTTAACCAGAGCAAGAGCGACAAACTTTGAAGGGTGTTCGTGTCGGAGGGCGGAGTAAATTCGGAGGTGGTCTTTGCACCATTGACTGAAGCCTCCGAGAAACTTTCAAGCTCAAATTTAGTTGAGAATTTGAGTAAGTGGTTCCGAATTGATGTGAGCTTGGGGTAAGACCCGAGACTTTCTCTTTGGGCCTCCTGCTAGATTCGAAAGCCCGCTGGGCCCTTTGGTGGAAGGCGACTGGTCCCTTGGGGTTCATCTGCATACATGGCGTGATCTCGACATGGGTCGAAAATTCACCACTACAATTCTATAGGATTGTCAGTAGTAAGGTGATTGGATCTAGATTTGATTTATTTAAAAGTTGAATCGGACATCGATGAGAATGTCTTATCTAAATCCAATATGTACATCGGATCCGAATCTGATCCAAAACTAGAAAATATCAGATTTATTCGAATTTTTCTTTAGGCTATTTCTACGTGAATCCAATTCGTATCTAATATTTTGAATCCAAATCCGACCTGAGTCCAATTCGGGTCCAAAATTTCAGATCCAAGTTTGATTTCATGCATATAGAATCAATCATATTGAATTATCACTATCGGATTTTCAGATACCATTTACAACCTTAATCTTGTAAGATTCGACCCGAATCCAACCCATTGCCAATTATCCAGCAAAAGCTTCAAATCTCATCAATTTATGATTGGATAAGTTGGCTTGTCTGTCTCTTCTCTCCTTTTCTCATTCCTCCCAAAACTTCGATTTCTCCTGCTTCTTGTAGTTCAAATGGTTTCTGTGGCATCTCATTTCCTACAAGACATTTCCCAGGTTTTTCCTCCCATAAACCATTCCCTCTTCTTTTTAATTCTATGTATTGCCCTAAAAAAGAAAAGCTAAATTACACTTTAATATCTTAAAGTTTTAAAGATATTACATTTAAATATCTTATTGTTCTTTTTACTACACATAAATACCCTATAATTTTTTCAGGAAAATACGATCACAACCTGTTAACAATAAAACTAAAAGGACAAAACTATCCTCATCTTTTAATTCTATTTTTATGACAGACTTTAAGTTCATAATTCTAGCTTTCAAAGAAACATAACATGAGAAAAATATGATTAAAATTTCTTCAAGAAAAGGTGATACATGATGATTCCAAAGGGACAATTTTTTATTTATAAAATTTCTTTATATTGATTTTGAAATTTCTCCAAGTTAAAATAAAACAAGCTAAATATGATTTCAAATTTTGTTTTAAAATTATTTTTTTAAGTGATTTGGGACAATAATTTTCAAAGAAAATGTCATAGAAGGAGAAGAATAAAATGTGTTGAAAAAAATGGAAAAGGTCAGAGGATAGTAAGTATTGAATTTGTAGTTCATATGATTTAAGAAATGAGATAAATAAAATTCAAAAAATAAAAATGAAGAAGAGGATATAATTGTCCAAAAGAGTCACATGAGAATATTTTAAAAAATATTATAAAAAGTCGAGTACCAGTGGCACACAACCCTCCTAAAAAAGAAAAGCTAAATTACACTTTAATATCCTAAAGTTTTAAAGATATTACACTTAAATATCTTATTGTTCTTTTTACTACACATAAATACCCTATAGTTTTTTCTGGAAAATACGATCACAACCTGTTAACAATAAAACTAAAAGGACAAAATTATCCTCATCTTTTAATTCTATTTTTATGACAGACTTTAAGTTCATAATTCTAGTTTTCAAAGAAACATAACATGAGAAAAATATGATTAAAATTTCTTCAAGAAAAGGTGATACATGATGATTCCAAAGGGACAATTTTTTATTTATAAAATTTCTTTATATTGATTTTGAAATTTCTCCAAGTTAATATGAAACAAGCTAAATATGATTTCAAATTTTGTTTTAAATTATTATTTTTAAAGTGATTTGGGACAATAATTCTCAAAGAAAATGTCATAGAAGAAGAAGAATAAAATGTGTTGAAAAAAAATGAAAAAGGTCAGAGGATAGTAAGTATTGAATTTGTAGTTCATGTGATTTAAGAAATGAGATAAATAAAATTCAAAAAATAAAAATGAAGAAGAGGATATAATTGTCCAAAAGAGTCACATAAGAATATTTTAAAAATATTATAAAAAGTCGAGTACCAGTGGCACACAACCCTCCCCTTGTTTGGAGGTTTTGCAGTTCGATCCTGGATGGTCCAACTCGACGATAACGCCGAAGGTAAGTGCCCCACCACTTCATCTACTAGCCATATATATATATATTGTAAAGTAGGTAAACAGAGAGCATCAAAATGCTAAGAGATAATATTACAAGGTATATATGTCCATTGAAAAAATTAATAAAATATTTAAATACAATATCTGTAAATTTTTAAGGTATTAAAGCGCAATTTAGCTAAAATAATAATAATAAATCCTTGACATTTTTCTTCATGTGGTTCCTTATCCTCAAGTTGTCAAAATGTTGCAGTTAAAAATCAATGGTCTCGTGCACAAGAGACGTTGGGCTCGGCATGAGAGGAAGCTCGCTGTCTCAGTGTACATGTTTTTAACTTTATAATCATGCATTTCATAATTTTTCAGGGATTTTCTCTGTTGGGTTCTCTCCTTTACTACGTAATCCAAAGTGGGTTGGTTGATTTTTTTGTTCTCTTTCCATTCTGCTTTTTATGAGTCTGAAAGTTGTATCACTTGTATGAAATATTGGTATCTAAGTGTTTGTGAAAATGTCTATGGATGCATTGGTTATTTGTATATTCCATTAACTTTGTTTGGATTGTTTGCTTATGAAAATGAAGTGTAAAAGATTAGGCAACAAGAATCAGGAGGATAGCTCAGGTATATGTTGCACATGTTATTATTTTATTTAACTAACTGAATATAACTGGCAAAAAGATTCTAAAAATTTAAGTTTGTTTCCTAACCAAACTCCTGTTTGACTTGCTCAATGGGATGTAAGCTTTGGTGACAATGCAAGGATTTGAACTTGGTATAACTAATCCCATATCATGATCTGAGCTCATAATTGCATGTGTCTCTTATGTTTAGGGCCTGTTTGCTTAAGGGTGAAAGTGATGAAGTAAGGAAGTGATGAAGTGGTAATAGTTCCTTTTGAAACTTGAGAATTAGTTAGTAAGTTTTTCGGTGTTTGGATGTTGTTGGGAAGTGTGGTTTGAAAAATGTTATGTCTTTTCCGGTATTTGGATGGTAATGGAAAGTGAAAGTGGAAAAGTTGACCACAAAGTTGACCGCAAAATAATGTTAAATAAAAATTAATTAAGAAAAATAAAAAATGGACTGTAATTAGAATACAAGTGAGATTTACATGACCAAAAAATTAACTATTTTATGGTATAACTTAGTACAAATGAGATTTACATGACCACAAAATTAACTGTATCACTCTGGAAGTGAGGAAATGGTTGTGTAAAGAGAGAAGACAAAAGGAAAAGGGGTTTTCTTATTTTTCTTTTCCAGTGTTTGGATAGATAGGGAAGTGAGCAATTATACTTCCCCATTTCCTTACTTCCGCCCACTTCCTTGCAACCAAACACGCAGTGTCAATCCATTGGCTCAAACTAGTTGTAAGATTTTTAGACATTAAGAAATGATTTTATTATCTTGTTTACCATATGGGACAGAAGTTTTTTGTTTTAAGTAACAACTTCAGGAAACAAAGTTAAACTCCTAGTCAATTCTTTTCATGTGGGTTTTCATTGCAATGCATATGCTTGAATCTAGTTTTGTGTTATTTTCAAGTAACTTGAAGCTGAATTTTTGACATTTCCTTCTTTTTAGTTAATCTCTTCAAGATTTTCTTCTTAAATTAGATAGCCGATTCTTGAGAAAAGAAAGATTAGTATAAGATACTTCTAAGATTGTGATGAAGTTAATGACATGAGTTTTGTGCACTTGAAGTGCTTGCAGTTCTTCAGAGGCGCAAACATCTTGATGATTATTAATCAAAACTGACCGAACGGAAGTTTTCTCTCGTGACTTATATAGAAACTTTGTCTCTCCGTCGTTTGTCCGTCTGTCCGTCTTCATCCGAGAGAGAGAGAGAGAGAGAGAGAGAGAGAGAGAGAGCAATGTCGACCCCTCTTTTTTCTCTCTCAGCTCTTCCCTCTTCTTTCTCCTTCTTCTTCCTCTCCCCTCTCTTCCTTCTCTTGACCGATCTGTCGGTTTCCCAGCGACAGTGACGGTATACTAGTTTATTCTTATGGAGGCAGTTTTTTGTGCACCATGATATTTGGGGAAAAATTTTTTTTGTTTCGGAGGAGTTGGTTATTCTTCATGTCATAGTCCATTTATGTCATTTTCTTGTTTAATTATGCCATCATTGTCACCCAAATTGATGTTTTCTTTGCAAAGTTCAAAATAACACGAAACCAAGAGTTGATGTTGACTGATACTATTTAATTCGATTTATATTGGAAATTTGTCATCTTATATCCGAATTTCTCACAGGAGAGCAGCACAAGTTCAATAGAGAAGCAAGATTCAACCTCAACAAGTACCCATAGAATTTTAGGTACCACTATTGCCCGTCCTGGATTCACCAAAGTTGCTCGGCACTACTGCTCCTTTGGTTGAGGCTCTAAAATCTTGTGCTGAACAAGATGTTGCCTGCTTCCACTTCCCTGAACACAACAGAGGGAAAGCAGCTCCTCCGTCACTGTCTCAGCTTACAAGTGTAAAGCCATTTTTTTTCATGACCTGCCCGAGCTTACTGAACTTGATGACCTCTTTGTTAGAGATATCAATGACAACACGTGACTCATATGAAACATGTGATCCATATAAAAGACACCCCTCATGAAATCAACCAGATCCTAAAATCTCTCTATGATTATAAGAACACATGAGACTCATGGGATCCATGCACCATGTGTTTCTCATTCTTTCTCTCATTCAATATTTTCTTATTCTCTCTCTCAGTCAATGTTTTCCTATTGTATCTCCTAAATCAGTGTAAACATGTGACCAATATGTGTTTGTGTATATATAGGTACATATATGTATGTATATACATACATATTGTACATACATATATGTATGTATGTACATACATATATGTATGTATGTATGTGTGTGTGTGTGTGTGTATGTGTACACACACACACACAATCAAGAACCATACCTAATGGTATCTTGTCTTTGCACAAATAAGTCTTCTTCTTCTTCTTCTTTATCTTGGTATCAGAGCAACTCCTGTACCATGTCGAGTATTTCCTCTTCATCTTCCCTCACCTCCATCCAAACACTTGCATCCATGGTTACTCCCAATCCCAACATCACTCACTTTCTAAATGTTAAACTCGACAAGGGAAACTATCTACTGTGGGGTTCTAAGTTCCTTCCTCTTCTCAAGCTTCACGATCTCGAAGGCCTCGTCGACGGAACCTCTCTGTGTCCGATCCGGTTTCTTCCTTCTACCAAGAAGGTTGCTCAGCCCACTATCAATCCAGAATACACTCGCTGGGTCAAGCTTACTTAGATGCTCTTATGTTGGCTTATCTCCTCGCTCATTCAGGCTGTTCTTACTCACGTCGTCAGCCTCACCACATCTCGTGATGTGTGGTGCTCTCTAGAGCGAATCTTTACGTCACCCTCCAGAGTTAGAGTATAACAACTCAAATATTAGCTGCACACCATCAAGATGGGCACCTCTTCTATGTCAGAGTACATCCAGTTTGTTAAGTCCATCGTGGACAACCTGGCGGCAGTGGCTAATCCAATTGCCGACTCCGACCTCGTCTTTACCTTGCTCAGTGGTCTGTCTCCCGAATATGACTCGTTCGTTACCTCCGTCAACACACGAGTCGACCTGTATTGTCAGAAGAACTCATCGGCCTTATGCTTAGCCATGAGATTTATCATGGGCGTGTTATCACTTCACCAGACTCCGCAACCTTCATCTCCCCTTCTCATGCGGTTCATACTGTTTCCCGTATTCCAAGCTACCATTCAGCTCCATCTTCTTTCCGTGGTCATGGACGTGGCCGAGGCAGGGAGCGCGGTCGTGGTCGTGGACGTTCCTTTTTACAACCACATCAGTCCGTCGGTGGCCGACCTCAATGCCAGATCTGCAATCGTTTTGGCCATTATGCTAACCAATGCTACAATCGATGATTCGGCTAGCCCAGCTCTTCTCCACTCTTATGCGAATAGTCCAGTCGATCTCAATTGATAAGTTGACTCCAGAGCCACTCGTCACCTAATGGCTAACATTGCGAATCTGGCGGTTCACTCCAAATATCAAGGACCCGACAGAGTTTGCATGGGTAACGGGACATGTTTGCCTATCCGAGCTACTGGTGCTTCTTTATTGTGTTCTCATGTTTCTTCCTTTGTCTTGAAAAACCTTTTACATGTTCCTGATATCACCAAAAATCTTCTGTCTGTTAGTCAATTTACTACTGATAATAAAGTCCTTCTTGAATTTCACCCTGACTCTTATTTTATCAAGGATCTCTCTACTCAGAAAACTCTACTGTAGGGACAACTTAAGAATGACCTGTATGTCTTCTCCTTGGGGAATCATAACTTCACCGCCTCTCCCCAGGTTCTTCTCGGTGAGCGTGCATCTTCCTCCGTCTGGCATCAGCTTCGTTTCCTCCCTGACCATGCTGGTATCTCTCTTTGCATCTTCTGTCAGTAAGGAAAAAGTCACCGTCTCTCTTTTTCGTCATCTTTCACGATTTTAATACTCCTTTAGAACTAATTCATTCCGATCTATGGGGTCCGTCTCCTGTGTCCACTGTAAGTGGTCATCGCTATTATATTAGCTTTGTAGATCACTACAATAAGTATGTTTGACTTTATCCTTTAATAAATAAAAGTGATGCTTTCTCTATTTTTTTTAGTTCAAAATTCATGTGAAATTTTTTTTAGGCGTTTCATTAAAGTACTCCAAACTGATGGTAGTGGCGAGTTCATCAAATTTAAATCTTACTTGTCTTATCAGGTTATTGCTCATCGCTTATCATGTCCACACACTAGTGCTCAAAACGACAGCGAAGAAAGAAAGCACCGCCACCTTGTCGAGACCGGCCTTACTCTTCTGGTTCGGTGAAATGTTCCATTCCATTACTAGCCTTATACTTTCCAAACCGCCTCATTTCTCATCAATAAAATGCCCCCCCCGTCTTCCATAACCTATCTCCCTACCAGAAATTATTTTATAAAGCACCTGAGCACTTTTCTTACGATTTTTTGGTTGTGCTTGCTACCCTCATCTGCGTCCATACCAAACTCATAAGTTTAGTTTTCGATCCAGTCAATGTGTCTTCTTAGGTTACTCGACTTCGCATAAAGGTTATCAATGTTTGCATGTCCCCTCTGGTCGTATTTACATCTCTCGAGATGTTGTGTTCGACGAATCTTCCTTTCCTTTCCATTCCCCTTTGCCCTCCCTCTTTCCCTATACTCACTCCTTCATCATCGATCCTTATCTCCACGCCTCTGTTACCTTCTATTGTTCCAATCCCCTCTTCTCATGCAGGCCCCACCATTGACTCTTCTCCTCCTCCACTACCACCTCCATCACATACTCCTTCTCCACCACCTCCACCAGCATCCGCCGATGAGTCCTTCTCATCGTCCTGATCCTCAGGCTCTCCCAGTTTCCCTCCTATTAGGGCCCACTATATGGCCACCAGAACACAGGACAACACAAGAACACCAAAGGTTTGGCTAGCCACCCAGATCCCATGCCTACCTGTCTCATGGCCGACTTGGCCACCACTCCTGTCGAACCCACATGTTTCACGCAAGCTTCTAAAAATTCCAAGTGGCGCCAGGCAATGGACACTGAGATGAATGCCTTACTTAAGAATAAAACTTGGTCCCTTGTGCCATACCACCCTACCACGAATCTGGTTGGTTGCAAATGAGTTTTCAAGTTAAAACATAAATTTGATGGTTCTGTTGATAGGTATAAGGTCCGTCTGGTGGCCAAGGGTTTTCATCAACAATCAGGATTAGACTATGATGAGACATTCAGTCAAGTCATCAAACCGATCACTGTCCGTACCGTGTGCACTCTGGCTGTCTCCAAGGGATGGTCTATTCGACAGTTGGATGTGAATAATGCATTCTTGCAGGGTTTTCTCACTGAGACGGTTTACATGGAACAACCTTCGGGCTTCATCAATCCCACTCATCCCAATCATGTATGAAAATTTCATCGCAATATCTATGGCCTCAAACAGGCTCCATGGGTCTGGTTTTCTCGCCTCAGCAGTTATCTAGTCACATTGGGTTTTGTGGGCTCCAAGTCCGGCACGTCTCTCTTCCTCCGACGGGTCGGGACAGATCTTCTTCTGGTTCTTATCTATATGGACGACATCATCATCACTGGCAATGACTCACGGGCTGTCACTCGTCTTATTCAAGAACTAGGCAGGGAGTTCTCATTAAAAGACCTCGGCCCACTGCACTATTTCTTGGGCGTGGAGTGTCACCGTACACCCTCAGGTCTATTTCTCTCTCAACAGAAATACATCCGTGACTTGCTTCTCCGACTCAAGATGGATGGTGTCAAGTCTGTCAGCTCGCCTATGGCCACTTCCTATAAGCTCTCCAAGATTGTTGGCAAGTCTCTCTCTGACCCCTTTGTCTATTGAAGTACTGTTGGGGCTCTACAATACTTAAGCTTTACCAGACCCGATATTGCCTTCTCGGTGAACAAGGTCGCTCAGTTCATGCAAGCTCCAACCGATGAGCATTGGAGCGCTGTAAAACAGATCCTCCGTTACCTCAAATCTACTATTCAACATGACTTTTTTCTCTCTCGTCATTCTTATGTACAGTTTACTGCTTACACCGATGTAGATTAGGAAGGGTCGATCGATGATCGAAAATCTACCAGTGGCTATTGTGCCTTTCTTGGTACAATTGGAGCTCGAAGAAACAGTGCACTGTGGCACGATCTAGCACTGAGGCAGAGTATAGAGGCGTGGCCAATGCTGCAACAGAGGTCGTTTGGTTACAGTCATTACTTCGTGAGCTTAGAGTTCCGCAATCTCCCCCGATAGTTCTCTGTGATAACCTCAGTGCCACATATCTCTCGATCAATTCTGTTCGTCACTCCCGCTTCTTCTCCCCAAAGGGCGTTCATCTTAGATGCCCAGAAACGGGCTGCTGAGCTATCTGGCATTTCTGAGACATGGTTTCTTGTCAGTGGCACCACTGTGGCATCCAGGCATCGATAATGGCCACTTGTTCCCAGGAACTCACATATTTCTGCAACATCTGGCCTGGTCTTATCCGGCACCATCCCAAAGTACATCATGCCAGAGTATAGCCCTGAGTGGGATATTGCTGGTGGAGTAACTTCATCACAGGTGGAGAATGCTTTGAAAGATCTGGAGGCAGTTGGTTGGAGAGCAGCTGCAGTGCTAGTTACTTCGCCACCATACCATTGCATTTGGGTTCCACGATGGGATTCCAAGCTTTGCACTCCTTCAAGGAGCTGACTTTGTCGTTCAATCTGCGCATAAAGTCCTCTCTTCTCTGATTCAGTCATCAATGCTACACTCGTTAGGAAATCTTATTGACAGGGAGAGAGTAAGCAAATGCCTTCAAACGCTTCAAAGCTCCAGCCCGAGCTACCTACTTCTTGATCCTTTAGATGCTGCAAGAGCTCAGCTGAGTGAAAAGCCAGATACCATTTGGCAAAGCAATGGATTTGGCAATTGGAGCTGGGCATCAGATAAGTATGATCCCTGGTGTGTCACTCTTAGACTTGTCAAGCTTTATATCTGATTTTCCCTCCACGGATCTACTTCGCATCACACTTGGCGTATATTGATCTTTAACTTCTAGAGATCATGCAGAATTACTATTCTGACGCTCTCCAGGGCTTAGTTGGCAGTTCCAGTTGTGGACTTTCTGATGCTCGTTGCCACAATTGTTCCAACTGTTTCACTTATCTCTGTATATTTTAGTTTCTTAATTTTGAGGGAACTTAGGAAGAGGGAGGAGCTCCCGAGAAAGAAGCACGAGCACTTAAACGGAAAGAGTTAGGGGAATCATATATGGCGCTTTTTACTAGTATTTGCAAGCTGGAAATAGGGCCAACAATGTGAGAGGATTGGTACAAGATGCATTCTGCTAGCACTACTCATCCTTGTCGAGAGAGCCGTAATTAGGTTTGTTTCAGTTTCTTTTTGATAATTGAAACATTTCTGTTCACAATATACTGGCCAATAGGCCTGAAAGGAAGGCGTAAAGAATTGTGCACGCTTTTATACTGTTTGTGATTGTTGCTCCCTTTCTTGCAAAATGTATTTCCATACATTAGTCAGTTGGTTGATCTGCCACCATATTCTTGTGCAGGGCATTTACGCTGTTACATGAAAGGGTGGTTCAAGTATCTCAGTTATTTGCACACAACAGATTCGAAATATTTAAGGATGGTAGGAAACCGAGCGAATGATAAAGAGGATCAAAGTTGATCAAAATTGATAACGAATTGACATGAATCAAGAATAGACACGATAAGATGGGATTCAGAAGAAAATGATCGATCGCGAATGATGTAGATGAATTAAGAAAATACTTGATATTAAGGAAGTAGATAAATCAAGATCAAGATAATAGATATCAAGAAAAGAGATGAATCAAGGAATAAGACCGATATTGATCGTTGATAATGTCTTTTCGCTTTCATATCGCTTCCCAGTGGCTCTGATACTACGCTTTCGCTGCGCTACTCTGATTTTTGTTATCGATTCGGGTCTCATGCCTAGTCCCAAGAGTCAAAATCGGGAAATGAAATCGAGATGAAAAATGTGAATCAAGAAGAAAATTCAGATAACTCTGAGAGGAGAGTTGGAGTTAGAGACATTAAAAGATTCAAGAGATGGATTTTCAAAGAAAAAATGATCTATTCTCAAATGGACTCAATATCATTGTGTGAATATATATATATATATATATATATATATATATATATATATTATATATATATATATATATATATATATATATTATATTATATATATATATATATATATACATTGTAGAAATAACTCATCTCAAGTCACAGGTAATAATTAGGCCCTTCTTATGAAAAGCGAATGTCGAACCTAACTAGCGCAAGTTGAAAGTCAAAAGTCGCAAGTCGAACCTAGTTCTGATACCAAGAAAATCATGTCACATCCCAATTCTCAAAATACGCGAAAACGACACATGATAAAAGTCGGTGACGCGTATAGGCGATGAGAATGTGCCACATATACATGTTAAGCCTATGTAACTTGAGCAATCTATATAAATTAATTAATAATAACAGTAATAATCACTGCAATATAACATATAAATTTTCTACACAAAGATACATTATTCTATGAATAATCAAATAGAATAATACTGAATCCAATCTATAGAGAATCATGTAATCAATGGGAATTAAAAGAGAGACAAGAATAATACTCAAACAGGGTGATCACACAGAGAGAAACTCCGGACTTCTCGCAATACATACGATCACTCTCAGACACCTAATCAATAAAATGAAATATCTCTAAACTTGGATATGCAAATTTAGGGGAGTCAGAAAACTCTCAACAAGTGTGTAAAATGAGAGAATATAATATAATATTATAATAAAGCAGTAAATTTTAATTATATTACAAGTACAATAACATATGTGATAAAATCATGATCAAGTGTTTATCAGTGCCTATATATTTACTACAAGTTAATACACATATCTTCAACACAATATGTAAGGTCCAATTCTGTTATTAATTATGTTAGCGAAATTTAATTGTCACATGCAGTAAAACACATTTCATATTACGCCTACTACACATATCAATTGAGATCCTATGTTATTTGAAACTGAGTGATGGAGACATTGTCTATGCTTTAAATGGGTCCCATACATACCCGGGACTACGGTCTATGTTCCTAGTGTTGAACCAGGCCGTATCGCCAGGTAATTAATAACAATAACAATATGAACAATACAGAATGCCGATCATCCCCCTTAATCTTGCAGTGGAACCATATTTCGGCTACGCAATCTATCTTTGGTCCACCCAAATAGAGAGTTGTCTCACCTTCAATTTCTTCAGTCTCGGTGTAAATTGTAATGATTATGTTGCCTAAGTTACTGGGTTTGATTAATATTTTTGCAATACTAACACTCTATCAGGTGATGTGGGATTTTAGAGATGACCTCTATGAATTCTAAAGGTGGCTATGAGTCTGCCGCAACAAGGAGGAGAACGAGGAACGGAGAGAGGGGAAAGGGAGGATGGCCATGCTTGCGACGGTGATGGGTGCGACAGCACGAGGAAGAAGGAAGCAGGGGATGAGCAGGTGGTGATAGGGATGGCAGGTCCTACTCACGTGCAGAGAAGGAGGAGTTGCAGTGGCCAGCGCTGCAGTCCAAGCGGCAGTTGTGCAGGCTTTTGGCTAGGGTTAGGTTATTAGACAAAGAGGAAGAAGAGATTAGATTAACTAAATGAGATGAGGAAGATAAATAGAGAGGGAGTTGGGCTACTAGGCTTGGGCTTATTATTATTTTTTTATATTGACTTGGGCTGGGTTGGGCTTTAATTTTTTTACTTTTTTTTTTTTTGTAAAACTTTGTAACATGGGCTTCGGCCTAAATTTCTTGGGCTAGGGTCAGCTATTGAGAAAAAAATTAAGACAGAAATGAGGTAACAATTATAATGAGTATTATACAAAAAATATCAATTAGTATAATATATACAAGAGATATTACAGATTGGCTGACATTTTCCCTTAATTCTCTGAGCAGCTATTGCTGTTGCTAGTATTGAAATGACAAGGAACAATTGCTATATTGGTGTTATTACTTTTTAAGTATTTCCAAAGAAAGAAAGGAAGGATTTGTTGCCTCTAATTACTCTGTGTTGTTCCCCTCTCCAGATTCTATCCTTTCTTTACACACCAGCAATAATAGCAGTCATCATTCAACCAAGTTGATGCAGGAGGAAATATGGACTGAGAGGACTTTAAACTGCTTTATTAGGTTTGATTTCTCATACTTACAGAAGTTTACTTTTATTTACTTATAATTTTCATAGCCTGGTATATATATATATCTTAAGGCTTCTGAAGTCTCCTTGCTCTGTTAAAGACTGTAAAAAAAAATGTGACTGAGTTCAAGACTTGACTTGTATCCTTTCTGGTAAACAGAGCAACACAAAGAGAAACAAAGTATTATCAGCATCAAAAGTAAATATCTGAAAAGTGCTATACAGTGTGAGAACCTGAGCCTGCCGCTGCCGCCCCCGACCTAGACCAACCGCCGGCCCGACCTTAGCCAGCCGCCGGCCTTCACTTCGCCGTTCACGACGCCGACCTAGGCCCGGGCGCCGGTCTCCCATCCACCCCTTTCCAGGGGGCAATTGATCGAGGAGTTCGAGAGTGACGCTCTCCCAGGGCTGAATCTTCCATGGTTGATTCCTGCCTTGTCTCCTCTTCAGCTATTGCTCCCTCCTGGGTTCTTCTTTGTTTCTTTACCTGGTCTGCATTTTCTTGGTGATCCCATCCCCTTTTTAGGGCTGGTGGGAACCGCTGGAGATTTCTCTTGGTCGACATATTTCTATGATGCAGGCCACTAGATCCCGAGTTGGGATCTCTAAAGAAGTTGAGGGAAGGTTGTTGGAGGGTGCTACTAGAGATGAGACATCGCCCCATGGCCAATCTCAGCCGATTGGTGCTGCAGATGTTGTGCGGCAGCAGGTTAATGATGTAGTGCAGGTGGAAATTGCCTCTGCTTCTTCCGATTCTGAAGGCTCTGAAGATGTTGGGGGTGATGCGTCGGATTCTCGCTTATTGCACAAGACGGGTGATTTGGAGGCACACAAGGTGTTTGATGGAATGCCACAGATAGAATCTGCTGATATTGAGAAGAAGCGGAGGGTTGTTTCTACTGCAGTGGAGACACAGAAGGGGGCGACTTCTGTTAAGAGAGCCCCGTGGGTTAACTTATTCAAAGACAACCGCAACTTTGGCAAGGGTATCAAATTGGATATGGTGGAATTCGGGGAGGATATGCTGCACATTACGAATGAGGATGTTGATGATGTTGCAGAGATATGGGGGTTCTGTCTAGTGGGCCAATTTACAGGTCGATTCCCAGGCATGGATGCGGTCCGGAATATTCGAGAGGGGTGGAAGGTTGAATGTACACACTGGGTCAGGATGGATAGTCTTTAAATTTACATCGGAGGAGGATAGACTTAGTGTCTTGAACGGGGGACCATACTTTATCTATGGGAGATGCTTGATGCTGAAGAACATGCCAAGGTGCTTCAGATTTGGAGGTGAAGAGTTTGCTACAGTACCGGTCTGGGTTCAATTACCGGATCTTCCACTTGAATGTTGGAATGCCCGCGCTTTGAGCAAAATTGCGTCCAGAATTGGGAAACCAATCTCCACTGACAAGATGACCTTAACTAAAGAGAGGCTTTCTTTTGCCAGGGTGATGGTGGAGGTGGATGCTTCAAAGGAACTCGTCTCATCGTTGAAAATTAAGCTACCGACTGGTGACATTTATGACCAATTAGTAGTTTTTGAGGTTAAACCTAAATACTGTAAGAAATGCAAGGTGTTTGGCCATATGGAGGGTGATTGCAGCAAAGTTTTGGAAGGGACAAAGCATACTGCTTATGTGCCTCGGAAGATGGGACGGCCAGGTGGTGTGGCTATGCAAAAAAAGGGGGAGACTAGTGGGAATCTGAGCGTTGCCATGGCGACATCGGGCATGACTGTGCCTATAGGTGCTCCGAAACAGGCTGTTGGTGTGAATCAAGGTGATGTACTAATTGGGGGCAGCAAGCATGGTACGGGTACTACGGAGCCTATTCTGCTGTCAGAAAAGTCTGTTCAGGCAGCAGAAATTTCTGTTGTGCCAGAACAGTCCGAGAAGAGACCGGTTGAAGCTGGATTGCAACGGTTACCTGATGTGGGATTGGGACATGAGGGGTCTAGAAGTCTTAATAAAATGAAGCAGAAGATGGGTCCTGAACTTAGATCGGGGGCTTCTGACAGGCTCGTATCTCAGGATGAGAGACACGGTTCGGGGGCGACCTTGGAGGAATCTTCGGTCCAGATTCGGGAGAAGATCACAGTAGGGGGCAAGGAAAATGAGACTGTGGAGGTGACACAGAGTCGTCAGGCGGTTGTGAGGGAGAATCGGAAACTGACAGAAAAGGGTCTCAGCTTCGCCTCAGTAGCTAAAGGAAAAACGAAGGGGAAATCCCTTCAACCTTCCAAATGAGGCTGGCATTTTGGAATATCAGGGGGTTTCACCTACCCCTGAAACAAAAGGGTGTTGAGGCACTGGTAAAAAAGAGGGAGATTGGTTTAATGGCAGTATTAGAGACTAAACTTTCAGAGTCTGGACTGGAAGTGTTCATGCAAAGGAGGTTTAAAGGTTGGAAGCAGGTCAACAACTTTGGTTCTCATGGTGGAGGTAGAATCTTAATCCTGTATGATCCATTGAAGATTCAGCTGGATACTCTGGAGATTCTCCCTCAGATTATTCACTGCAGGGTGGTATGTAAGGTATCATCAGTAACTTTCATTGTTAGTTTTGTTTATGGGTTCCATTCCATTGGGACTAGGAGAAGCCTATGGGAGAACTTAATTAGGTGGGGTGATACTCTGTCTGAGCCTTGGCTTCTGATGGGGGATTTCAACAATATCTTGAGACAGGAGGAGAGAGTGTGTGGTGCGGAGGTGTCACAATACCAAATTAAAGACTTTACTGAGTGTTGTGATGAGTTGGGACTGTCTGACTTACAGTTCACGGGATGCCACCTGACTTGGACCAATGGTACTGTATGGTCTAAGTTGGATAGAGTGATGGCCAACCCACTTTGGCATCAGAGGGCCTTCTACTGCCATGTGGAATTCTTACCTTCTGGTTGTCTATCGGACCATTCCCCTGGACTAGTCTCTTTGCTGGAGCGGCCCCGAACGGTAAATAGACCTTTTCGATTCTGGAATTTCTTGGCGGGTCATGAGGACTTTCGGGAGACTGTTAGAGCTGCCTGGGATATTGAGATAGTAGGTTCTCTTCAATTTCAGTTTTGTCGCAAGCTAAAGCTATTGAAGGCCCCGTTGAAACTTCTCAATGAGAGGAATTTTGGTCATATTGCTTCACGAGCTGAACGGGCTAGGTTACTCCTTAAACTGGCTCAGGTACAGATCCAAACTCAAATTGATAATTATGAACTTCGGGAAAAGGTTGTGGAGTTACGTAAAAATGCATTGGCCTTATCTAAGGCGGAGATGGACTACTTTTACCAGCTGGCTAAATGCACCTATGTTTCTAAATCTGATAAATGCACTAAGTTCTTTCACAGTATTGTGAAAAGAAACAAGGGGAGGGGTTATGTGGCGGCTATTTCTAAGGAGGATGGTTCATTGACGGAGTCGACGGAGGAGGTAGCATTGGAATTTAGTCGATACTTCGAGGGACTTCTGGGTACTAGTTCTCAGGTAGAGCATGTTGACCCACAGGTGCTTCATTGTGGGGAGGTTATCTCCTCCCATCAAGCTTGTGATCTGTTGAAGGAGGTTACCTCGGAGGAGATAAAGGAGGCACTGTTCGGTATTGGGAATGACAAGGCACCGGGTCCGGATGGATATAGTGCACTCTTCTTCAAGACAGCATGGGATATTATTGGTGTTCAGTTCTGTGATGCTGTTAAGGAATTTTTCTTATCAGGATCTCTTCTGAAGCAAATGAATCACACTTTGATTGCTTTAGTGCCTAAATCTGCTCATGCTAAAGCTGTGAGTGAATTTAGGCCTATTGCCTGTTGTAATGTGATCTATAAAGTGATTTCTAAAATCCTGGCTGCGAGGCTGCGACCTGTGCTCGGAGGAATTATAGATAATTCGCAATCTGCTTTTGTGGAGGGCCGGAGTATGATTGAAAATATTCATTTGGTCCAAGAGTTATTGCGAAAGTATAACAGGAAGAGGATATCCCCGAGATGCTTGATTAAAGTGGACCTCCGGAAAGCATATGATTCGGTCTCTTGGGAATTCCTTGCTGAGGTAATGACTGGTCTTAGATTCCCAGACAGATTTATTGGATGGATTATGCAATGTGTAACTTCTCCATCTTATTCTATTGGCATGAATGGAGGGATGTGGGGGATGTTCAATGGAAAGAAAGGATTGCGACAGGGTGATCCTTTGTCTCCTTTTCTTTTTCTTATATGCATTGAATATCTGTCGAGGAGTCTAAAGGTGAGTACAAACAGATTGGGGTTCAAATTTCACCCTAGGTGTGGAAAGCTTAGGTTGTCACACCTGGCATTTGCTGATGATCTCATGCTCATGGCGAGAGGGGACATTCCTTCTGTCAGTATTATTATGGATAGCCTCAGGGATTTTGGTTTGAAATCGGGACTGTGTGCTAATTTGCTCAAGTCTAGCCTCTTTACGGCGGGAGTATATGGAGAGGAACTTGTTCAAATGAGGCAGTTGACTGGTATCCCTGTTGGTGTGATGCCTTTCCGTTATCTCGGTGTCCCGTTGGCGGCTCAGAGGCTTCAGTTGGACCATTTTGCACCTTTTGTTGATAAAATAACTATGTATATCAACTCATGGGTGGCTTCCAGTCTTTCTTTTGCGGGTAGAGCTGAGCTTATCAGATCAGTGCTACAAGGAGTGGATTGCTTCTGGCTATCTATTTTTCCGGTTCCAGGTGCTATCATAGAGAGGATAACTCGGCTGTGCAGAATTTCTTATGGCATAAGCGCCATCATCCGGTTTCATGGAAATCCATGTGTTTGCCAAAATCGGAAGGTGGATTAGGATTCCGAGATCTAAAAACTTGGAATGATTCCCTGCTAGCAAAATCCTTTTGGAACATTCACAGAAAAAGGACACTTTATGGGTGCGTTGGGTGCATCATATATACCTTAAAGGGGATGTCTCTGCTTGGGAATGGAAATGTATTAGGGACGACTCGCCATTGCTAAGAGGCTAGTTGCGATACGAGATAAAATATGTCTTGTAGAAGGTTCAGTTGAGGCGGCAAAGAGGAGGTTATCCTCTTGGGCGGTAGGTGAGCGGATGTGCATATCGCTTGGATATGAGTTTTTCAGATATAAAGGTCCCAGGCTAGCTTGGACAAGCTCAGTTTGGAATTCGTATGTCACACCAAAGCATGCTTTTACTCTGTGGCTTGCAGTGCGGAAGAGGCTACCTACAAAAGATAGATTGACCTTTCTTCAGGTTGATGAATCGTGTGCACTCTGTGTTGGTAATAGGGAATCGGCAGAACATCTATTCTTTCAATGTTCCTTCTCTGCTATGGTTTGGAGATGTATTAGAGAATGGCTGGGTATCTCTCGGGGATGTCAACTATCTCTAGTGCTCTTAAGTGGATAAAGAAGGAGGCGAAGGGTTCCAGTGGAAAATCAAAAGCTAAAAAGGTGGCCCTTGCTTGTACTGTCTATCATATCTGGAATGCCCGCAATATGAAAATTTTTGAAGGCCAGGCTCAGGAGGTGATTTCTACTGTATTCAAGATTAAACTGCACATCTATAGGATTGTATTCGCTTTGGATCCAAATACAAATGTGGCGTTTTGAGAATCTGAATTCTATCAGGAAAATGGGTTGCCAGCAGAATTAGTCGACTAGTGGGTGGTTCTAGTCGACTACAATCTTATATAGTCGACTAATGTTTTGGTATAGTCGACTCCTGCGGCAACAGAGAAGATGGATACATCCAGCTCAACTTCTTAGTCGACTTAACTTTATGGTTAGTCGACTTGGTGCATGTTAGTCGACTAGGCTTTCTGATCTAGTCGACTAGATTAATGTATAGTCGACTAGGTATTCTGATATAGTCGACTGGAGCATAAACAGAGAACAAAGCTACTTCCAGAACACTTTTCAAGTCGACTAGTAATTGGGGTTAGTCGACTACTACTATTAGTCGACTAAACTTGTGATTAGTCGACTAATAGGATCTTGAGTTTGGTTGTGAGGATACATTGTAAGGGGTAGTTTGCTGATTTAGCTTTCTTACAGTTTTGAT